>CM067845.1:613568806-614127349 GCA_034509565.1 Triticum monococcum | reverse complement strand
ACGCGCTATCTCAGAGTCGGTGTGCCCGCGCCGCTGATGGCCGGACCACAGCCGAGACCTTTTACGTGCTCCGCTGATTGTAGCTTCTTGGATAGAAAGTTATGCACAAAAGCACACGTCAGTGGAGGGCTCTGAAATGCTTCCTCGTGTTCACCTTCGGCCTTGCATACTAGATAGCCCAAAAGCGTCACACACATCTTCATCAGATCTTGATGAGATGAGATTCAATCATCGCAAAAAGCCACAACTTGGCGGATGGGTGTCGCATCTTGTTCATATGCTCGGATACCTCCTTGCCAACCAATGACCACACGCAATCCGCCATCGAGTGTCAGAGAATGGCGCCAAGAATCCCTTCCCTGCACACTGCACAACGACTCTCCCTTGCCATGTTGTTGTGTCATAAGACGTCAGCTGTTTTTTGTGTGTTGGGGTAAGATGTTAACTGTTGGTAATGAATGTCGGGCCAGCCGACATAGAAATTGTCTGATCCTCGTTGGGACTTGAATGTGCCACAATGAGATGGCATAGTGTTGATTGGAAGATATGAGACACGTGCTGTATGCGCGGGCCTCTTTTGCAGAGACACCCTGTACATACCGAGTACAATGTACACACAACTCATATGGATACTACAGTATCACGCACCGGCGAAGCTTCAGCAAGGCTGAAAGGGCCATGGCCCACCCTTGGCTGGAGCAAAATAAGGCTTTACATGAAGTTGAGCCCACAATAATTCATTACTTTTTAATTTGGTAGCATTGTACGTACTATCCGGCCCGTCCAACATTTTTTTGATAGCTCGGCCATTGGTATCACGCAAACATTTTCACGCAACACTCTCACTATCAACGGAAATGTTGCCTCCCGCTGGAAGAATAATCTGCCGATGTGTCGCATAGTCAATCCTAGGGTCTGATCCTAGGTGGACTGAGATACAATCACCCTTAATTAATACTCCATCTATTTTTATTTACTCCGCATGTTACCTTTGTTTGAAGTCAAACTTTACGAACTTTGCTAAGTTTATAGAGAAAAATATTAACATATACAATATCAAATCAATACCATTGATTCATCATTGAATATATTTTCATATCATACAAATTTGTTATTGTGGATGTCCATATTGCTTTCTACAAACTTTGTTAAAATTTACAACGTTTGACTTCAGTCAAAGCTAATAAAATTGGAGGGGGTACTCACATTCAGATATTTCTTGTCTACTCTCTCTGTCTCAGAATGTTAGGTCAAAAAACGTCTTACATTCCGAGACAGGTCAAAAAATGTCTTACATTCTGAGATAGAAGGAGTACTTGTCAATTGTCATACACATATGACAGCTGACTCAAATGTTACACCACAATTTTTTTAAGAGAATTGTGTTAAGCCCATATACCCATGAGTTTCTACGAGGTAGCATTGTCAGTGAGGAAGAGAATCATTGATGGGTCGTTAATCTTTGACACTTCAGCACAAAGTTCTGACTGTCAACTGCTCAACGCACACAATTGGCCAACATGCATCAATGCATCATTATGAGATATTGCGGAATTTACATTTTGTGTAACTAGTATAGTATTATTCCTCTCCTTTCATCAACAATAATCAACCGGAGAAAATACGGAATCTACCCTGACATTATATCAGTTATGACATAATGCGTGTCTTCTGCAGCTCCTGCTACGTGCTCTACTAAAAAAGACTTGCATTCCCGGCGGCACACGTTCTGCTGATCTACTACAAAAGTGCAGGACCTGTGAAGACCAAAGCCTCGTTTGCATTTGTGACTTTGATCATGATTTGTGGAGACATGCTGGCGAGTGACCAGAAAAATTGCTTCTTGGCTTCTTGCAAAGGAAGACAACTGCAAATCCATCGTACAGAAATTCTGTAACATCGTCAGTATTACGTACATTGGTAAGCATGGATCGTTCTTAACAGTTCATCCTCTTTCAGAACGGTCAGTTTTCGCCTTGTTGAGATGGAAATCAAGTGAGTCAAGTTCATCATGGTTTTTTCTTCTTAAAAAAAGGCTCATCACTGAGGGGTGATCCTCAGATCGATTCCGAAGCTCATGCCGCTGTAAGCGAGCGGCGCGTACATCCACATCTCGTCAGAACTGAGCACCTGATCATGAAACAACCTTTCTGGTAAGACACATCACGACCAGAGAGTTCGCAGGGGAAAGAAGGTCTAATGCAACCATGGAATTTATGCTTACCTTGATCTGTAGCTGCAAGAACTTGACGTAGAGGACTGCCTCCTCCAGCATAGTGCTGAGATCCACCTGTCAAGATATGTCACAACAGTCAGAACATACTAGCAGGCAGCAACTTATTAGTAACCAATGCAATCTCTAGTTGAATTTCTTTTGCAAAATGTAATGTATGTACGCGAGAGTTACTTTGGTTCCGTTGGGCACCAGCTTCTGCAGGACTCGGAGTCTGTCGTTAATCTTCTCCCTTCTTCTCTGCATTGGACAGAACAAAACTCTGAAGTCTGAACCAATCCACTGAAACGGTCGTATTGAATTGACCCGCGGGGCTGCACATGCATTGAGCTCACCTTCGCATAGAGGCTCTGGGGATCGGCCGCAGACCCGCGGCCGGCCCGCACTTTCACGGTGCCGCCGCCGGCGACGTTGGCCTCCTCGCCGCCGTCCCCCTGGGAGCAATTGGACTCGTTGTCCGAGCAGTAGCTGCTGGATCGCCGCTTCTGCTGCGCCATCTTGGTCTTGGATGTGACAGACTTCTCCCCCTGCATGATCACGGCCAATCAAAATGAATCAGCCCCGCGCCCTCGCCACGTTACGCAGGTAAACTCTTCAGCTATAACTATCGATCGAAGTTGCGTCACGCCTTGCCTTGTGATCTGCAGCTCGAGCCTTCTTCTTGTTCCGTCCAAGATCCCCTCCCTGATCATGGCCGGCCTGAAAAGCCTTCCGCTTCGGCGTTGCGGCGGCACCGTCGCCGTTGCGGTCGCTGAGGAGGTAGCCAGCGCGACCGTGACCGTGACCAGCGGGCGAAGGGCCGGGGACCATGTTGCCATTGCCACCACGCTTGCCGACGCTCTCCTCCTTCCCGGAGAGGTTGAGGTCGATGGAGCCGCAGTAGGACAGCGTGTTGATCCCGAGCGACACGTCGGGCTCGCCGAGGAAGTCGTAGCTGCAGCAGCCGCCGTCGAAGCACGGGTACGGCGCCGTCAGGAACTGCGCCACGATCTCCGACTCCTCCTCGTCCGGCGCGTGGCACGGCGACCACCGCGCGGCCTCCTGCGACCTGACGACAGCCGCCTGCTCCTGCAGCATTGTGCGAGTACGTACTGCTGTCCAAGCGATCGAGGCGAATGGTGCGACGCAAGCACGGAGAGACGGACGCTAGCTGCACTGCGACGTACTGTAGGGATTAGTTACCTAGGGAGCATGCACGCATGTGGATGACGATGTGTACGTACGTGCTTGTATATATGGCCATTGAGGATTTGAGGTTGAGACGAGCTCAAAATTGTTTCTTGCACAGCTCATAATGCCAGTGCTAGTGCTAGGTGCAAGCTGGGGAACGGCTGATTCGGTCGGCAAAATGTCAGAAGTCTCAAGAGAGAACACTAGTGGTAGTATACAAATACGACCATCTCGAAGAGAAGAATGAGAAATGATTGGTAAGATACTGAGAACATTCTTGTGACAACTGACAACACAGAAACATAGCAACATGGACTGAAACTGTGCTGAGTTCGTGCGCGCCTGTGAGAGTGAGCGCCAGTAAATTCGTGCACTTAGATCTGAAACACCATTTACATGACCTGTATGGTTACCTTTTGATTTATCCTGTCCAAGAAAAAAGAAAATGCGATATTGCGATGAAATCTTCAAAGCGAGTTTTAATTTGTGTTACAACTGTCATCTAGCTCGCCGGACGCCGCGGATCGCCCCTTGAGCCTCTCTAAAGTGATGCACTATCAACGTGAATCCGAATTAACAATGTGTTAACGAATGATATTTCTGCTAATGAGCTTGCAAGGCTTGGGGTGCTAAATATAAAGGACAGCTTTGAGGTTTTTCTTCTGAAAATTTTAGCAGCTAGCAAGGCGCGTTATGCATGATATTCAGCTTTGTTAAGTGCCGGTGTAGCTAGCTGTGGCCATTGGGCGTTGCAAGCACGTCCAAACTTGTTAAACAAAAAGCGCGTCCACATGCTGACAGTCTTGCAAGCTGCAGCGCTGGAGACTGCGTGGCTGTCACAGTATATGGTTTGATTTTCTTTTGGAATAATTGGTCGTAGGCTGGCCGTAGCCACCAGCATTACTGGCGTGTAAGTATCTATGATTACATGTTGTATGCACTTTTTTTTAGAGTCATGGGAGACCGCCACACACGCCGGCCTGCTCCATTACTTGAATGAAATAGGATAAGGAGTTCAAAGGAAATGACAGTAAAACAAAAGCCGCATCAGTCAACTCAGGCAAGTACTAGACTAAAATTACAACCAATGGCTAAAGTAACCGCCCCAACAAAGAGCAAATTGGGAGGACAAGATCAAAACCAAGGGTACAATCGTAAAGATTTGCTATTTCATTAATCAAGAGAGAAGGTTTAGGCATACGCCCACAACGCAGGGAAAAACGACCACTTTCGCGGCATTACATTAGTCAAGTGTTTCGCGCCCGCTAACGCCTAAAGATGGGCCTCCTCCTTGATCCTGCTAACAACCACCATGGTGGGGGTGGCAGCGTTGTGGAAAACTCTTGCATTGTGTTTCTTCCAAATCTCTCATGAGACTAACATCATCATCATAGTGAGAGCCTTCCTATGCGGTCTTGTTTTGTACACCGTATCAAGGCACCAACCTCTCATGGAGGTGGCATTTGCCCAAGCCAAGGCAGAGGAATCAAGGAGTCCGAGACAGTTGGCGATCTCCGTCCAAATACGAGTCGTAAAATGGCATTGGGTGAGGAGGTGCGCAACAGACTCGGGAGCTTGTTTGCAAAGAGCGAAAGACCGCCGTTTAGCCATCCCGATGGTGTAGTCTGTCAGCTGTTCAAATCTTATTTTGTAAGACCAACCAACTGAAGAACATGCAATTTGGGCCAAATGGTTGTCGGCATGGTCAAGACGGCGAGGCCCTCAAATTGCACCTTGTAAGCTGAGGACACAAAGTACATGCCATCAACAAAGAGCTTCTAATTAATTGAATCACGAACCCCATCGGTGAGGGTGATGTCGACGCGCCTTTCCCAATTCCTGGATGTGGGGGAGAGAGATGTTTGTGATGTATATTGATTTCGGTAATCCAATTGTTGTTCGTCAACGGTTTTCTAACCGAACAAGACTTCTTACGCGAGAGCTAAAAAAAATCTTGGGCATAATATCCATCGGTCAGAGCCCCTCCAACCACGGAGATTACCAAAACCTGGTCGTGTTTCCGTATCCAACAGCCGCTCCTATGGTTTAAGCGAATAAATCACAGTCCTCGGGAGTGCACGAGCATCCTAGGCCAAGCCACATGCACTCCCAAGGGCGTGGCTTGGCCTAGTATGCACGACCTCAAGAAGTTTGCTTTGGTGCTCCACCTGGCGGAAGGCCGCTTCAAGACAAAGCGCGAGGAACTGACACATGAGATTAACGGTCTCAAGGAGACGCTGACTGTGGCGGAGCAACGACGGCAGATCATGTTGGCCACACGAGTCCACGCCGAAGCCGAGATAGCCTCATTCCAGAAATAGGTGGGGGACGTTGCGTCTATTGTGGAGTGGGCAAGGGAGGAGGCGGACCAGGCTCGGGGGCGGCAACATGAACATTCCAAGATGTTCCAAGCCCTCGAGTTGCGAGCCCGCCGGGCTTTGGACTCTGTTTACAAGGAGGACGTTGCAAGTCCCCTCGAGACTGGTGATGCCAACTATCTTGACTTGTTTGCCAAGGTCGTGGAGCGGCTTGAGGATGACGCTAAGAAGGTGGGCAAAATCGTCAAAGAATAATGCCGTGACCTCCTTACCCAAGCGGCGACACATGTCTTCAGGCATCTCCTTTGCACCAACCCCAACTTCGACTTAGAAGTCGTGATAGCTCCCGCCCCAGAGGACCTCCACAACGTGCTGGGGAAGGTGGTGGAGGACCATGTGGATGCCGCCGTGCTTAGTTATGGCTGGGCCACCGCCAGGTGGGTCCAGGCCGCCAGGCCAATTAGTTTAGCCCTACAAACTGTCGTGTGGGACCATCTCCCTAATTAACCTATAGATTAAACTAAATACTTTTAGTTGATTAGCTCAACCATAGACATCGGGTCCCCCTTGGCTAATTAAGAATTAACCAACTAAATTAAACCTCTGTTAAACAAGTAGTCTATGACAAGTGGGACCCATGCAATCCCTATGACATGTGTGTTGGGGAACATAGCATTCAATTTCAAAATTTCCTACGCTCACGCAAGATCTATCTCGGAGATGCATATCAACGAGAGGGGGAGAGTGTGTCCACATACCCTCGCAGACCGAAAGCGGAAGCGTTTGACAACGCGGTTGATGTAGTCGAACTTCTTCTCGTTCTGACCGATCAAGCACCGAACATACGACACCTCCGAGTCCTACACACGTTCAGCTCGATGACGTCCCTCGAACTCTTGATCCAGCAAAGTGTCAAGGGAGAGTTCCGTCAGCACGATGGCGTGGTGACGGTGATGGTGAAGTGATCCGCGCAGGAATTCGCCTAAGCACTACGTGAATATGACCGGAGGCGTATACTGTGGAGGGGGGGCGTCGCACACGGCTAACAATGATTCGTGTGTGTTCTAGCGGTGCCCCCCCTTCATATATATAGGTTGGAGGGGAGGAGAGGCAGCCAAGGGAGAATCCCAAGTAGGAGGAATCCTACTTGGGCGCCTCCCAATTCGGCCTCTCCCCTTTCCTATTCCTATTCAGAGTAGGAAGGGAAGAGGGGGAAGGGGGAATCCTATTCTCTTTTTTCTTTCCTCCTTCCCCTTTCCTTCTCCAATTTGGCCAGCCCATATGGGAGGGGCGCACCAGCCCCTTTGTGGCTGGTGTGTTTCCTCTCTTGGCCCATAAGGCCAATATCTTTTGCCGGGGGTTCCCGAAACCCCTTCCGGTGACCCGATAAGTACCCGGTGCATCCCGAAACACTTCCGGTGTCCGAATACCATCGTCCTATATATCAATCTTTACCTCTCGACCATTTCGAGACTCCTCGTCATGTTAGTGATCTCATCCGGGACTCCGAACAACATTCGGTCACCAAATCACATAACTCATATAATACAAATTCGTCATCGAACGTTAAGCGTGTGGACCCTACGGGTTCGAGAAGTATGTAGACATGGTCGAGACATCTCTCCGGTCAATAACAAATAGCGGAACCTGGATGCTCATATTGGCTCCCACATATTCTATGAAGATCTTTATCGGTCGACCGTAATGACAACATACGTTACTCCCTTTGTCATCGGTATGTTACTTGCCCGAGATTCGATCGTTGGTATCTTCATACCTAGTTCAATCTTGTTACCGGCAAGTCTCTTTACTCGTTCCGTAATACATCATCCCGTAACTAACTCATTAGTCACATTGCTTGCAACACTATCTATGGAGTCATCACCAAGATCAATCTATGGAGTCATCTAGCAACGAGAGAGAGGAGTGCATCTACATACCCGTGTAGATCATGAGCAAAAGCGTTCAAGAGAACGGGGTTGATGGAGTCGTACTCGACGTGATTCAAATCACCGATGACCAAGTGTCGAACGGACAGCACCTCCGCGTTCAACACACGTACGGTTGGGAAGACGTCTCCTCCAACTTGATCCAGCAAGGGGGAAGGAGAGGTTGATGAAGATCCAGTAGCACGACGGCGTGGTGGTGGAAGCAACGGTAATCTCGGCAGGGCTTCGCCAAGCGCTGGGAGACGGAGGAGTGTCACGGGAGGGAGAGGGAGAGGCCAGGGGCTTGGGTGCACTGCCCTCCCTCCCCCCATTATATATAGGGTGCCTAGGGGGGTGCCAGCCCTAGGAGATCCAATCTCCTAGGGGGGCGGCGGCCAAGGGGGTGCCTTGCCCCCCAAGGCAAGGGTGGCGCCCCCACCCCTAGGGTTTCTAACCCTAGGCGCAGGGGGAGGCCCAAGGGGGGCGCACCAGCCCACTAGGGGCTGGTTCCCCTCCCACTTCAGCCCATGGGGCCCTCCGGGATAGGTGGCCCCACCCGGTGGACCCCCGGAACAATTCCGGTGGTCCCGGTACAATACCGGTGACCCCCGAAACCTTCCCGATGGCCGAAACTGGACTTCCTATATATAAATCTTTACCTCCGGACCATTCCAGAACTCCTCATGACATCCGGGATCTCATCCGGGACTCCGAACAACTTTCGGGTTACCGTGTGCTAATATCTCTACAACCCTAGCGTCACCGAACCTTAAGTGTGTAGACCCTACGGGTTCGAGAGACATGCAGACATGACCGAGAAGCCTCTCCGGTCAATAACCAACAGCGGGATCTGGATACCCATGTTGGCTCCCACATGCTCCACGATGATCTCATCGGATGAACCACGATGTCGAGGATTCAATCAATCCGTATACAATTCCCTTTGTCAATCAGTACGTTACTTGCCCGAGACTCGATCGTCAGTATCCCAATACCTTGTTCAGTCTTGTTACCGGCAAGTCACTTTACTCGTACCGTAATGCATGATCCCGTGATCAACTACTTGATCACATTGAGCTCATTATGATGATGCATTACCGAGTGGGCCCAGAGATACCTCTCCGTCATACGGAGTGACAAATCCCAGTCTCGATTCATGCCAACCCAACAGACACTTTCAGAGATACCTTTAATGTACCTTTATAGTCACCCAGTTATGTTGCGACGTTTGGCACACCCAAGGCACTCCTACAGTATCCGGGAGTTGCACAATCTCATGGTCTAAGGATATGATACTTGACATTCAGAAAAGCTATAGTAAACGAACTACAGACATTCATGTCATCTTCCTTAAAGCATTACTCTGTTCTTATGAACTTAATACTCTAGACGCATGCTGGATAGCGGTCGATGTGTGGAGTAATAGTAGTAGATGCAGAATCGTTTCGGTCTACTTGTCTCGGACGTGATGCCTATATACATGATCATACCTAGATATTCTCATAACTAAGCTCAATTCTATCAATTGCTCGACAATAATTCGTTTACCCACCGTAATACTTATGCTCTTGAGAGAAGCCACTAGTGAAACCTATGGCCCCTGGGTCTATCTTCCATCATATTGATCTTCCAATACTTAGTTATTTCCTTTGCCGTTTATTTTACTTTGCATCTTTATTTCTCTTTATCATAAAATACCAAAAATATTATCTTATCATATCTATCAGATCTCACTCTCGTAAGTGACTGTGAAGGGATTGACAACCCCTTTATCGCGTTGGTTGCGAGGTTCTTATTTGTTAGTGTAGGTGCGTGGGACTTGAGCGTGATCTCCTACTGGATTGATACCTTGGTTCTCAAAAACTGAGGGAAATACTTACGCTACTTTACTGCATCACCCTTTCCTCTTCAAGGGAAAACCAACGCAGTGCTCAAGAGGTAGCATGTATCCACTGAGGGAGTCCTGGACTAAGGGGTCCTCGGGCGTCCGGCCTGTTGGACATGGGCTGGACTGATGGGCTATGACGATACAAGACCGAAGACTCTCACCCGTGTCTGGATGGGACTCCCCTTTTCATGGATGGCAAGTTTAGCGTTCGGATATGAAGATTCCTTTCTCTGTAACCAACTTTGTATAACCCTAGTCCCCTCCGATGTCTATATAAACCGGAGGGTTTAGTCCATAGAGGCAGAGACAATCATAATCATATAGGCTAGAGTTATAGAGTTTGAGCCATTATGATCTCGTGGTAGATCAACTCTTGTAATACTCATATTCATTAAGATCAATCAAGCAGGAAGTAGGGTATTACCTCCATAGAGAGGGCCCGAACCTGGGTAAACATCGTGTTCCATGTCTCCTGTTACAATCAACCTTAGACACACAGTTTGGGCCCCCCTACCCTAGATCCGCTGGTTTTGACACCGACATTGGTGCTTTCATTGAGAGTTTCGTTGTGTCGTCATCAGAAGGTTTGATGGCTGCATCCATCATCTACAACAACGCTGCCTGGGGGGATGTCTTTCTCCCTGGCCATATCTTCGTATTCGGTGGCTTTGCACTGCGGGCCAACTCACGTGGCCATCCCTGGCCGTCAGGTTAGGTTTGGAAGCTTGAACTACGTCGCTGATATCCGCGGAGACTTGATCTTCGATGGATTTGAGCCCATGGCAGCCGCTCCCTGCCACCTTGATGAACATGACCTAAATCTGTCATCAGACCATACCCAGGAGATTGCGCCTGCAAGCGCTCTGGCCCTAGACCCGAAGCAGCTTGCGCCATCCGAAGACGAGAAGCTTAACCCCACCAGGGAAGCCGTAGACTCAGCGGCGTTGGACCCGCACATAGACCCAACCTCGAGCAAGGTCTGCATCACCGGACCCTCGGATTCATCTCCGGCCACTGATTCCGAACTACGTGCATCCGCGTCCGCCGAGCCTTACCAGGCGCCAATCATCGAATTCAGTTCCGCGGACATCTTCCGGCACACACCTTTAGGCGATGTTCTAAACTCATTAAAAACCCTCTCTTTAGCAGAGGACTCACAACTGAATTATATCCGGTTTGAACCGGGGGCTGATGACAGGGAATTTCGCTTCCCACCTACCTCCCACTTAATAGCCATTGTCGAAGATCTAACCGACATGCTCGACTACGACTCTATAGACATCGACAGTATGGACAACGATGTCGAATAGGAGCAGGCCCAAAACCCGCCATTTACCGGGCACTGGACGACCACCTCCTCCTATGACGTATACATAGTGGACACACCAAAAGAAGTTAACGGCGATGACAAAGAAGACCCAGTGGAAGATAAACCTCATGAGATACAGCCAAAGCACCGGCGACAGCGGCACCGCTCTAAGTCACGCTGTGAAAAAGACAGCAATTCCGGCACAGGAGAAAACAATACTCTAGACGATGCCGGAGACAATGAAGACCCCGTTGAGCCAACTTCCGAACAGGACGAACGGGAAGATGGGCGAGTCAGGCCTGATGAACAGGTCGTGCATGAAGACTCGGAGGGCAGTAATTATCTTCCACTCTCCGAGGATGAGGTGAGCCTCGGCAACGAGGATTTTATCGTGCCTGAGGAACCTCTCGAGCAGGAGCGCTTCAAGCGCCGGCTAATAGCCACTACAAGGAGCCTTAACAAGAAGCAGCAACAACTTCAAGCTGATCAAGATCTGCTCAATGATAGATGGACTAATGTCCTGGCAGCCGAGGAATACGGCCTCGAGCGACCACTCAAAAGTTACCCGAAGCGCAAATTACTACCTCAATTCGATGACGAGGCATTGGAGCCCATACCACCAGTGCACAATGCGGCTGACCGACCACCACGTGGTCGGTACAAAGCAGCAACCCAAGCCGAATACCAGCCCGTACTACCTTGCTGTAAAGGCAGGGATAAAACAGCTCGGGCATATACATATGACCTTCGGTAGGACCTGGACAGTAGAGCAGGACATACCAGATCGATCTACGGATCATGGGGGCGTGCCCCGGCACGCGATGACAGCTATCTATTCGGACGTGACAAGCCTAATCACGCCTGGTCCGAATGCCGCAGACAGACTCCATCCAAGCTACGTCGTGATATGGCCCGATATAGAGGCGCAGCACACCCTCTTTGCTTCACTGATGAAGTAATGGGGCATGAATTCCCTGAAGGGTTTAAACCTGTGAACATCGAATCATACGATGGAACAACAGATCCCGCGGTATGGATTGAAGATTTTCTTCTCCATATTCATATGGCCCGTGGTGATGACATTCACGCCATCAAACACCTCTCGCTAAAACTCAAAGGGCCAGCTCGACACTAGTTAAGCAGTCTGCCTGAAAACTCTATTGGCGGCTGGGAGGACTTGGAAGACGC
Source organism: Triticum monococcum (assembly GCA_034509565.1). Taxonomy (NCBI): domain Eukaryota; kingdom Viridiplantae; phylum Streptophyta; class Magnoliopsida; order Poales; family Poaceae; genus Triticum; species Triticum monococcum. The sequence goes on along the minus strand of CM067845.1, from coordinate 614,115,315 downwards.
CTTCCGCGACAACTTCCAAGGTACATACGTACGACCTCCGGATGCTGATGACTTAAGTCACATATAAGTCACATAGTTCAACAGCCCGGAGAGTTAGCCAGGAAAATTTGGACCGGGTTCCTAACTAAAAAGAGCCAGATCGTCGACTGTCCGGATGCCGAAACCCTAGTGGCCTTTAAGCATAGCACCCGCGACGAATGGCTCGCCCGTCACCTCGGCCAAGAAAAGCCGAAGTCCATGGCAGCCCTCACGACACCCATGGCCCGTTTTTGCACGGGCGAGGATAGTTGGCCAGCCCGTAGCAAAAACACTACAAGCGAGGCTGGCACCTCTGAGACCAAAAACAGCAACGGCAAGCCCCGACGCAACATGCACAAGCGTCGAAGCAACGGTGACAATACCGATGACACGGCGGTCAATGCTGGATTTAGTGGCTCCAAGTCCGGTCAGTGGAAGAAGCCATATAAAAAAACAATTAGGGCCCATCCAGCTTGGACCACATACACTCGATCGTCCATGCTAGATCCATGGCACCCCAGACAAACCAGCCAATCATACCAACAAGGACTATTGGGTTTTTAAACAGGCCGGCAAATTAAATGCCGAGAACAAGGAGAAGGGGTCGCAAAACGAGGACGATGACGAGGAGTCCCGTCCGCCGAACACAGGGGGAAAGAAGAAGTCCCCCTTCCAAGTTAAAACTGCGAACATGATATACGCTACCCATATCCCAAAGAGGGAGCGCAAATGCGCGCTCAGGGACGTCTACGCGATGGAGCCAGTCACCCCAAAGTTCAAACCATGGTCTTCCTTCCCGATCACTTTCGATCACAGGGACCATCCGACCAGTATCTGTCATGGCGGGTCAGCCGCACTAGTCCTTGACCCAATCATTGACGGATTCCATCTCGCACGAGTCCTCATGGATGGTGGCAGCAACCTGAACCTGCTCTATCAAGATACAGTGCGCAAAATGGGCATTAATCCCTCAAGGATCAAGCCCACAAAGACTACCTTTAAAGGAGTCATACCAGGTGTAGAGGCCGCTGTATGGGCTCAATCACACTAGAGGTTGTCTTCGGATCCCCGGACAACTTCCGAAGTGAAAAGTTGATCTTCGATATCGTCCCTTTCCACAGTGGCTATCACGCACTACTGGGACGAACCGCATTTGCTCTATTCAACGCGGTGCCACACTATGCTTATCTCAAGCTCAAGATGCCCAGACCACGCGGCGTCATAATAGTCAATGGAAACACGGAACGCTCCCTCCGTACCGAGGAGCATACCGCTACTTTAGCAGCAGAAGTACAGAGCGCCCTCTCCAAGCAGAACCTTAATTCGGTGGCTGAGCTCCCGGACACTGTCAAACGAGTCTGGACTACTCCGCAGCAAGACAACCCATCTCATCAAGAGCTCAACTAGCAATTCGCCTCCGTCCCAGACCCTACCAAGTGGCGGCGTTCGTGCCGCGCGTACATAATTACGCACTCAAAATACCATGTGCAACGACGGAGGCATAACTAGATTGTGATCCATAATACGGCTCGACTTCCCCTGGACACGCATACTTTCACTTTTTCCCCCTTCTTAGGTTTCTTTTCTACAGGCCCTTCCTGACGGCCTGATCACATGACCTTTCGAAAGGATGGATACATCAAGACGGCAAAAGCACTGACGTATAAGGGAATTTCTCGGTGGTCTCTTTAACGATCACTCTACCTATTTTTAGGACCTGCACGCAGCTCTCCCTTGGTTGTGGCATACTAAATAGCCATGTTGCTTATTGCACTACTTGTACAAATACGCTTCGACGTATCAATCAAACTATAATGGAAACAGTTTGCAGCCCAACTTCTGCGGCACTAGCTTGCTCTTTTAATAATCTTATCAAATCGCACCCGTACACTTTGGTACGCTTTAATACGACAGGGGCTTCATTGCGCCCCATAATACGGCAACAAAGTCCGAACACTTTTTTCAGTATAGTTCGGCACCACAAATTTAGCATTATATGCATTGGCTCCGAATCATGTCTTTGGTCAATAGTTGGGTTGTCCGGCTCCTGTGCTTACTACCTTACGTTCCGCTATATCGACTAGGGTAGTAAAGGGAGAACTACTGCAATTGTGTCCTGGTTTATCCGGATGAGCACCTCAGTAGAGAAAGCCGAAAACTGACTGTCATGATGCGGCGTGAGCCAGTCAGCTCTTCGGAGGTTTCAAATCTTTAGCGATTTTTTCCGCATTATGCGATGAATCGGTTCCTATCCGATCAGGTGTTTACAACACACTAGTTCCGATACTAGGGGCTGCACCTAAATTTTTATTGTCAAACTCCTATGGCTAAGTGAGGGTGATAAAGCCACATAGTCCAATTGCCTGGTTCATTGCGCTAAACACCTCCTTCAAGGACCAAATTCTTGGATAAAGAGTGTTTAGATTCATCCCGAACACCCCCGTACTACCTACGTGAGGGCTGAAGCCGACGACTGGCCAACTCTCAGACTTGATAAAACGGCCGCACATGAGGTAAAATTTTAAATAATAAATAGCAAAGCATTATATTACATATCAACCTTGTTTTCATCATACAGGACGGGATAACATGAATGTATTCATTCAAAAATAATGTCCTTAGCACATTGTTCCGCCGTAATGTGGGATCCCTTCAGAACATCTTCAAAATACCGCTCGGGCGTGTGGCGCTCCTTGCCCGCGGGTGGTCCTCCGATCGCCAGCTTGACGGCGTCCATCTTCGCCCATTGTATCTTGACACGGGCGAAGGCCATCCGCGCACCTTCTATGCAGACCGACTACTTGATGGCGTCAAGCCGAGGGCAGGCATCGACCAGCCGCTTCACGAGTCCGAAGTAGCTGCGGGGTATAGCTTCTGCAGGCCACACCCAGATTATTAAATCCTTCATGGCTAGTTCGGCCACCCTATGCACCTCGACCAGCTGTTTTAGCTGGTCACTAAAGGGCACCGGATGTTCTGGCGCAAGGTATTGCGACCAGAACAGCTTCTCCGTTGAACTCCCCTCTTCGGCTTGGAAGAATTCCGCAGCGTCAGAAACACTACGTGACAGATCCACAAATGCCCCTGGAGAACTCCAAATCCGGGTTAGCAAGATATATCTCTTCTTCACATACTTGCTCTGCATAATAAAAGCCTTACCCGCTGCGATTTTCTTGGCCTCTTGGATTTCCTGGAGGGCGCCCTGGGCTTTGACCCGGGCCTCTTGTGCACTCTGACGGGCCTTGGCAATTTCGGACTCTTGGTTCGCATTCTTACGCTCCAAGGACTCGCATTTCTTCACGGCGTCCTGTAGCTCCTGCTGGACCTCACCGACCCGGGCCTCGTGCTTTTCACGGGCGGCCTATTCATCTGCCGCCCTCTTTTGGGCTTCGGCCAATGCTGCCTTGAGGGTTTCCACCTCGGACGCCGCCCCTAGAAATTATCATACGATCAACACAAGCAATTCATATCTTGCTATATCTGAATAGGTCATTACATACCCTGCATGTTCGCCAGCTACTTTTTCAATCGGCCGAGCTCTTCCTCGGCCCACTCCAGACTCTGCCTCAGTCCGGAAACTTCGGCAGCATGAGAAGTCGCAGCTAGCAGCGACGCCTGCTTATTCACATAGACATATCTAGTTAGTCTCCTGCGAAAAAATATTTGATCCTCTGTTCGGCTCTTCTTTCCGAACACCGGACAGAGTCTCAGGGGCTACTGTCTATACTGTGATTTTTTTCACAAATTGCATTGCTTACCTCAATTTGCATTGCGGGGCTCTGTGACGTAGAACCACAACTGCTGCCACCCCTTGACGGTCTCCATGAAGGTGCCTTTGGTCCACGGGACGTTGGACATTTTGCTCACCATGGCGCCTCCACACTCTGCGTGTTGGCCGCCCACCACCTTCGGCTTCACATTGAAGGTCTTCAGCCACAATACGAAGTGGGGTGGGGTGCGGAGGAAAGCCTCACACACGACGATGAATGCTAAGATAGTGAGGAAGGAATTTGGGGCCAGATCATGGAAATCCAGCCCATAGTAGAACATGAGCCCGCAGACGAAGGGGTGGAGTGGAAATCCCAGCCCGTGGACGAAGTGGGGGATGAAAACTACCCTCTCATGGGGCTTCGGGGTAGGGACAATCTGTCCCTCGGTCGAAATCCGATGGGCGACCTCCTTGGCCAAATATCTGGCCTCCCGAAGCTGGGTGATGTCCTTCTCCTTGACGATGGAGGCCATCCACTTGCCCTACGCTCCAGACATGGCCGGGGTGCTTTCTTGAGGCAGAAAAGATGAGAACTTGGGCGCTGGAGCTCGAGAGTGGGTAGGCGGAAAGAGAGAAGGCATGGGTGAAAGATGTGAATCCTTATCTTCTTATAAAGGCAATGAATATCAAGCGCTTCCCCACTCATCATAAAACTCGCCTATTCCCCAGGGCGGTGCTGGTGGCACGGTTGGATTAGCCATACCCGTATTGATGAGAATCCCGCAATAAGGGGACACGATCTCTTCTTTGACAAGACGTGCCAATAAAACCGCATCTCGAAATATGGACTGGCAGGTCGAAAAACGGTTCAAAATAATAACCGGACAGGGACGTGATATCACGTTACTAAAAAGTTGTCAGGAGATTGGACTCGTGAAATATTATACTCTCTGCGGTGGTGTGTGGTACTTGTTTTGCAGATCCGGACACGTTCGTTGTATTCGAAGACTGTGTTGGAGTATTCGGAGGAGGAACCCGCCTTGTAATGCCGAAGACAATCTACGCGCCGGACACCTCGTCATTGAAGCCTGGTTCAGGGGCTACTGAGGGAGTCCTGAACTAAGGGGTCCTCGGGCGTCCGGCCTGTTGGACATGGGCCGGAATGATGGGCTATGAAGATACAAGACCGAAGACTCTCACCCGTGTCCGGATGGGACTCTCCTTGGCGTGGATGGCAAGTTTGGCATTTGGATATGAAGATTCCTTTCTCTGTAACCGACTTTGTATAACCCTAGTCCCCTTTGGTGTCTATATAAACCAGAGGGTTTAGTCCGTAGAGGCAGAGGCAATCATAATCATATAGGCTAGATTTCTAGGGTTTTAGCCATTACGATCTCGTGGTAGATCAACTCTTGTAATACTCATATTCATCAAGATCAATCAAGCATGAAGTAGGGTATTACCTCCATAGAGAGGGCCCGAATCTGGGTAAACATCGTGTTCCCTGTCTTTTGTTACCATTAACCTTAGACACACAGTTCGGGACCCCCTACCCGAGATCCGCCGGTTTTGACACCGACATCCACCCCGACTAAGATCTCAATACCGATTGGCCTATGGCCTTTAGCGCCGCTATGTTGGGTCCTGTCAATATTGGGCTTGGGCCTTTAGCTGGGCCGACTGTCCTCCCTTGGTACGAGTAATTCTCCCAATCTGAGTTGCAAAAGATTCTCCCGTACCTTTTTTTGACCATGAAGACTGCAGGGCTTGCACCCCACAGCATTTTATTAATAAAGCCGAAATAAATACAAGGTATGAATCCTCAAGGTGAGGATGAAGGGAAAAGAAAGAGAAAAACCCTAAGAGAAGCTGCACAGGGAAATGGAAAACTATACCTAATAATTACAGAGGAAACGAAAGCAACTCTCCTCAAGGAGGAAGAAAGTCAATCCACTTAAGAAGGGCCTCCCTGTATTTCCGTTTGATCCGATGAGAGAGCAGAGTAAGATCATGAATGAAACCATTCCTCCATGCCCTAAAAGTTGGTTGGATGTTCCGGAAAGCTCTGTCATTCCTGACCTTCCAAATATTCCACCATGCCGTAAACACAACCTCCCCAAAGAAAGGCTTGTTGAAATCTTTCCTAGCTTGACGAGCAATATCCACCATATCATTACCACCTGTCCATTCAATTTGTAGATAGTTCCACACACGAGCACTATAATTGCACTGGAAGAAAAGATGGTTTCTGTCTTCCAGAATTCCAGTGGGACAAAGAACACATTCTGGTCCTTCATTAATCTTCCAATGCCTCCTCTGAATCATGTCTTTAGTGTTAACCCTGTCCATAATTACAAGCCAAGCAAACATCTTGATCGACATTGTGCAGCAACTTTTCCATATCCACCCCAGAATGGGGTTTGCTACCATTGGCTGATAGACAAAATCATAAAACCTCTTTGCAGTAAAATCTGCTTTCTTGCCATGTCTCCAGCTCCAGCTGTCCTTGGAGGTATTATCCAATTGGAAAGACCTCATTAGGGAAGAAAGTTGCTGCAATTCCTGAAAGGCTTGTGCAGTGAGAGGTAAGTAGAGAAGGTCTTGGAAACTACTAGCCGCAAAGACTTCCTTGACTGAGAGATTTTTGTCAAGACAAAAGGAGTAGAGCCTAGGAAATCGATCTTGCAGTGGCACTGAACTGCCGCCAATTTGCCAATAGTCAGACCAGAACAAAACGTATCGCCCGTAGAAACCTTAATCGAAGTAACTGACCGAAAATTATCCATCAGCTTACATACATCTCTCCACCAAAAGGAGCCACAAAGAACAGTGTCATGTGGAATCCTCTGAAAATAGTAAGAGTCCCAAACTAACTGCACCCATGGCACCTCCATCTTGTTGTAAAATTTATTGAGATGTTTCAGCAGAAGAGCATCATTCTGTAAGCCTAAGTTTAGTATTCCAAGCCCGCCCTTGGACTTAGGTCTACAGACAAGCGGCTAAGCCGCCAGAGAGTGTCCCCTTTCCTGACCGTACTTCCTCCATAAACACTGCCTCTGAATTCTTTCCAGTTGTTTCAAAATGCCCTGAGGAATTGACAAACTGGAAAGGAAGAAGATAGGCAATGAAGAGATGACAGAATTAACTAATTGCAATCTGCTCCCTTGAGGTAAAAACCAAGAGCTTGCTGTCAATCTTCTCTCCATACAATCCACAAGGGGAAGAAGATCCACAATTTTTGGCCTGGTGGTCCCCACTGGCAGACCCAGATAAGTAAAAGGCATCTTGCCTAAATTACAACCAAAATAGGCAGCTAGATCTGAAGCATCTTGGCCAGTCACATTGATGGGATACATGGAGGATTTATGGAAATTAATTTGAAGTCCAGTTGCCTGAGAAAAGGAATGTAAAACTCGTTTCAAAGCCCTCAATTGATCTTTATCAGCATTGAAGAAAAGCAGTGTATCATCAGCATATTGGACAACAGGGAAATCTGGATCATGTGTAGGCAGAGGCCTACTAATAAGACCTTGCTGAAGAAGATCATTTATCAATGTTTGCAAAAGATCCGCCGTGATAACAAAGAGCAAGGGAGAAATGGGATCCCCCTGCTTCACTCCGCATTTGCACTTGAAGTGATTTCCAGGAACTCCGTTCAAAAGAACAGAAGAAGTGCCAGAGGACAGCAACTGTTTAATCCAAGTGATCCATCTATCATCAAAACCTTTTGCAATAAGAATTTTTATGATAGCCTCATGCTGGATAGAATCAAAAGCCTTTTCGAAATCCAGTTTAAGCAAAATGATGGGCCTCTTAGATTGATTACACTGGTGAATGTACTCAAAAGTCCAAGTAAGACAATCCTGGATTGTTCTTGATTTTATGAAACCATATTGATTTTTATGCACACATTTGGTGATCTCCTGTTGGAATCTGTTAGCTGCCAGTTTGGTAAGAAACTTCAAACCCACAGAGGTAAGAGAAATTGGCCTAAAGTCCCCTACACCCTCCGGTGACTGCTTCTTAGGAATCAGGGTAATGTATGCATCATTCAAGTTCTCCAACTGAACTGATCCCGCATGAAACTCCTTAACCAACTGGATGAAATCAGAAGAAATTATGTGCCAACACTTTTTCAAAAAAAGCCCATTAAATCCATCAGGCCCAGGAGCCTTGTCAATGGGCATTTCCTTGATAACCTGCTCAATTTCTTTCATATCAAAAGGGTTTGTGAGCACCGCCAAACCCTGGACCCTAGGAATAAGGGACAAGATGTTTTCATCTAAACAAATTGGCCTCACTGTCCCCATTCTGCTTCGGAAGGCTGACAAGAATTCCTTGGCCATTTCGTCATGGTTTGACGTTGTTGATCCATCAGACAACAAAAGACTGGCAATAGAGTTTTTTCTGTATCTCTCAGTTGCCATAGCCTGAAAGAATTTTGAGTTCTCCTCACCCACTTTAATATACCTGATTGTACATCTCTTCCTCCAGTACAGATATTGCATGTGCAGCAGGCGCTCATGATGCAATTTTGTGATTTTTCTGAAATTAAACTCAGGCCTGGACAGAGATCTTCTGTCCTCAAGATTGTCCAACGAAAGAATTACCCAGTTACACTTCTCAAGCAACCGTTTGATATGTGATAACCCCTTTTGCCACTTTTTCAGTGCAAACCTCAACGCCTTTAGTTTGTCCACAATTATAGCTGAAATATGAGTCTTACGAGAGGGTCGATTCCAGACCTCCTGAACACACTCCATAAAACCAGCCTGATGAATCCAAAAGTTTTCAAACCTAAAAATATGTGCTTTTGGAATTGCTGTGCTGATGGTCACCAGACAAGGTATATGATCCGATGCAGTTTTGGCCAAGGGGGTCAGTTGTGTCATGGGGTAAATGTGTGTCCAACTCGCCGATGTGAAAACCCAATCTAACTGCTCCAAAAGCGGTCTGTCCTGCATATTAGACCAAGTAAATTTTCGTCCTTTCAAGGGAAGTTCCAGTAATCCCAAATGGCCAATTATCTCATTAAATATAAACATGTCGTTTATATCACCCCCAGGTAAGTTCCTATTATCAATTGAACGGATGAAATTGAAGTCTCCCATCAACATCCACAACTGATCCGGATCAATATCTAAGTTGTAAATCCAAGAGACAAACTCATCACGTAACTCGCCCTGACAAGGGCCATACACATTCACCATGAACCATTTTTCATTATTGTGAACCGAGGTAAACTGCATAACTATAGCGTAAGGCTTAACTTCAAGCAAGGTGCCACGGAACACATCTGAACGCTACACTGTTAATAGGCCCCCAGACGCTCCACTAGAGGGAGATTCCACAAATTGATCAAAACCATGGGGACAAATGCTTTTAATGACTGAACGCGAGCAAGTGGAAAGCTTAGTTTCCTGCAAACAAAGAACTGAACACTGACTCTCTATCACTTTTTCCCTGACAGAGCGCTGTCTAGCTCCCGAATTGAGATCGCGAACATTCCAACATAACACTTTCCAGCTACGCGTTGTAACACGATTCATAAAAAACCATAGCGTCTAGTAACAAAAGAAATATGGCACCTAATGCCATACCATCCATAATGAAAGGAAGTTCAGGACCCCAAAATGTCTCGTCGCAGACTGAACTCAGTTCAACATAAAAGAAAACAACCATAACCGGCCCCTTCAACATAGAAGATAACATAAGAAACTACGCTGTGGATGTAGACGAGTCCTCCTGTGGATTAGCCATAAGCTTGTCCACCGATATAAGCGCAGGGTCAATCTCTAATTCCTCACCCACAGCTTGCAGAACCTGAATCGGAGTGTGAGGCGGTGCCGCAGGTAGAGCGTCTTCCGAATCATCCACTGGAGTGGGCTGGGCCTTGTCCTCCATGGGCTTTGCACGGGGACGCTTCTTGGATGGCTGCAGTGACAGCTGTTCGAAAACCACGTTCTTGTAGCCATCCAACTTTGCCGCGCTCCTTGTGCAACGCCTTAGAGATGTATTGACCACCGGAGTCTTCTTCTTCTCTCGCCGTTTACGCGCAGTTGACTGCTCATCAGAAAAGACCAAGCTGGATTGAACTGAGACAGGAACAGCAGAACTATCCGACCCCCCTTCTTCAGAAACATAGGCTTGGACATTGACAGCGGGCAGCTCCTCAAATAAGGCTCTGACCACCGGGCGCTTCGCCAAGACAGACTGTCTGGTCACAGGCACCACAGGCAGGGAGGCAGCTAAGCTAGAAATCATCCTTGATTCATCGAAGGCAATGGACCAAGACCTCTTCGAGTAAATGACTGTGCCCAGCGGCTTGAAGAAAATGGACCTGGGCACTTCTTTAACCGAGAAATCAACCATAAGATTCTCAAAAGATCTTTTCCACACCATCTCCGGAGGAAGGGGAGGACCAGCCACAATGCGTGCCATGCCAATAAAAACTTCATGATGATGAATCACCGGAGGCTGGTAGGGCACAATGGCAAGCTGATTTTCTTCAAAAACCGGTTGCTGGGCTTCGGGGAGTGGTAAATTATGTTGCTGCTGGATATCATCCTCTTGTTGAAGCTGCTCGACAGAGGCAGACCCTTCCGGCTGATCAATGACTATTGAAACTTGGTCCTGTTCTGGAGCAGCAGGGTGTGGGGCCTGCTCGATCTCTGCATCATCTCCCCAAATTGCATTTCCCCAACCAGGAGCGTTGTTATTCACAGGCGGAGGGGGTGGAGCGAGAGGAGCATCATTCCAACCAAGCATTGGGTAGGGAGGCAAAGCAAACATCAAGTTATCCTGCACCAGATTACCAGGTAAAGGATGAGGATTTCCATCCAAGGGCATGGGATCTTCGTCATGTGGCATCTGATCTGCAAAGTCTGCACCCAGAACATAGCAAGCAGCAGTCCAAGATACTTGTGTATCACCATACTCCGCATAGTCACGAAAGACAACATCTCTTGGAACCAACAGCGTATCCGGAAAATAAGCTTCCACTAAGGTCCTGACCAGATAAGGATCCTCACTATCCCAAGAGATAAATTTTCGAAAAGTGCCTACTGCCTGCGAGATATATTCAGTGGTGCGATAATCCAGAGGAATCCCAATGAACATTAACCAGCCCTTGCGAAAACCCTGTATCCCTCTATAATTTTGTCCATCATCATGCTTCATAAATCTGATAGAGCGATCATTACCCAAAGGAAATGGTGCATGCTAGATCAAGGTGTATCTCACAGACGGATCACTGACTTGAAACAGCCCAACCCCATGAAACCATGGCTGCGCAGATCGAACAAAAATACCTCTGTTATGCAGAAACTGGACCACTTCTTCCTGCACTGGGCCAAACGGCCCCTCCGGCTCCGGCATCACCTCTGCAACCATGAAGTCCTCGTGGCGACGAGCCGGACGCGCAGCGGGCGTGAAGAAGGTGCGAGGTAGCCGACGATCGCCCCCATCAATGATGTGATGACCCGGGGGCGCAAAGCGCTGGGGATCAAGCTCATAGTTCGCCATGGAATCGCCAGTAGCAGGTCGGGGTTTTTCTTTGGCTTGAGGAGAGGGAAGATGTAATGTGGGCGGCGGCGATGGGACTGGACAGTCTATCCCAATAACGCCGGCTCTGTTCCCATGAGTAGCAGCAGATTCCGATATACTCGTTTTTTGTTGCACCGAAATTGGCCTCCAAACCAGACCCTTGGAGCGCGCAAAATCATTACAGCCCCGGCTAGAGTGACCAGGACGAGAGCAACTCGTGCAGACCGCTCGCATTCCACAAGACGCTGACAGGTGGCCCCTTTGAGAGCAAATTGTGCAGGTAATCATGCGGTCCACCATGTCATCGACCATGGCCTCAAACTGCCTCGCGGCCTCTTGAGATGAAGGGATATCTGGACGGTTGCCCAAAGGAGTTGGGATCATAGGCATGGCTGGCCCAGAGGCAGATGGGCTGGGCATTGAAAGTGGGCTAGTGGTCAGGCGGGCCTCCATGGGAACTGGGTCGGAAGGCAGACAATTCATTTGAATAGGCGGCAATCCCGCCCCTGCGAAACGTGCGGGCGAAATCCCAGCATGCACGGGGGATCGGTCCTCCAAAACCGGATCAGGCACCGGTGGAGATGAGTCCGGCCGGCTCAACGCCGGCAACGGAGTGACTGTACCAAAAACAATGGGTGGACGTGCCACCGTCCAACGCAAGTCCGCATGTGGCGATTGATGAATGACCACACGTTCATGAGCAGGGAGATCATATCCCGCATCACACATAGTATCAATGCATTCTTGTGTAGCCGGATATCTATATCCCTTGCAAGCCGAGTATCGCTCAAAAGTGGCAAAAGAAAGCTTTTTCTGTGCAGAAGTAACAGATTTTAAAGCTGATCTAGCCGGAGGCTTGTTCATGGCTAAAAGGCCTAAAGTTGATCGACGCTTGGTAGGACTAACTAGAATCCATGCAGCATCACATTCCTTCCTCCAGATACGGAGTTCTCTAGTCCAATTAGGTCCCCCGTTACCCCACAAATGAAAATAGCACTTGAACAGATCACATGCATATGAACGAAGATCCATAATAAGAAAACCAACTTGTTGGCAAGAGACATGGAAGGAATAAATCTTATCCTTGATATGCTCAACATGAAGCTCAATTGCCGAACCTCCAATCGCTGCTTCTAGAGCCGCCGCCACAGAATCCTCCGTGAGACGAAAAACATGGCGGCTAAATGAAACCACTACTTTAAATGACCTCCTGTGCCCTGAAGGATGGATCGTAAGGCTAGTAGATCTGAAAACCTCATCTGCAAAAACCCTACCCTTGAAGAAATCCAAGCCAAGGGTAGATCCACCAGATGAACCCATAGGAAATGGGTATTTCCAAGAACCTGAGAGGACGCTGGAGCCGATGAGCGGTGAGAATCCGCAGATTAGTGGAGAAGGAGGGAGATCACCGGAGAGGGTGGGAGCGCCATCCGATGCATCGCAAGATTGTGGGCGTACCCTCACACGTATTTCATTCTCCCGTACCTTGTACATCATCCTCATTTTGACAAGCATTACAATCCATTGGCGCGTGATGAACATCTCCCAATTCCAAATTATCATCATCTCCAATGTTTTCCAAATCTTTACCCTCATCGAGATCAGGGGGAATAGCCACCTTGCTCAGATTCATTATTGTCTAAAATTTGTTGCAGCAATTTCTCTAACCGCGCATCCTGCTTCTGCAATTCCAATTGTAAAGAAATTACATCAGCTTCAGCACCAATCATCTTTCTTGCATCCAATTTTTGTTGTTGCTTTTGTAGCATTTTTTCCTCCATTTCCTTGGGTTCATTGTTCAGTTCAGTATTACTATTATTCAGAACATCAATACTACCTCGCTGCTCAGTCTATTTTGCACTACCATTGTTAGCGTCTAGTACATCAATTTCCAGATCATTTGGCTAGAGATTTTTTGCGCTCTGAGTTCAGCATCTCCCACACTAAATATATCCATACATAACCAGACTCTGCCTTTGCGCTCTGAGTTCAGCATCTCCCACACTAAAATATATCCATACATAACCAGACTCTGCCTTTTCATTTATTTAAGCGACGACGAATCACACTCTGCGTCACGACAGCAGTGCAGTGCAGGTGCAGCAGTGGCTTAAAACAAAAGCCGAGATCAGATGGGAAAGTTGGCGATTCTGTTATGCACAGCAGCACAGCGGGGGTGGTTAGGTAGGCGCTTTACCAAGCCTAACTAATCAATTGCCTGCTGGATCACCAGCCACTCGCCAACCGGGCAACCACCTTCCATCCACGAGCACGAGAGACGGACGGACGGATGGATCCCCCGTACGTCGGTCCGCCCGCGTCCCCTCCGGACATATTCGCGCCGTCGTGGCCGCTCGTGGCACACCCAGCACCCCCGCCCCGGCATCCAACGACGCACGCAAGCAACCCCAACGCTCGCTACGCGCGCCGCGCAACCACCACCGGCATCCACTGTCCACTGCCCCAACGGCCAGCGATAATCAAACCACGGCACGGCAGGGCAGTGGTTCGGCCGGCCAGTGGCCACTCCCGATCTCACTAGCTACCCAATCACTAGTTAGGCCTCGGGTACCTGCGTGCGTACCACGCGGGAGCGGACCCGATCGCGACGACACCACCGGCACTAGGCGGGCGAGGCCGATGGCTCGAGGAACACGTGGGGGAAAGGCGGGCGCACGCAACGCATATCCAACGGGGACGGAGACGTGCCGCTTGCCGTTGCCGTTGCCGCCCTGGGAAAGGCGCCGGCCGAGTCGCCGAACCCGAGCCGGCTGCGGCTGCGGAAAAGTCAGGTGCGGACGGAACGGACCAGCTCCATCGGCCCAGCCGGGGCCAGGCAAGGCGAGAGAGAGAGAGAGAGAGAGAGAGAGAGAGGCTTCCTGCCGACCCCGTACGGCGTAATCCTATACGTGGTCGAGTTTCGTCTGGGCAAGCGACCGACCGGCCGACGACGGGCCGGCCGTGTTGATTGGTTTCGCTTGCGACGCGGGGCGTGACGTGCCCGGTGACGGACGACGCGCGTGGGAGGCGCCGGGGGTGTGAATGTGTGATACGATGGAGGTGTCATGCCGATACGTCAACGCTTAGCAGTACGCTTCTTTATTAGCTCGAGAAGAGATAACCATGCCTGCACGCCGGGTTAGTAGCCAGCCAAGTGGCCATGGGCGTGTGTGTGTTGGCATCGCATGTGCCTTTCGTGAGAAAAAAAGGCACACGAGGAGGCTCCTAGCACGGCAAGCTTTTCCTCCCGTCGGTGCCTTGCGGAGAAATGAAGCAAAAATGGATAGGAATCCTCGTGTAAGAACTGTACCAGCACGTACCACATGTTGATTGCCAAACTTAGCACGCACCAGGTAAAAATGATCCTGCTGCAGAAGATCCACCACTCTGCCGGGCCAACTCGAGCCGACGGGCGGAAGCTCAGAGGCAGGCGACGGGCTATTTTAATTGACCCCGAGACGACCGGAGCGTTGGAATCTTCCAAGCACGTCCGGTACCCGGTTGCGTGGTCTGAGGCGCTGGGCTGACTTGTTACCGGGTCGGTTCAACGTGGATCGATTTCGCTGAACCGTCCTCCAGAAGAAGCACGAGCGCGAAGACCGTGTCGGCTTTCCACACGCATGTGCCAAACGCTGGCTTTGTTTCCAGCACCACTACCGTAGCCACCACCCCCTCATTTTGACCCACTGTCATTTTGCTTGCACTCTACTGGCCCTAACAATCAAACCGTGAGGTCAGCACGCACCCATGCATGCACCACCCCTAGATGTTTCACGAAGACAAACACAATTCGGATGTTGCCCGCCCCGGCCTTCGTTTTTTACCCCCAAAAAAAAGATGGGCATGTCACGTAGTACGTACGCACTACGTATATATAGCGTCGAAATATTTTGGGACGAACCGTCCAATGAGTGTGAGGGTCAAATACGCACGACAGCCGCAGCTCGAGCAGTAAACTAATGTGGAAACGGCGTTAGCGGGCCGGGTCGGATTTGCGGTCCGCAACCGACGGCGACCGCTTCTCACGCACAGTCGGTCCGCACCGCACTGACAGCGCGGCCTCCTCGGTCCGACCAGTCCTCACTCTTCTTCGGAACCACACTCCCGCCGCACACACACCCGCAACCTCACTAGCTCCACTTGCTTGCCCGCCCGCCCGCCCGGCCGTGTCTTCCCCTCCACGTTGACCACGACTTTTTCGTTGCATGCGACCCACCTCTCGTCCACCACCCACCACATCGAGAACCCAAGTGACCCACACCCCAACCTTCGCCGCCACTCCACCGGTTCCTAACCAACCGGCCCCGCCCGTCAGCGTCCCCGGCGCACCGCACCGCGCCTCGTGCGCACGATCGACCACGTTTCCATGCTCCACCTGCGACGCAACTTCCCACGCCGCCGGCCACCTCCTCGCCCCCACCGCTTTATAACCCTCTCACTCCACCACTCCCTCACACCACACCCAGCTAGAGCGAGGCGGACACCCAAGCAACCACACTCTCCCACCCTCAGCCACCGCACAAGCAAGAAGAAGAAGAGGTCTTCTCTCCCTGCTTTGCTTAGCCATGTCGTCGTCGGCCATGGAAGCGCTCCACGCCCTGATCCCGGAGCAGCAGCGCGACGGGGAGATGGCGGCCGCGGCGCTCAGCGGCGCCACCAGCGGCGAGGAGAGCGGCCACGTGCTGCAGGGCTGGGCCAAGAGGAAGCGATCGCGCCGCCAGCGCTCCGAGGAGGAGAACCTCGCGCTCTGCCTCCTCATGCTCTCCCGCGGCGGCAAGCAGCGCGTTCAGGCGCCGCAGCCGGACTCGTTCGCTGCGCCGGTGCCTGCCGAGTTCAAGTGCTCCGTCTGCGGCAAGTCCTTCAGCTCCTACCAGGCGCTGGGTGGCCACAAGACGAGCCACCGGGTGAAGCAGCCGTCTCCTCCCGCTGATGCCGCCGCCGCTCCACTCGTGGCCCTCCCGGCCGTCGCCGCCGTCCTGCCGTCCGCCGAGCCGGCCACGTCGTCCACCGCCGCGTCCTCCGACGGCACGACCAACAGAGTCCACAGGTGCTCCATCTGCCAAAAGGAGTTCCCCACCGGGCAGGCGCTGGGCGGGCACAAGAGGAAGCACTACGACGGAGGCGTGGGCAGCGTCGCCCCCTCGTCCACCGAGCTTCTGGCCGCCGCGGCCGCCGAGTCCGAGGTGGGGAGCACCGGCAACGGGAGCTCCGCCGCCCGGGCCTTCGACCTGAACATCCCGGCCGTGCCGGAGTTCGTGTGGAGGCCGTGCGCCAAGGGCAAGATGTGGGAGGACGAGGAGGAGGTGCAGAGCCCCCTCGCCTTCAAGAAGCCCCGGCTTCTCACCGCGTGAGCAGCTTGCTGCAGCTGCATGGATCCCATCGATCCATCCAAAGTTTTTGGTCGAGTCCAGTCCAGTGGTGAAATTCGTTGATTCGTTTGGTTAAATTTGTTCTGCTCCTGTACAGATTGAGTGAGTAATACTACATACATACTCCAGTAGCCATATACGTAGAAGATATAGGCAGTAGATCTTGTTGGTTCCTTGTAACGACGGAGGAGTACTTGCTTCCTCTTTCGGTTGTTGTGTAGGCGTCAGTGTATTGTACTAGTCGACAGTTCATACATACTCATGCAGAGATTGGTCATGAACTAGCAGTGCCGTGTAACATAAACATGGATGAAATTGGAGATTATTGGAATTGATGAAAATCCTGCACTTGTTTTATCAATTTAACTCCATGGCTCAAATGATTGGCAAGTCTCCCACGTGTATCCCCTTTGCGTACACTGTAATAACTTGTATTCGCCACGAAGGAACCCTGCTGTAACTTGCAAGAAAGCCTCGCAGAAACAACACTACTGTAACTTGCAAGAAGGAAAAGGAGACGGAAACCTCTGCTTCAAATTTTTTTTTGACACTTAGCCTCTGCTTGATCAGTTCATAGCAGCAGCAGCAGCAGCGGAGTAGTGTACTCAACCTCGCACGGACCGATCGATCGGCCGCCTAGCAAGACTGTTCTTTACGTGTCCGCGTGACGTGATTAGCTCTCCACGAATAATCAAGTCCGATTCCACCGCCTGTTTTAGCCGGGGAATTGCAGCGTGACATGTGCTAGCTAGCTAGCTAGAAGGAGACTACGACTAGTGGTACAAGACACCGCTGGCTGCAAGTGGAAACAAACCTCGGGCCGGTTCGCAGCATCGTGAACGTCGACCGGCCGGCGGCACCCCAACCCAGCCCAACTTGCCGCGCGGTGGATGGAAATGGCGACAGCGACGTCGCCCCGCCCGCCCGCCCGCCGGGGTTGATAGGCTTTTTTTCCGTGCCGACCTGCAGCGCAGCTGGAGTGATCGCTTTCGACGCAACGGCCGGCCAGCGCCGCGGCCACCAAGTGTGCGCGGTACGTCGGCAGTCACCGGCCGGGCGCTCGCGTGGTTGGGTGGTCATTTCAGCTGGCGGCCGCCTCCGGTCCAGAGGGGGCGCTCGGCTGATCGCGTATCAAGTGTCCACGGGATTGGACGGATGGATGGTCGCCGGTGGAGTACGTGTTTTCACATGGTGGCGGTGACGTTCCCCACCTCCGGTCATGTAGTGGCCCGCGTGATTTCGGCCGGCCTGCGTGCGACGGTGCGCAGCAGGCACGTCGTGGGAAGTTCGGCGCGTACGTGTTCCATCAGGATTGGTTTGCGCGCGTCACCGGCTCTGGGCTCCGGTCTGGCCTCTTTCGAGCATCGGTGGACGCCACGTTCGCCTGATGTAGGTAGTCTGCCACGACGGCCGGGACGTGCAGCACTGCTAGATATTATCGCGCCGTGTTCTGGATGCTTACCGGCCGTCATCAGGCTAGTCATAGTGAGAGTAACTTAGCTCTGGATGCTTACCAGCCGTCATCAGGCTAGTTATAGTGGGAGTAACTTAGCTAGTAACATAACGCATTTCGAGAAAAATCTGCTTATGTGTCAAGTAATTAATGAAAGATGGTAACATAATATGTTACTGTAATATAGTGCTTTCCAAGACAAAATGAGTTTACGAGCTAATAAATGAAGTCATCTATGATATTATTATTAGGCTGGTCATAGTGGGGAGTAACATATACTAGTATCATGCATATGATACTAGTGTATGATACTACATTCATAGTGCATACTATCATAAAGTAGTATCGTAGGTGGTCTTATTTATTGCCATGCATGACACATAGTAGCATAACATTTATTATGTTACGGTATCTACCTATGTTACTATGACCCTTTCTCTCTTGATTAATTTCCTGCCACGTAAGCATGTTTGCGAGTACCAAGTATATGATACTAGTTATGTTACCTCATTATGGCCAGCCTTATGTTACTTTGCATTATGAAGATAGTAACTTAGACTAATGTCATATGCATGACGGCATATGACATTAATCTAAGTTATTTCCCACTATGACCAGCTTCAGCTGCGCCAGTGCGTCATTATCGCTTCAGTCTTTTCCTTCTTTCTGAGATTGTTTTAGGGATTCCCATTTTAGGTATGTTCCGAGGGGAGATGTGAGCTCCTGGGTGCTCCGATTCCCCGCTCTTTTCTTCAGCATTATTCCCCGCTCACCAGCCTGCACGCTCGAGGGAAACGGGCAAGGCCCAGTTAGATGGTGTTCTATTTTTTTTTTCATTTGTCTTTTTTAGTTTGTTTTGCTGATTATGTTTTTTCCTATATTTATTTCATTTTAACTATCAAAAGGGGCCGTGCGTCGCAACATGAGAAGAGAAATATCACCCCTCACCGCCTCTATTTCAGTATGGTGCCCTACTTGTGTTGCCGATTATCTTCCTTACCGTGCTTCTTGCCGATGGCTGCGGTGTTCATTTGGTTGCAGCATGTGATGATCTCAGACGCCACACGTCACACTTATCATTGAACCGCCCCATCTCAAGGGAATGATAAATCTAATCCCGGCGAGCTAGAAGTGAGGGTCGCCCTCCATGAGCCCCTCCACACACCTGGTCCATACACCAGCCCGCATACCCCTGCTCGCTTTTGACTAGTAATGTCATGGACTTGTTTTTTGGAGGGAGGGCATTCATGCAGATCATACATAGGGCAACTAGTATACCATAACACGATTATTTGAACTGCACATGCATGCATAGATACTCTGCTAAGTAAACTTAATGAGGAGGTATGGGGTTTCGAGACACAAAGAGTTTTAACTTGGCTATGTTGACAAAACAATGTTGAAGGCTAATTGAGAATTATGACTCCTTATGTGCCAGAGTACAAGAGCCAGATATTACCCCAGCGGAGATTTGTTAAATTGTGAGTTGAAAAAAGGATCATCATTGGCACTTGGCAGAGTATTTGGGCAGGTACTCAAACATTCAAAAAGGGGTGCATATGGAGAGTTGGAGATGGAGCAAAAATAAGCATATGGAATGATTGTTGGATTCCTACCAGTGCCTCAAGGAAACTAATTACTGTTTGTGGAAATCAGGTGCTCACACATGTTTGTGATCTCATCGACCCATCTTCGGGTGAATGGAATGAACAACTAATTAGGGATAACATTTGGCACATTGATGTTGAGCGTATTTTGCAAATACCAGAGGATTTTCTTGCCTGGCACCTAAATAAGAACGGGATCTTCATGATACGGTCTGCATATTATAAACACCGGGAAGATACTTACATTCAGGAGGCCTTAATGGGGAGCTATCAGAGTGGCTCGGTGCCACTTCCAATATGGAAAAATATTTGGAACCTCAAGTTGCCAGGGAAAATAAAGATCCATTTGGAGGTGTGTGCATAATGCAATACGGTGCTTTAGCGTTTTAGCAAATCGCCATATCGGTAGCGTATCACAGTGCCCAATTTGCAAAGATGGGGCTGAGGATGTGCGTCATGCATTGTTCCTATGCCATCGAGCCCAGGCAGTCTCGAAGGCGTTGGGCACATGACATTTAATATCGGATGCTACACGGATTGACCGATAAGGGGTTGGTGTAATTGATTTCTTGCTATGTGATAATGCCCATCAGCGGATGTTCTCTGACCCAACTTTCAAAGTTGACTGCTGCAAACTGTTGGTACATTTGGTGGCAGCGGAGATAGTACGTGCGCGGAGAAACAATACTCACACCAGAGCAAACGGCAATGGCGATCCATGCATTAACTCTGAATTATGTCCATGCCGCTGGCAAGCCAAAGAATGCTCCTAGAATTAACCAGTGGTCGGCGGTACTATCTGGGCAACAAGTTCTCAACGTGGATGCTTCATTTCATGTGGATGACCACTCAGGAGGATGTGGAGCAGTGGTACCGGACAGCCGCATGAACTTCATTAGTGCTTCCACTGCCAATCTAATGCACGTGGCGGATGTTGTCTCGACAGAAGTAGTAGTTCTTCTTGAGGGACTTAAGCTTCTCCAAAATCTGGGCTGCAGAAATATCATGGTGAGAATGGACAACGTTGTGGTGGTGGAAACTCTCCGGTTGAATGAAGGTCAAAATATGGTGGCGGCCCCTGTTATAGAAGAATGTCGAATCTTACTACAAGATTTCAGGCAGGTTACTATTGAGCATTGTAATAGAGAATCGCATATTGTTGCTCATGTGTTAGCTAATTGCGGGTGTGCAAACACCCCCTCATTATGGGTGGATGCACCTCCTGATTTTATCATTAAATTTCTAGCGGATGATTTAAGTCTTATTGAGTAATAAAGCTAGCCTGGAAGGCCTTCCCGCCAAAAAAGTAAACTTAATACATAAGCATCTTTGACAGAAGAAATTTGCACAAAATATTGTAGAAATACAGATTATTGATGGAAATATGCCCTATAGACAATAATAAAATGGTTATTATTATATTTCCTAAATTATAATAAAGGTCTATTATTCATACTAGAATTGTATTGACCGGAAACTTAAATACATGTGTGGATACATAAACAAATACCGTGTCCCTAGTAAGCCTCTACTAGACTAGCTCGTTCATCAAAGATGTTTAAGGTTTCCTAACCATAGACATGAGTTATCATTTCATAACGGGATCATATCATTAAGGGAATGATGTCATGGACAATACCCAACCGTTAGCATGGCATATGATCGTTTAATTTATTGCTATTGCTTTCTTAATGTCAAATACATGTTTCTTTGACCATGAGATCATGCAACTCCCAGATACCGGAGGAATACCTTGTGTAATATCAAACGTCACAAGTAACTGGGTGATCATAAAGATGCTTGATGCGGCTTGAAGCTACGTCGGTATTTCTCCAAAGAAGAAGGGATGATGCAGCATCGCGACGGTAGGTATTTCCCTCATGGATGAGACCAAGGTTATCAAACCAGTAGGAGAACCAAGCAACAATACGTAAACAACATCTGCACAGAAATAACAAATACTCACAACCCGACGTATTAAAGGGGTTGTCAATCCCTTTCGGGTAACGGCGCTAGAAATTGGCAAACGGACGTGAATAAATTGTAGTAGATTGATAGATCAAACGCCAAATAAAATAAATAGAAATGAATTGCAGCAATTTTTTTATTTTTTTGTTTAATAGATCTGAAAATAAAAGGCAAATAAAATAGATTATAAAGACAAATAATATGAGAAAGAGACCCGGGGGCCGTAGGTTTCACTAGTGGCTTCTCTCGGAAAAAATAGCAAACGGTGGTAAACAAATTACTGTTGGACAATTGATAGAACTTTAAATAAATATGACGGTATCCAGGCAATGATCATTATATAGGCATCACGTCCAAGATTAATAGCCCGACTCCTTCCTGCATCTACTAATATTACTCCACACATCGACCGCTATCCATCATGCATCTAGTGTATTAAGTTCATGGAGAAACGGAGTAATGCAATAAGAATGATGACATGATGTAGACAAGATCTATTTATGTAGAAATAGACCCCATTGTTTTACCCTTAGTAGCAACGATACATACGTGTCGGTTCCCCTTCTGTCACTGGGATCAAGCACCGTAAGATCGAACCCATTACAAAGCACCTCTTCCCATTGCAAGATAAATAGATCAAGTTGGCCAAACAAAACCCAAATATCTGAGAAGAAATAGGAGGCTATAAGAAATCATGCATATAAGAGATCAAAGAAGATTCAAATAACTTTCATGGATAAAAAGACAGATCTGATCATAAACTCAAAGTTCATCCGATCCCAACAAACACACCGCAAAAAGAGTTACATATGGATCTCCAAGTGTCGGTGTAATGGGACACGGATACCCCGAAGACGGCGAGATGATATTTCAAGACATCGGGGCTAGCAAAGCCCCTCAGTCCGACTGCCCGGCCGCTCCTGCCGGCTCCCCGTCCGACTGCACTACCCGGCCGGCTACCGACTGCCGGCCGCCGACTACGCCAACCAGTCGGCTGCCGGCTGCAGCCCGACCCGACATCGACGAAGACAACCATACCGCGATGCCGTCATCTACAGTGTACCGTGTCCCCTGGGTACTGATTTATAAAGTATCCCAGGGGACAAGCATGACATGTGCCATGCCTACCTGGCTTGGCATGTAAGCTACCCAAGGTAGCTTACATCCAAAGCCACTACCCATGCCACTAGCTAGCTAGCTACCGTACCTACATGGCTTGCATCCTAAGCCAACTCCCACGATATATATGAGATCCATCCATCCATCCAGGGAGGATGGACTCACTCTCACGCACACTCATGCATGCATACTCAGGCACATGCGGCCACACACACCTATGCTCATACGCATACATACGAGATCAGATGCACTTGGCACCGATCTCAGACACAGCTCTAGGAGCGACCCTGTACCAGATATATCAGATATACTCAGACATGCAGGAGTAGGGGTGTTATTTCTCCGGAGAGCCCCGAACCTGGGTAAACCACCGCGTGCTACTCGCATACCCGCTCCCGGTCCTATCAGCAGCAGTCCGACCCACACACTAAGCCCTTGAGGCATCTGTCGACTCGCAAGCCCCCCGTGAGAAATACCACGACATTTGGCGCCCACCGTGGGGCGGTACTATGCTACCGCGCTGCTGCTGGTTTCGCTGTCCGGGCGGGACCATCTTCGTCATCTCCGCCGCGGTGTCGCGCCGTCTCTCCGGTAGCGCTCGGGGGCTCGACTTCGACCCGCCCCCGGAGCGGCCGCGAGGGGTGGCGCGTCCTCGCCGTCGGCCTCGCCTTCTTCACCACCACCGTTGCAACGCCGGCAGTCCCTCCGCGCGCGCGCCGTGCACGGGGCCTCGTTTTCGTCGGCCGTGACCATCCACGCGCCGCTCGCGTTTGCTCCCCTCCGTGCTACGCTTTGCTTTGCCGGAGCGCGCATTATCTTCTCCATATATCATCTATACAGACTAGCCAGAGCAAGTCAACAATGGTCAAACTATAGCCATGCATTGCCTATACACTATCAAACACCCTGGCAGCTTAGATCGATTCTGCAGCTAGCTAGCTCTAGTACGTACATACGTGCATGCTGTCTCACTTCTGCATCGCCGGCCGCGAGATCTCCACGAGCGTGCCGTCCGTCCTTATACACGCAGCCGCTGCCTCGCTTCCATGGCCACCTCCGCGCACCTCCTCGCGGGCGCCGAGGCCCACCGCAGGACTTCCGCGTCCGTGGTCTCTGCCCGCCGCCTCCACCTCGCGGGCGCCGAGGCCCATGCGCGCGTCCGCTTCCCGCTGCGCTGCTGGCTGCGGCCGGCCGCCCCCGTCTCTCCCCGCTGACCGGCTCCTCTTACTCCTCCGTGCCCGCTGCCTCGTCCTCGACCCCAACAGCGGCGGGACTGGCCCCATCCGCTAGTCGGCTCGTTGCCCCTCATCCCCGTGCCGCCTCCTCCCCGGCTTCCCTGCAGCGCTGCCGGCTGCCTCCACCACCACTCGTCCGCGGCTTCGGGCCGACTCCTGCCCCGCGCGTCCGCACTGGCCGGGTCCGGCCCTGCGCCGCCTTTGTGCTGCTCCTCCGCCTGCGCCGGCCTCCCCCAGGACGGCCTCCCTCGGCCGGTTGCCCGTGCCGGCCCTGCCGTCTCGCCCCCGCCCCTAGCCGGTCTCCCTCGCGTCGGCTGCCCCGGGCCGGCTCCGACCGTCGCCGGCTGCCCCCGGGCCGGCCTCCCCCGCGCCGCGCTACTCCGTCTCCCGCCGGCTCCGCCTGCGCCGGCCTCCCCCAGGCCGGCCTCCCCCGCGCCGCGCGCCCTGCCTCGACCGGCTGCCCGCCCGCCTCTTGCCGGCTCCCCGGCGCCCGCGCCGCGCGCGCCCTGCCTCGACCGGCTGCCCGCCCGCCTCTTGCCGGCTCCCCGGCGCCCGCGCCGCGCCGCCCGCCTCTTGCCGGCTCCCCTGCGCCCGCGCCGCACTGCTCCGCCGCCTGCCGGCCTCCCCCGCACCGGCTTCGCGCGTCCCGCCACTCCGCGCCGGCTTCGCCCCCGCGGCCGACTCCGCCGCCTGCCGGCCTCCCCCGCGCCGGCTTCGTGCGTCCCGCCGACTCCGCTCGCGTCGCCCTGGGTCGGCTGCCGCTCCCCGCCGGGCCGCCTGCTCCCCTGGCTCGCGTCGCCGTCCACGCGCCGGCTCTGGCCGCTGCGCCCGCGCCACCCCGGCCCCTCTGCTCGCAAGGCCGCGACTACCCGCGCCCCTCCGCGCTCGGCCGGCTCCGCCCGACCCGCCCTGGCCGGCTCCGCTTCGGCCGGGTGCCCGAAGGAAAAGAGGCTGTGGGGCTGGACCCGGCCGAAGAAAAGTCAAAGAGAGTGGGTGCCGGCTGTAAAAAAAAGAGAAGAGAAAAAAGAAGAGCCTGCGTTGACTACAGTCTAGCCGGCTGCTCTGATCAACAGCTCGCGTCACCGCTCGGCCGGCTGTTTCGTCTGCCCGCTTTGCCGCCCGGCCGCCCGACGGGCTGGTCCGGCTGCGCGTGGCCGGCTGACGAGAAAAAGAGACGAAGACAAGGTAGTTGCCGGAAGATCCGGCCCGACTGCTCAGCAGTCGGCCCGAATCTCAGGGGCTACACCCAGCGGGTGCGCTGACGCGCCCCCGCGAGAGAAGAGAAGACAAAGTAGCTGCCGGAAGATCCGGCCCGACTGCTCAGCAGTCGGCCCGAATCTCGGGGGCTACACCCAGCGGGTGCGCTGACGCGCCCCCGCGAGAGAAGAAGACAAAGTAGTTGCCGGAAGATCCGGCCCAACTGCTCAGCAGTCGGCCCGAATCTCGGGGGCTACACCCAGCGGGTGCGCTGACGCGCTCCCGCGAGAAAGAAGACAAAATAGCTGCCGGAAGATCCGGCTCGACTGCTCCGCAGTCGGCCCTACACCCAGCGGGTGCGCCGGCGCACTCCGCGAGCGCTGGGCCGCGCCGGCTATCTTCGACGACCGCGACTACACGAAAAACAATGTGAGCTCCTCACCCGCATATTTTTGCAATACGCAAACACGGATAACCCCGAGCGTTGCTCGGGGGCTGCCTCCGCATTTTATTACAGTAGCATCACTGTTTGCCCCGGCGCCAGCCAGAGTTGGCCCGGGGGCTGGCCGCTTGGCCTGAGACGTTAGTTCCCGCAGACGGCTTAGTACTGTGCGCGGTACCAAAGGCCCACTCTTAGTCACAGACCGCAGAGCGGCTGCCGACTAGCAAGAGTGAACGCTGGAGGCCACCCACGCAAAAAACGTCCGGGAAGAAAAACGTTCGGGCGACCCGACCGTTTTCCTTTTACAAGTATCTACTCGGTTGAATCTGCTCCCAGACTCTGAGTACTGTACACTCCACTTCGCGGCCCACTCTCAGCCACAGACTGCAGAGCGACTGTCCGGCAAGCAAGAGCACAAGCCAAAAAGCGGAGGGAACACGAAAAAGATTAAGGGGGCTCGGACGAAACCGAGTCGGCACCCTCCGCATAAAACTTGCAATGATAAAAGCAAGCATTCGATATATCTGCATGGACTAACTCTGTCCTTTTTTATGATTATTTTCATGAACATTTGCCAAAAAAACCTTCGCCCAACTTTGCCAAGTTGCCCGGAGGCTCGGGGGCTACTGTCGGTGTAATGGGACACGGATACCCCGAAGCGGCGAGATGATATTTCAAGACATCGGGGCTAGCAAAGCCCCTCAGTCCGACTGCCCGGCCGCTCCTGCCGGCTCCCCGTCCGACTGCACTACCCGGCCGGCTACCGACTGCCGGCCGCCGACTACGCCAACCAGTCGGCTGCCGGCTGCAGCCCGACCCGACATCGACGAAGACAACCGTACCGCGATGCCGTCATCTACAGTGTACCGTGTCCCCTGGGTACTGATTTATAAAGTATCCCAGGGGACAAGCATGACATGTGCCATGCCTACCTGGCTTGGCATGTAAGCTACCCAAGGTAGCTTACATCCAAAGCCACTACCCATGCCACTAGCTAGCTAGCTACCATGCCTACATGGCTTGCATCCTAAGCCAACTCCCACTATATATATGAGATCCATCCATCCATCCAGGGAGGATGGACTCACTCTCACACACACTCACGCATGCATACTCAGGCACATGCGGCCACACACACCTATGCTCATACGCATACATACGAGATCAGATGCACTTGGCACCGATCTCAGACACAGCTCTAGGAGCGACCCTGTACCAGATATATCAGATATACTCAGACATGCAGGAGTAGGGGTGTTATCTCTCCGGAGAGCCCCGAACCTGGGTAAACCACCGCGTGCTACTCGCATACCCGCTCCCGGTCCTATCTGCAGCAGTCCTACCCACACACTAAGCCCTTGAGGCATCTGTCGACTCGCAAGCCCCCCGTGAGAAATACCACGACACCAAGAGACCATTGTATTGAGAATCAAATGAGAGAGAAGAAGCCATCTAGCTACTAACTACGGACCCGGAGGTCTACAAAGAACAACTCACGCATCATCGGAGAGGCACCAATGGAAGTGGTGAACCCCTCCGTGATGGTGTCTAGATTGGATCTGGTGGTTCTGGACTCTGCGGCGGCTGGAATTGATTTTCATCGACTCCCCTAGGGTTTCTGGAATATTGGGGTATTTATGGAGTAAAGAGGCGGTCCGGGGGCACCCGAGGTGGGCACAAACCACCGGGGCGCGCATGGGCCTCCTGGCGCGCCCTAGTGGGTTGTGCTCCCCTCGGAGCACCCGCCAGGTGCTTCTTCGGCCCACTGGATGTCTTCTGGTCCAAAAAATCCACAAAAAGTTCCGCTGCGTTTGGACTCCGTTTGATATGGATTTTTTGTGATTTAAAAAACATGCAAAAAAACAGCAACTGACACTTGGCACTATGTTAATAGGTTAGTGCCAAAAAATGATATAAAATGACTATAAAATTATTATAAAACATCCAAGAATGATAATATAACAACACGGAACAATCAAAAATTATAGATACATTGGAGATGTATCAATGCTCTACAGGTATCTCCGAAGGTGTCTGTTGAGTTGGCGTGAATCAAGATTGGGATTTGTCACTCCGTGTAATGGAGAGGTATCTCTCGGCCCTCTCGGTAATACAACATCATAAGAAGCTTGCAAGAAAAGTGACCAAGGAGTTAGTTACAAGATGATGTATTACAGAACGAGTAGAGAGACTTGCTGGTAACAAGATTGAACTAGGTATAGAGATACCGATGATCGAATCTCGGGCAAGTAACATACCGATAGACAAAGGGAATTACGTATGTTGTCATAAAGGTTCAACCGATAAAAGATCTTTGTGGAATATGTAGAAATCAATATGGGCATCCAGGTCCCGCTATTGGTTATTGACCGGAGAGGTGTCTCGGTCATGAATACATATATAATTCTCGAACCCGCAGGGTCGCACGCTTAACATTCGTTGACGCTAGAGTAGTATTGGGATATTTGGTGAGTGGTAACCAAATTTTTTTTCGGAGTCCCGGATGAGATCCAGGACGTCGTGAGGAGTCTCTGAATGGTCGAGAGGTAAAGATTTATATATGGGAAGTCATATTTTGGGTTTCGAAAAAAGGTATAGTTTTTTCGGTATTGTACCCGGATGCTTCCAGAAGGTTCCGGAGGATTCCGGAGGGGTCCGGAAGTCCACAAGTGGGTCCACCACGACCCAAAGGCTAGCATGGGCTGCAGGGAGGTGCCTGGCCTTATTGGGCTAGGCGCACCAAGTCCTCAAAAGCCCATGTGGCTAGGGATGGCAAAAAGGAAGGAGTCCTAGTAGGAATAGGACTGGACTTGGAGTCCAAGTGCTCTCCCCCTTAGCTGCGCCCTAGGGATTGGAGGGGCTGTTTTCCATACCCCTCCACCTATATATAGAGGGGAGGGGGTGCCCCAAGAGGACACACCAAGACCTTGGCGCCCCTCTCTCTCCTGTTACTCCGTAGTTCCACCACCTCGTCCCAGCAACGCTTAGCAAAGCACTGTCAGTGCTCCATCACCACCATGCTATTGTGTTGGTTGTGATCCCATCTACTTCTCCTCTCCTGCTTGCTGGATCAAGAAGGAGGAGACATCATCGAGCCGCATGTGTGCTAAACTCGGAGGTGCCGTTCGTTCGGCACTAGATCGGTTGGATCGTGATCGGATCGCGAAGAGTACGGCTACATCAACCGCGTTGATAAACGCTTCCGCTTAGCGATCTACAGGGGTATGTAGATGCTCTCCCCCTCTCGTAGCTATGCATCTCCATGGATAGATCTTGCGTGTGCGTAGATTTTTTTTGTTTTCCCACAACGTTCCCCAACAGTGGCATCATGAGCTAGGTTTATGCGTAGATGATATGCACAAGTAGAACACAAATGAGTTGTGGGTAGTGATGTTCATATTGCTTACCACCAACGCCATATTTTGATTCGGAGGTATTGTGGGATGAAGCGGCCCGGAGCAACCTTACATGTCCACGCACATGAGACCGGTTCCACCGACTGGCATGCAACTTGATTTGCATAAAGGTGGCTGGCGGGTGTCTGTTTCTCCTACTTTAGTTGAATCGAATTTGACAACGATGGGTGCTTGAAGAAGGTTAAAACAACAAACTTGATAATCACCATTGTGGTTTTGTGTAGGTAAGAGAAGTTCTTGCTAGTTGCCCATAGCAGCCACGCAAAACGTGCAATAACAAAGTAGAGGATGTCTAACTTGTTTTTGCAGGGCATGTTATGATGTGATATGGTCAAGATATGATATGATATATGTTGATGTATGAGATGATCATGTTTTGTAATTACGATTTGTATGTCGATGAGTATGACAACCGGTAGGGGCCTTAGGGTTGTCTTTAATTATTGTATGATCTGCGTGTCAATCACTATGCGCCATGTAATTGCTTTACTTTATCACTATGTGTTAGCAATAGTTGTATAAGCAATAGTTGGCGAGACGACCCTGACGCTACAATGGAGATCAAAAGTGCCGTGCCGGCGATGATGGAGATCATGACGTTGCTTTGGAGATGGAGATCAAAAGCACAAGATGATGATGGTCATATCTTGTCACATATTTTGTTTGCATGTGATGTTTATACTTTATGCATCTTATTTTGCTTAGAACGACGGTAGCATTATAAGATGATCCCTTCACTTAATTTAAAGATAAAAGTGTTCTCCCTGAGTATGCACCATTGCTAAAGTTCATCGTTTCGAAGCACCTCGTGATGATCGGGTGTGATAGACTCTATGTTCACATACAACGGGTGTAAGCCAGTTTTGCACAAGTAGAATACTTGGGTTAAACTTGACGAGCCTAGCATGTACAGACATGGTCTCGGAACACTGGTGTCAGTGTCAAAACCGGCGGATCTCGGGTAGGGGGTCCCGAACTGTGTGTCTAGGCCGGATGGTAACAGGAGGCAAGGGACACAAAGTTTTACCCAGGTTCGGGCCCTCTTGATGGAGGTAAAACCCTACGTCCTGCTTGATTAATATTGATGATATGGGTAGTACAAGAGTAGATCTACCACGAGATCAGAGAGGCTAAACCCTAGAAGCTAGCATATGGTATGATTGTTGTGTATGAATGTGTTGTCCTACGGACTAAAACCCTCCGGTTTATATAGACACCGGATAGGGTTAGGGTTACACAAAGTCGGTTACAATGGTAGGAGATCTACATATCCGTATCGCCAAGCTTGCCTTCCACGCCAAGGAAAGTCCCTTCCCGACACGGGACGAAGTCTTCAATCTTGTATCTTCATAGTCCAGGAGTCCGGCTGAAGGTATAGTCCGGCCATCCGGACACCCCCTAATCCAGGACTCCCTCAGTAGCCCCCGAACCAGGCTTCAATGACGGCGAGTCCGGCACGCATATTGTCTTCGGCATTGCAAGGCGGGTTCCTCCTCCAAGTACTTCATAGAAGATTTTGAACACAAAGATAGTGTCCAACTCTGTAAAATAAGTTTCCACATATTGCCATAGAGAGAATAATATTTACACACATCTAATCTGCTGACGTATTCCGTAGTGTGACATCACACCACGACCAAGCTTTTATTCGAATCGTTTTACTGTCCCATCTCAGCGTGTTATGCGAGGCGGTTTCCTTGGCACGTCTTGTTAAAGCAGAGATCGTGTCCCCTTATTCCGGGATTCTCATCAATGCTGGTGGAGGCCTGTCCAAGGCTCGAAGTCATCAAGCGCTCCGTCTGCATTGAAGGTGCCCGTAGGGCCCTTGCCCGTGCTAAGGTGCACTGGGGCAAGCTGGATGCTGAGAAGCTTGTGAAGGACGGGCCACCGCCGAGGAAAGAGCATCGCAAGCCCGAAAATTATTATAAGGATGTTCTGAAGGGTGCCTGCCTTGTGGCGGATGAATGTTCCAGAGATGTAATTTTTTAGTAAAACTCGCTCGTTTTGTCCTGTGCGCTGAAAACTTGTTCATATGCGCTAAGCAATGCTGTTTGAATTTAAAATATTACCTTATGTGCGGCTGTTTATCAATTCTGAGAGATGGCGAGTCGTCGGCTTCTGCCTCCGTGCCGCTAGTGCTGGGGTGTTCGGGGATAAACCTGAGCGCTCTTTTTCCCATGTTTGGGTCCTTCGAGGGAGGCGCTCAGCCCAACAAACAAGGAAATCGGACTATAATGCATGAACACTCTCACTTAGCTGTAGAATTCTATAATTTTAAATTTTGGCGAAGCCCCTGGTATTCGGAAGACCGAGTTCGGGGCGCTATCCACGCCTGGGCCGGACAGAGCTGGCTCCTCGCTCTAAGCGGCATAAGTCTTTAGGGACTCGAAAAACCTCTCGAACAGCGACCAGCTCTCGCTTCATCATGATAGTCAGTTTTAGCTTTCTCCACTGAGGTGCTCGACCCAGCTCAACTGGGGCACAATCGCAGTGGTTCTCCTAGTGCTACCTTAGCCGATATAGCGGAACGTAAGGCACCAAAACATAGGAGCCGGGCAAACCCAACATTTGACCAAAGACATGATTCGGAGCCGATGCATATAATGCTATAAGTTCGGGGTGCCGCACTTGTTAAAGTGTTCGGACTTCTCACACCATGTTGAGGGGTACTAAAGCCCCTGGCGTATTTTGGCCGTACCAAAGTGTACGGGTGCGACATGTTGTTAAGGAACATATAGTTGTAAAAAAAGTAATGCAAAAATAGACAGAAGCTATGCATTGTTTATTAAAAAAGGGCTGTGATCAAAGCAGAACGATACAAATAATGTGATAAGCAAAAGGTTGGACTATTTAAACATGTCCGTTCCAGGGGCAGGCTGCGGAATGGTATGCGAAACAGGTATACTGCTCGTGATAGAGACCACCTGGGAGTTCCGTAATGCGGCATGGCTTGTCTGCTTCCCTGGTTCTTGCATCATTTGTGCTGTAACTGAACTGCCGAACAGGCCTTCCGAAGAGTAGAGTCCTGAAAGTAAGAGAGAATTAAAAAAATCGGCAGCCCCTGGTGCGGTTTAAGCCTTGTTTTGGGCATGCCGTGATGGTGCCCCTCCCCCTGTACCCATGGTATTTCTAGAGCGTAGTTATGTACGCGAAGTACTGGTGTCGCCTTTTTGCGAGGGTTGGGGTTGGGGCCGCATTGCTACGCCTGCTCGGAGCGTGCCAGGAGGTCTTGTTGTAGATTACTCCGGGCGCGCTTGACGGTGTCCGGACGTTTAATGGCCGGACTGGAGAACTGTCTGGAGAGGCTGCTTTGTACTTCCGCTGCAAGGGCCGCCGTGTGCTCCTCCATTTGGAGGGAGCGTTTGGTGTTTCCATTGACCGTAATTACTGCTCGAGGGCCTGGCATCTTGAGCTTAAGGTATGCGTAGTGCGGTACCGCATTGAACTTGGCGAATGCGGTTCGTCCGAGCAGTGCGTGATAGCCACTGCGGAATGGGACTATGCCGAAGATTAACTCCTCGCTTCGGAAGTTATCCGGAGATCCGAAGACCACTTCAAGTGTGACTAAGCCTGTACAGTTGGCCTCTACACCTGGTATTACGCCTTTAAAGGTCGTTTTGGTGGGCCTAATCCTTGAGGGATCTATGCCCATTTTCCGCACTGTATCCTGGTAAAGCAGGTTCAGGCTACTGCCGCCGTCCATAAGGACTCTAGTGAGATGAAATCTGTCAATAATTGGGTCTAGAACCAATGCGGTGAATCTGCCATGACGGGTGCTAGTGGGATGGTCCCTTCGATCAAAGGTGATCGGGCAGGAGGACCATGGGTTGAACTTTGGGGCGACAGGCTCTATCGCGTATACGTCCCTTAACGCGCGCTTCCGCTCCCTCTTGGGGATG
Source organism: Triticum monococcum (assembly GCA_034509565.1). NCBI lineage: Eukaryota > Viridiplantae > Streptophyta > Magnoliopsida > Poales > Poaceae > Triticum > Triticum monococcum. Next base: position 614,082,338 of record CM067845.1, on the reverse strand, counting down.
TGGGTTGCATATATCATGTTCACTGTCCGCACTTGTGGGGGAAAACCCTTCTATCCACTGTTGTTCGGCGGCCGGGGCTCTTCTTCGTCATCGCTATGCATCCCCTTGTCTGTATTTTCGGCATTTAACTTGCCTGCCTGCTTGAACACCCAACAATCCCTGTTGGTGTGATTGGCCGGCTTTTCGGGGGTGCCATGTGTCTGGCACAAGCGGTCGAGTATTCGGTCCAAACTGGACAGGCCCCTAGGATTTCTTTTGAATGGCCTTTTCCGCTGACCGGATTTATAGCCTCCGAATCCGGCATTAACTGTCGTATCCTCAGCGTTGTCGTCGTTAATGCGGCGCTTCTGCTTGTTGCGACGCGACCTGCCACTACTGTCCCTGGTATCCGAATTACCAGGGTTCTTGGTCATGTTGTTGCTACGAGCAAGCCAGCTGTCTTCTCCCGTGCAAAAGCGGGTCATGAGTGTCGTGAGTGCTGCCATAGATTTCGGCTTTTCCTGTCCAAGGTACCGGGCAAGCCACTCGTCACGGATATTGTGCTTGAAGGCTACTAGGGCCTCAGCGTCCAGACAGTCGACTATTTGATTTTTCTTTGTTAGGAACCGTGTCTAGAATTGCATGGCCGATTCCTCTGGCTGCTGAATTACGTGACTTAGGTCATCGGCGTCTGGGGGTCGCACATAAGTGCCCTGGAAATTGTCGAGGAATGCGGCTTCCAGGTCCTCCCAACACCTGATTGATCCTGTTGGCAAGCTGTTAAGCCAATGCCGAGCTAGTCCTTTAAGCTTGAGTGGGAGGTATTTGATGGCGTGGAAATCATCGCCGCGGGCCATGTGGATATGAAGGAGATAATCCTCGATCCATACCACAGGATCTGTTGTGCCATCATATGATTCGATGTTTATGGGTTTGAAACCCTCGGGGATTTGATGATCCATTATTTCGTCTGTGAAGCATAGTGGGTGTGCGGCGTCTCTGTACTGGGCTATATCACGATGTAGCTCCAATGAGCTTTGTCTACTGTGTTCAGCCCTGCCGAATTTGTGGCCGGCGTGACGGTTGCCGTCTCGAGCTGTGGGGCGCCCACGTGATCCGTAGATCGATCTTGTTTGCCTTTCCTTGTCCTCCAACATATCTCGTAAGTCCGGCGCATATTCCCGTGCCTTGGTACGGGGTGCGGCTTGAGTGGAGGGCCGAGAGGCCTCTCTGTTGCGGCCACGAGGTGGCCGGTCGGCCGCATCAAGTGTTCCCTCCTCTAATCGGGGTAGCAACCTGCGCTTTGGGTAGCTCTTGGAGGGGCGTTCGAGTTTATGCTCTTCGGCCGCAAGGACTTCAGTCCATCTGTCGACTAGCAAATCTTGGTCAGCTCTAAGCTGTTGCTATTTTTTCTTGAGGCTTCTTGCCGTGGCCATAAGCCTATGTTGAAAACACTCTTGCTCGACAGGATCCTCTGGCACGACGAATTCGTCGTCGTCGAGGCTTGCCTCGTCTTCGGAGGGAGGCATATAATTATCGTCCTCGACCTCTCTGTCTGCCGCTCTCTCATGAGGGCTGGTTTCTCCATCCTCCTGTGCTAAATCCTGCTGGAGGGGGTTTTCTTCGGCACTTTCCGGAGTATTATTATCTCCCGTGCTGGAATCACTGTATTTGTTTTGGCGGGATTTTGAGCGGCGCCGCTGATGCCGACGCTTAGGATGTTTCTTGGAGGGGTCATCCTCCGCTATTCCATCGCCATCTCCTTCTTTTGGGCTGTCCACCATGTATATGTCATATGACGAGGTGGCTTTCTAGGGCCTTATAGGCGCTGGTTCTTCATCGTCTCCTTCATCAGCGTCAAAACCGGCGGATCTCGGGTAGGGGGTCCCGAACTATGCGTCTAGGCCGGATGGTAACATGAGGCAAGGGACACAAAGTTTTACCCAGGTTCGGGCCCTCTTGATGGAGGTAAAACCCTACGCCCTGCTTGATTAATATTGATGATATGGGTAGTACAAGAGTAGATCTACCACAAGATCATAGAGGCTAAACCCTAGAAGCTAGGCTATGGTATGATTGTGTGTATGAATGTGTTGTCCTACGGACTAGAACCCTCCGGTTTATATAGACACCGGATAGGGTGAGGGTTACACAGAGTCGGTTACAATGGTAGGAGATCTACATATCCGTATCTCCAAGTTTGCCTTCCACGCCAAGGAAAGTCCCTTCCAGACACGGGACGAAGTCTTCAATCTTGTATCTTCATAGTCCAGGAGTTCGACTGAAGGTATAGTCCGGCCATCCGGACACCCCCTAATCCAGGACTCCCTCAACTGGAGACCGAAAGGTCGAACGTGAGTCATATAGTAGATATGATCAACATAGAGATGTTCACCATTGAAGACTACCCCATCTCACGTGATGGTCGGGCATGGGTTAGTTGATTTGGATCATGTATCACTTAGACAACTTGAGGGATGTTGATTTAAGTGGGAGTTCATTAGTAACTTGATTATTTGAACTAAAATTTATCATGGACCTAGTCTTAATAGTTTTTGCATATCTATGTTGTAGATCAATGGCCTGTGCTACTGTTCCCCTGAATTTTAATGCGTTCCTAGAGAAAGTTAAGTTGAAAGATGATGGTAGCAACTACACGGACTGGGTCCATGACTTGAGGATTATCCTCATTGGTGCATAGAAGAATTATGTCCTTGATGCACCGATAGGTGACAGACCTTCTATAGGACCTACTATAGATGTTATGAACGTCTGGCAGGCTCGATCTGATGACTACTCAATAGTTCAGTATGCCATGCTTTACGGCTTAGAACCGGGACTTCAAAGACGTTTTGAACGCCACGGAGCATATGAGATGTTCCAAGAGCTAAAGTTGATATTTCAAGCTAATGCCCAGGTTGAGACATATGAAGTCTCCAACAAGTTCTATAGCTGCAAGATGGAGGAGAATAGTTCTGTCAGTGAACACATACTCAAAATGTCTGGGTATCATAACCACTTGACTTAACTGGGAATTGATCTTCCAGTTGGGAGTGTTATTGACAGAGTTCTCCAGTCACTGCCACGAAGCTACAAAGGCTTCGTGATGAACTATAATATGCAAGGGATGACGAAAAAGATTCCCGAGCTCTTCGTGATGCTGAAATCGGCGGAGGTAGAAATCAAGACCGAGCATCAAGTGTTGATGGTTAATAAGACCTCTAGTTTCAAGAAAAAAGGGCAAAGGAAAGAAAGGGAACTTCAAGAAGAATGGAAAGCAAGTTGCCGCTCCCGTGAAGAAGCCCAAAGATGGACCAAAGCCTGAGACCGAGTTCTTCTCCTACAAGGGAAATGGTCACTGGAACCGAAACTTCCCCAAATACTTGGCGGATAAGAAGGATGGCAAAGTGAACAAAGGTATATTTGATATACATGTTATTGATGTGTACCTTACCTATGCTCGTAGTAGCGCCTGGGTATTTGATACTAGTTCGGTTGCTCATATTTGTAACTCAAAACAGGAGCTGTGGAATAAACGAAGATTGGCTAAGGACGAGGTGACGATGCGCGTTGGGAATGGTTCCAAGGTCGATTTGATCGCCGTTGGCACGCTACCTCTACTTCTACCTTTGGGATTGGTTTTCGACCTCAGTAATTGTTATTTGGTGCCAGCGTTGAGCATGAACATTATATTTGGATCTTATTTATTGCGAGACGGTTATTCATTTAAATCAGAGAATAATGGTTGTTCCATTTATATGAGTAATATCCTTTATGGTCATGCACCTTTGATGAATGGTCTATTCTTTTTGAATCTCGATCATAGTGATACACATATTCATAATATTGATGCCAAAAGATTCAAAGTTGATAATGATAGTGCAACATACTTGTGGAACTGCCATTTAAGTCATATTGGTGTAAAGCGCATGAAGAAACTCCATGCGGATGAACTTTTGGAATCACTTGACTATGAATGAATCATTTGATACTTGTGAACCATGCCTCATGGGTAAGATGACTAAAACTCCGTTCTCCGGAACAATGGAGTGATCTAATGACTTACTGGAAATAATACATACCGATGTATGCGATCCGATGAGTGTTGAGGCACGCGGCGGGTATCATTATTTTCTGACCGTCACAGATGATTTGAGTAGGTATGGACATATCTACTTGTTGAAACACAAGTCTAAAACATTAAGTTCAAAGAATTTCTGAGTGAAGTGGAGAATCATCACAACAATAAAATAAAGTTTCTACGATGTGATCGCAGAGGCGAATATTTGAGTTACGAGTTTGGCCATCATTTAAGACAATGTGGAATTGTTTCACAACTCACGCCACTTGGAACACCATAGCATAATGCTGTGTCCGAATGTCGTAACTATACTTTATTAGATATGGTGCGTTCTATAATGTCTCTTACCGATTTGCCTTTATCATTTTGGGGTTATGCATTAGAGACTTTCGCATCATCTAAACGATAAATAGGGCATCATCTAAATCCGTTGAGACGAGACTGTATGAACTATGGTATAAGCTATCATTTATTAAAGTTTGGGGATGCGACGCTTATGTCAAAAGGCTTCAGTTTGATAAGCTCAAACCCAAATCAGAGAAGTGCGTCTTCATAGGATACCCTAAGGAAACTATTGGGTACATCTACCACAGATTCGAAGGCAAGATCTTTGTTGCCAAAAATGGGTCCTTTCTAGAGAAGGAGTTTCTCTCGAAATAAGCGAGTGGGAGGAAAGTAGAACTTGATGAGGTAATTGTACCTACCCTCGAATAGGAAAGTAGCACATCACAGAAAAACGTTCCCGTGATGCGTACACCGACTAGAGAGGAAGCTAATGATAATGATCATGAAACTTCAGATCAAGTTACTACTGAACTTCGTAGGTCGATCAGTACACGTTCCGCACCAGAGTGGTATGGTAATCCTGTCCTGGAAGTCATGTTGTCAGACAACGGTGAACGTATGAACATGAAGAAGCTGTGATGAGCCAAGATTCTGATAAATGGCTTGAGGCTATGAAATCTGAGATAGGATCCATGTATGACAACAAAGAATGGACTTTGGTGGACTTGCCCAATGATCACCAAGCCATTGAGAATAAATGTATCTTCAAGAAGAAGACAGACACTGATGGTAATATCACTATCTATAAAGCTCGACTTGTCGCGAAAGGTTTTCGACAAGTTTAAGGGGTTGACTACGATGAGACTTTCCCACCCGTAGTGATGCTTAAGTTAGTCCGAATCGTGTTAGCAATTGCCGCATTTTATGATTAAGAAATCTGGCAAATGGACGTCAAGACTGCATTCCTTAATGGATTTCTTAAAGATGAGTTCTACATGATGCAACCAAAAGGTTTTGTTGATCCTAAAGGTGCTAACAAAGTGTGCAAGCTCCAACGATCCATCTATGGACGGGTGCAAGCATCTCGGAGTTGGAATATACGCTTTGATGAGGTGATTAAAGCATATGGTTTTGTGCAGACTTATGGTGAAGCCTGTATTTACAAGAAAGTGAGTTGAGCTCTGTAGCATTTCCGATATTATATGTGGATGACATACTATTAATTGGAAATGATATATAATTTCTAGATTGCATAAAAGGATACTTGAATAAGAATTTTTCAATGAAAACCTTGATGAAGCTACTTACATATTGGGCATCAAGATCTATAGGGATAGATCGAAACGCTTAATAGGACTTTCGTAAAGCACATACCTTGGCAAAGTTCTGAAGAATTTCAAAATGGACCAGTCAAAGAAAGGGTTCATGCATGTGTTGCAAGGTGTGAAGTTGAGTAAGACTCAAAGTCCAACCACGACAGAAGATAGAGAGAGAATGGAAGTCATTCCCTATGCTCAGTCATAGGTTCTATTATGTATGTCATGTTGTGTACCAGACCTGATGTGTGCCTTGCCATGAGTTTGGCAAGGGGGTACAATAGTAATACAGGAGTGGATCACTGGACAACAGTCAAAATTATCCTTAGAAGACTAAGGAAATGTTTCTCGGTTATGGAGGTGATAAAGATTTCGTCATAAAAGGCTCGTCGATGCAAGCTTTGACACCTATCCGGATGACTCTGAGTCTCAATCTGGATACGTTTTGAACATGGGAGCAATTAGCTAGAGTAGCTCCATGCAGAACACATACGGATCTGAATGTGGCAAACCCGTTGACTAAACCTCTCTCACAAGCAAAACATGATCACACCTTAGTACTCTTTGGGTGTTAATCACATGGTGATGTGAACTATATTATTGACTAGTAAACTCTTTGGGTGTTAGTCACATGGAAATATGAACTATGGGTGTTAATCACATGGCGATGTGAACTAGATTATTGACTCTAGTACAAGTGGGAGACTGATGGAAATATGCCCTAGAGGAAATAATAAAATGGTTATTATTATATTTCCTAAATCACGATAAAGGTTTACATTCATGCTAGAGTTGTATTGACCGGAAACTTAAATACATGTGTGGATACATAAACAAATGCCGTGTCCCTAGTGAGCCTCTACTAGACTAGCTCATTCATTAAAGAAGGTTAAGGTTTCCTAACCATAGACATGAGTTTTCATTTGATAACGGTATCACATCATTAGGAGAATGATGTGATGGACAAGACCCAACCGTTAGCATAGCATATGATCATTCAATTTATTGCTACTGTTTTCTTAATGTCAAATACATGTTTCTTAGACCATGAGATCATGCAACTCTCGGATACCGGACGAATACCTTGTGTGTTATCAAACGTCACAACATAACTGTGTGATTATAAAGATGCTCTATAGGTATCTCCGAAGGTGTCTGTTGATTTGGCGTGAATCGAGATTGTGATTTGTCACTCTGTGTAACAGAGAGGTATCTCTGGGCCCTCTCGGTAATACAACATCACAAGAAGCTTGCAAGCAAAGTGACTAAGGAGTTAGTTGCATGATGATGTATTAAGGAACGAGTAAAGAGACTTGCCGGTAACAAGATTGAACTAGGTATAGAGATACCGACGATCGAATCTCGGGCAAGTAAGATACAGACAGAAAAAGGGAATTATGTATGTTGTCATAAAGGTTCAACCGATAAAAGATCTTTGTGGAATATGTAGGAATAAATATGGGCATATAGGAAACCTTGAGGAACAACTTGCAGATTCAGCTTGCGGAAAGCTTCACAAAGCTCGGGTTGATGAGGCTTAAGAATCAGACTGTTGCAATACGCTTTCCTGCTCAAAGCGTCAGCAATCACATTGGCCTTGCCTGGAGTATACTCGATACTCGGATTATACTCTTGAATCATTTCGACCCATCGAGTTTGCCTGAGGTTGAGATTAGGCTGAGTGAAAATGTACTTGAGACTCTTGTGATTAGTGAAAATGTCCACTTTTCTTCCCAAAAGAAGATATCTCCAAGTCAAAAGAGCATGCACAACTGCCGCCAACTCGAGATCATGAGTGGGGTAGTTCTTCTCGTTAGGCTTCAACTGGCGAGAGGTATAAGCAACAACTTTCTTCTCTTGCATCAATACTGCACCGAGACCTTGGAGAGAGGCATCACAAAAGACCTCGTACGGTTTGGATTCATCAGGCGGAGTCAGAACTGGAGCAGTGATCAACTTCTCTTTCAAAGTGTTGAAAGCAATATCACACTCCGGAGACCAAACGTACTTGACGTGCTTCTGGAGAAGATTTGAGAGAGGCTTCGCGATCTTAGAAAAGTTTTCAACGAATCTTCGGCAATAGCTTGCGAGACCGAGTAAACTTCAGAGTTGCTTCACGTTCTGAGGAGGTTCCCAATTCACAATTGCAGACACCTTCTCAGGATTCACGGCAATGCCCTTGGCAGAGATGATATGCCCAAGATAAAGAACCTCATCGAGCCAAAATTCGCACTTGGAGAACTTGGCGTAGAACTGATGTTCCCTGAGCTTATCAAGCACCAAACGCAAGTGTTTGGCATGATTTTCCTTGTTCTTGGAGAAAACCAGAATGTCGTCGAGATAGACCAACACAAAATCATTGGTGTAGGGGTTGAAGATGAAGTTCATCATGCGAGAGAACGTCGGAGGAGCATTGACGAGGCCAAAAGACATGACTGTGTATTCATATGACCCATAGCTTGTCCTGAAAGCTGTCTTGGGAATATCTTGCTCACGGATTCGAATCTGATGATAACCCATACGGAGATCAAGCTTGGAGAATACTTGGGCACCCTTGAGTTGTTCGAACAGCTCATTGATGTTGGGAAGTGGGTATTTGTTCTTGATGGTCTTCTTGTTCAATGGATGATAATCAACACAAAGTCGGTCCGTTCCATCCTTCTTCTTCACAAAAAGAACACCACAACCCCACGGAGAAGAACTAGGCCGGATGAGACCCATTCTTTCTTGAATATCGAGTTGCTTCTTCAGCTCCTTCAACTCGTCAGGTCCGAGCTTGTAAGGACGCTTGCACACAGGTTCCGTACCGGGCTCAAGATCAATAACGAATTCAACTGGCCGGTGCGGAGGCATTCTTGGGAGCTCTTCTGGAAATACGTCTTGATATTCGCAAACAACTGGAATCTGCGAGATAGCATCCAATTCACCCTTCTCATTGAGAGAAAACAACCGGATTGTATCATCACGAGCGGCAAAGACAATTACATCCTTAGACGAATGAGTCAATTGAATCTGCCTGGCTGGACAATCAAGCTGAGCCTTGTGCTTAGAAAGCCAATCCATCCCGAGAATAAGATCGATATCCGAGTTACCGAGAACCATTGGAGAAGCCAGAAACTTGAAATCACCCATCATGATAGAAATATCCGGGACTACTGAAGTAGCCCTCATAGACTTAGCCGGAGAAACCACTCCCATAGGTTTACCCAACATTTGCGAAACGAAGTCATGCTTGGAAACAAATGATCTTGACATGAAACAATGTGATGCACCAGTGTCAAAAAGAACTCTTGCGGGAATAGAGTTTACTGGAAAGTTACCCATGATGACATCTGACGAGTCCTCTGCCTGAGCTGCATTCATCAAATTGACCTTGGCGTGCTTGGGGTTATGCTTGACCACAGCTGTACTTGCCGATCTGACAGGAGGAGGAGGAAGACGCCTCTGGTTGAAACACTTGTTGGCATAGTGACCCTTCTGTTGGCACTTGTTGCACGTGACCTCTGAAAGCGGACGGTGGTATGGAGCACTTGATCTTGGAGCTTGCGACGAAGACTTGTTCTGAAAGCCAGGGTTGGGTGGGTGGGAAGAACCACTGCCCCTTTGCTCTTCTGCTGATACGGCTGACGGAATGGAGGAGGAGGAAGCCAATACTTCTACTGCTTGGCCACTTGAGTAGAGGAAGAAGGCGTAGTGTCTCTGGCTCGCTTCTTGGAAGCATCACACCTCAACTGAGCAGCCTCTTGCTTCAGTGCCATGTTGTAGAACTCATCGTACCTCAACGGCTCAAAGAGAACAAGAGCGAGCTGAATTTCTTCTCTGAGACCACCCCTGAACTGGTATATCATGCTCTTCTCATCAGGTACGTCCTGCTTGGCAAAGCGGGCGAGCTTCTGGAACAACTTGTTGTAGTCATAGACAGACAAAGAGCCTTGCTTCAGGTTGCGGAATTCCTCGCGCTTACTTTCAGTCACACTCTGAGGGATGTGATGAGCTCGGAAGTCTCAACGGAAATCATCCCAAGTGATCAGACGTCCACCTCTGGAATCCTTGTACTGCTGGAACCATTCTGCAGCTTGATCTTTGAGCTGGAAGGAAGCAAACTTGACGAAATCTTCAGGCCTGACGTTGCTGCATTCAAAATGCTTACACAGATCCACCAGCCAATCGTCAGCATCGGTTGCCTCAACACAATTGCTGAACGTCTTCGGCCCATTAGCAAGGAACTGGTTCAGTGTAGCAAAATGGTTCTGATTGCTGCCTTGATTCCCTTGACTGCCTTGATTGCACTCTTGGAGGATTTGCATGATCAACTGTGTGTTTGCATTGGTTGCGGCCATCACAGCTTGCCATGCCTCCGGAGGAGGTGGAGGTGGTGGCGGATCTTGATTCTGGTTCTGACTGGTGCTCTTAGCGGGAGCCATCCTGAAGAGGTTGACCACTGTTAGCACATAAACAGACAAATATTGAAGCTGAATCCAACGGAATGAAAATTGCAACATAAAGTCTTCACATCCGAACAAAATGAACAAATGCACTCCTCTTGAAATGGTCACATATCCATAAATTGCGAAGCCACGTAGAATTAAGTAGACGAAGTAAATCAACAAGGTACGGATCAAGAACGAATAATCGGTAAGAAATCCAAATCTCAAACCAATATCCGTGGAAGAAGAACTAGAGCTACAAGAATTCCCACCTATGAAACTCCCGAACCTTTCCGGTTATGCAATCAGGTGTTGGGGATACAGGGGAAGCATAATATCTCACCCAAACTAGCAAATCCTACATCCAGCTGTATCCATCCTTCAACACATAACCAAGAAACCTTCGGAAAGCATCTACCTCAACCTTCGAAAAGCATCCGTTATACAAGTTATGGCGATACTCCCGAACTCCCGCCCCAGTACTGAGTGGCGTCGAGGTTATCTCACCAACGAACTGCATAAAAGAGATTTTCGATGTCGGCGTACTAAACTCACGTATTCCAGAACTGCAACGATAAAATTATGATGACAATACCTCAGAGCTCAACTCCCCGGGACACTTCCACTAAACCCCTGACAGGAGGCACCAAGACAATGTTCTCATCATAACACCATCGGAACGATTCCAAGATACCCGCGTGATCCTAAATTTGTTTTAGTGAAATTTGGGAAGAGAAAAGTCAAAATTCTACGTCAAGATGCCTTACCAGAGCGATGAGGAGACTGGGAAGTAAAAAGAATTCCTAAACTCTCCGATATATAATTCCTAAATGACTCAAAACATTTTTCTAGACACAACTCGGCCGCTAAAAATGATCAATCAGTGGGGGCTCCTAAGGTCAGGGAAGGCTCTCATACCAACTTGTAACACCCTCGATGCGACTATATCTCCCACGTGTCGAGGCACTACTTAGAGGCATAATCGCATTGAAGGCATATGTCGCAAGTCGGGTAATCATCACAAACATCCCATGTAATATAGATAATGAAAAGGGATAACATATTTGGCTTACACTCGCCACGTCAAACAAGTACATAAATAACATACATCATCCAAACACTCATGGCCCGACTACGGCGCCAAAATAAAAGATAACCCAACAAGCGACATGGTCCCGATCACCCCAACTGGGCACCACTACTGATCATCAGGAAAAGAAACATAGTAGCACTGAGAATCCTCGTCGTACTCCCACTTGAGCTCAAGCGTGCCATCTGGAGCTGTATCATCGGGTCCTGCATCTGGTGTAATAGTAATCTGTGAGCCACAGGGACTCAGCAATCTCGCACCCTCGCGATCAAGACTATTTAAGCTTAATAGGTAGGGTAAGGTAAATATATGTGGAGCTGCAGCAAGCGACTAGCATGCATGGTGGCTAACTTATTCACAAAAGAGAGCGAGAAGAGGAGGCAAAGCGTGAGCGAGAAACTAGAGAGCAACCTGCGCAAACATTACTCCAACACCGTGTCCACTTCCCGGACTCCATCGAGAAGAGGCCATCACGGTAACGCACTCAGTTGATTCATTTTAATTAGGTTAAGGTTCAAGTTATCTACAACCGGACATTAACAAAATCCCATCTGCCCATAACCGCGGGCACGGCTTTCGAAAGTTCAATCCCTACAGGGGAGTCCCAACTTAGCCCATGACAAGCTCTCACGGTCAACGAAGGAATAGACCTCCACCCGAGACATTCCGATCAGACTCGGTATCCCGGTACAACAAGACATTTCGACAGGTTAAAACAAGACCAGCAACACCGCCCGAATGTGCCGACAAATCCCGATAGGAGCTGCACATATCTCGTTCTCAGGGCACACTCAGATGAGACTAGCTACGAGTAAAAGCAACCCTCAAGTTTCCCCGAGGTGGCCCCGCAGGCAGCTCAGTCGGACCAACACTCAGAGGAGCACTGGCCCGGGGGGGGGGGGGGGGGTTAAAATAAGATGACCCTCGGGCTCTGAAAACCCAAGGGAAAAAGAGGCTAGGTGGCAAATGGTAAAACCAAGGTTGGGCATTGCTGGAAAAGCTTTAATCAAGGCGAACTATCAGGGGGTTCCCATTATAACCCAACCGCGTGAGGAACGCAAAATCCGGGAACATAACACCGATATGACGGAAACTAGGGCGGCAAGAGTGGAACAAAACACTAGGCGAGAGGCCGAGCCTTCCACCCTTTACCAAGTATATAGATGCATTAAGATAACATAGCAATATAATGATATCCCAACAAGTAAATAAATGTCCCAACAAGGAACGGCTCCAACCTTCACCTGCAACTAGCAACGCTATAAGAGGGGCTGAGCAAGGCGGTAACATAGCCAATCAACGGTTTGCTAGGACATTGGTGGGTTAGAGGCTGAATATGGCAATTTGGGAGGCTGACAAGCAAATGGTAGGCATCGTAGCATTGGCATAGCAAAAGAGCGAGCAACTAGCATAGCAAAGATAGTAGTGATTTCGAGGGTATGATCATCTTGCCTGCAAAGTTGTCAGAGTTGACTGGATCCTCGAAAGCAAACTCAACGGGCTCCTCGTTAGCGAACTCGTCTCCCGGCTCTACCCAAACAAGACAAACAAGCAACAAGGATACAATCAACCACGTGCATACTCAAACAACACGATGCAAAGATGATATGCTATGCGGGATGCATATGCAAGATATGACAGGAAATGCATGAACCTGGCCTCAACTTGGAAAACCAAGTGCATGGCAAAAACGCAAACGGTAAACAGATCTCAGACTTAGTGAAATTAACACTTGTCTGGAATTTCAGATCATGAAGCCCTCTTCGGAGCAACAAAACAACATGCTACAGGACCTGAACATGACAAAGAAAAACATGGCATGGAGCTACTCAACAAGCTTAACAAAAGTCCCTTAGTGACCTTGAGCCAAAGGGGATCACAAAATATACTAAAAAGCACACGAACATAGCTAAAACATAATCAGTTTTCAGACTTAGTGAAAACTGGGACATGCTAAAACATAACTCACGAAGGCATGTTAACGAGCTCGATGCACTCACTACGGTGCAAGTCATGGCAAGGCAAGAATATATCCATTAAGAAGGCACAAATTGCTAGCTAGACATGGCAAGAACAATGGCATAGCATGCACGGATCAACTACAATAACATCGGCAAAATTGCAAACAAGTTGACGATCTGCCCAGATTCACAACGAAGCAAAAGTAGAGCTCGATTGACTCAAGCTAGGGTACCCCAAATATGCAAACAAAGACATGGATGGATAGAGCACTACAATATTAACAAAACTCCTCTACTAATCATCCTCAAAAGAGGCATGGATCACTAGGAAACAACATGAACATATGGCATTATGAACTAAACAATCCCAGACTTAGTGAAAACTACTAAGTCACTGAAAACAGATTTACCGGGTGCCTCATTTTGCAAGCTTGCACTAAGCACCACACACATCACAAAAATACATGGGTTGCACCTCTGGAAAGATGACAAAACCCTTAACAAAACATATGAAGAGCACCATGGCATATCATGCACACAATAATCATGGCAAAAATGACAAGTCTAAGATGAACTAGCAGATCTGATAATTAACTCACGAAGCCCTCTTCTAACAGCATTTTGGGCATCAAGATGAACTCGAATGAAAATGATGCAATGGAATGAAATGATGTACTCATCAAGATGAACATTTTGATATACTATATGTCCAAAACGGAGATATGGCAGGTCAAAGTTTGCATAAAAATCAGGAGGAGAGGGGAAAAGTCAACCGCATAGATCTAGGATTCCTCGTGGCGCACGAACCGAGGCCGGATCTGAGCTCGCCGGAGTTCGTGCTCCTGTTCACCGGCGACGACAAGAGAGGAGGCCGGCGGCTTGATCCGAGTGGAGGGGCGGTGGTGCGGGGCTCCGGCGACGAGGGGAGGCCGGGCAGCGGGGTCGGCGGCGTCCGGCGCGGTGGCGCGCGGCGGACGGGCGAGGCAACGGCCGGCCGAGGCGGCGGCTGTGGCGGCCGGAGGCGGCGAAGGGCGGCGGCGGGAGCGGATCGGCGACGGGGAAGAAATCGCGGTGCGGCGCGGGCGGATCTGGCCCGATGGCGGCTCGAGCGGGCCTCCCGCGGGCTCGCCGGGCCGCGCGGACGAGAGGCGGCGAAGTGCCACGTGTCAGCCTCTGGTTGGCTGGGGCGCGGCGGCGGACATGTCCGTCGGTGGCGGGGCGATTTTAGGGTTTCGGAGAGGGAGAGAGATCCGAATTTTGGGGGGCCTTTATATAGGCATAGAGGGATCTAGGATAGTCCAAATGAGGTGCGGTTTTCGGCCACGCGATCGTGATCGAACGCTCTAGGTGATGGAGCAGAGTTTGGTGGGTTTTGGGCCAAATTGGAGGGGTGTTGGGCTGCAACACACACGATGCCTTTTCGGTCCCTCGGTTAACCGTTGGAGCATCAAACGAAGTCCAAATGGTACGAAACTTGACAGGCGGTCTACCGGTAGTAAAACAAGGCCGCATGACAAGTCTCGGTCCAATCCGGAAATGTTTAATCCCCACACACGAAAGAAAGCTAGAAATGACCACCGGAGGAGAACGAAGCGCCAGAATGCAAAACGGACAACGGGGAAAATGCTCGAATGCATGAGATGAACACGTATGCAAATGCAATGCACATGATGACATGATATGAGATGCATGACAACGATAACAACACACGGAGACAAAAACCCGAACCCGAGAAAATAAATTTACTTAAAGCCGAAAACGGCAAGAGTTGGATTACAAATTGGGAAAGTCATATCCGGAGTGTTACATAGTGTTCATTGATGATATCCTGGTTTACTCGAAAAATGAAGAGGAACATAAGGAGCATTTGCGTTTGGTACTTGGAAAGCTCAGAGAACATCAATTATATGCGAAGTTCAGCAAATGTGAGTTTTGGTTGAAGGAAGTAGGATTCCTCGGACACGTTATATCTAGAGAAGGTATAGCAGTTGATCCCACTCAAGTTGACACCGTGACCAAGTGGGAAGCACCAACTACCGTTGGGGAGATCCGGAGTTTTCTTGGACTCATAGGATACTACCGGAGATTTATTGAGAATTTCTCAAAGATTGCGAAGCCTATGACTGAGTTGTTAAAGAAGGATACCAAGTTCGTATGGACGGAGGAATGTGAGGCTAGTTTCTAGGAGTTGAAGAAACGCTTGGTTACCTCACCAGTGTGGATTTTGCCAGACCAGACCAAAGATTATGAGGTGTATTGCGATGCTTCACGTCAAGGACTTGGGGCAGTGCTTATGCAGGAAGGGAGAGTTGTGTCATATGCCTCAAGACAACTGAAGCCTCATGAGTTGAATTATGATACGCATGATTTGGAGTTAGCAGCCGTACTGCATGCTTTAAAAACATGGAGGCATTTCCTCATTGGAAACCATTGTGAGGTGTACACAGATCATAAGAGTTTGAAGTACATTTTCACACAGAAGGAGTTAAACCTTAGACAAAGGATATGGCTGGAGCTCATCAAGGATTATGATATGAGATTGCATACCATCCCGGAAAGGCTAATGTAGTAGCTGACGCATTAAGCCGTAAGAGCCATGTCAATACGTTAATGACGGGAGAAATACCCAAGGAGTTGGCAGAAAACCTTCATGAACTATGTTTGGAAATAGTTCCGAGAGGCTATGTAGCAGCATTGGAGATTCAGTCAACCTTGATGGATAGAATCAGAGAATCTTAGAAAACCGACAAAGAGATTACCGCTATTAAGGAGAAACTTAGCAAAGGAAAAGCTAAGGGATTTCGTGAGGATGAGCACGATACCCTATGGTTTGAAGACCGCATTTACATGCCCAATGACCCGGAGATCAGGAAGTTGATACTGCAAGAGGCACACGACTCACCATATTCGATTCACCCAGGAAATACCAAGATGTACTTGGATTTGAAGGATATTTTCTGGTGGACCGGAATGAAGAAGGATATTGCGGAGTACGTAGCAGTTTGTGATGTATGCCAGAGAGTAAAGGCAGAGCATCAGAAGCCTGCAGGATTGTTACAACCATTGCCGATACCCAAATGGAAGTGGGATAAGCTAGGCATGGATTTTATCATGGGATTACCCAGGACTCGTTCAGGATATGACTCAATTTGGGTTGTAGTCGATCGATTGACGAAAGTAGCTCATTTCATCCCAGTAAAGACCACTTACACCAGTGCTAAGTTGGCAAAGATATACATGACCAGGATCGTATGTCTGCATGGAGTTCCGAGGAGTATCGTATCAGATAGAGGAACCCGGTTTACCTCAAAGTTCTAGAAGCAGTTGCACGAAACTTTGGGTACCAGGCTAGAATTCAATACAGCTTTTCATCCACAGATAGATGGATAGACCGAGAGAGTCAATCAGATTTTGGAGGATATGCTAAGAGCTTGCGCGCTATATTATGGATCTAGTTGGGACGACAATTTGCCATATGCAGAGTTCTCTTATAACAACAGTTACCAAACCAGTTTAAAGATGGCCCCTTTTGAAGCCTTGTACGGAAGGAGGTGCAGGACACCGTTGTCATGGGACGAAGTTGGAGACCGCCAGTTGTTTGGACCTGACTTGATTAAAGAGTCTGAATAGAAGGTGAAGTTGATTCGCGATAGGTTCAAGGTAGCCCAGTCCAGGCAGAAGAGTTATGCAGATTCTAAACGCAAGGAGACAGTTTACGAAGTCGGAGATAGAGCTTATCTTCGAGTATCTCCACTTCGGGGAACAAAGTGTTTTGGAGTTAAAGGGAAGTTAGCGCCACGATTTGTAGGACCATATCAAGTTTTGGAGCGTATGGGAGAAGTGGCCTACAAGTTGGAATTGCCTGAAGGATTGTCAGGAGTTCATGCTGTGTTCCATGTTTCCCAGTTGAAGAAGTGTCATGCGGATATGGCTGACATACCGTTGAGAGACACAGTGCCTTTGGAAACTATTCAGTTGGATAATGATTTGACCTATGAGGAGAAACCAATTAAGATCCTTGAGTTTGCCAGCCGAGTTACCCGCAACAAGGTTATCAAGTTTTGCAAAGTTCAGTGGAGCCACCACACAGAGGATGAAGCCACCTGGGAACGAGAGGAAGATTTGCTCAAGGACCACCCTCACCTATTTTCTAGCCAACCCGAATCTCGAGGGCGAGATTCATCTTAAGGGGGGTAGGTTTGTAACATCCCAAATTTTCAATTTGGAATGTTATACATTAGATCATAAATGCATACCATATTTTATTTTGCATTTTGGTTGATCCTAGAAATTCTACGCAACTCAATGACCCACGGAGAGAGTTGGGGATTTCGTTATTTTCATATTTGAGTTTTCTCAAATTTTGAGAATAGGATCATTTGATTTTATTTATTTTTCATCAATTATTTATATTACCAAAATATGAGAGAGGGAATAAAATGACTTTCTCAAAATAAAGAAATATTGAGGATTTAATAATAAAATCAAATAAGAATTTTATTTTGGAGTTTTTCGTTATTTTATTTGAATTTAGGAAAAATGTGCGTTTTTCAAAATTGCATTTAGGCCCCAAATAAATGTTCACCTTGTGCGGCTTGATTTTAGAAGCCCGTGAAAATGTATTTCGGAATTTTTGGAGTCCGTTTAGTATTTCTTTTTATTTTTCTTCTGCGCGTAATAAAAAAATCGCACCGTCCTACGGGCCGTGTCCGACCTGGACACCGGCCCGGGAAGGCTTTATAAGTCGGGGGACCCGACCCCCACAGCCCACCCGACGCGCCCCAAACCCTAGGATGCCGCCACCGTTTGCCGCCGCCGCCGACCCGCCGCCGAGGTCCGTCGCCGCCTCGTTTTCCGTGCCGGTTTTTTAATTTTTTTTCTCGAAAAACCGTTCGGGTTTTCCGTCGTTTTTTTTAGTTTCGGTTTTTTAAAATAGATCGGTTCTCCCGGTTTAATTTTTTTAGCGAGCGTTCGTCATTTTTCTTTTTCTCAGATTAAATCCGCGATTTATCTGATCGCGATTCCTGATCCGATTTTCGTTTTAGTTTAAATTTTCGCTCGTTTATCGGAATCAGGTGATTCAAGCGCCTGGAGTTTCGTCTCGAAACCCTCTATCCGTTTAACCAACTTAAACAAGATTTTGCTACTGTAAAAATTTGCCCTAGATCCAGATTAGTAGAACGAGGTTGTTTTCTTTCGCCGTTTGACTTTCGTTGCTTCGCTCGATTTGATTCTTTTTGACAACCAGAGTTCTTAAGTTGAACCTTCTGGTTAGATCTCTTATTTGAGTTTTACCTGTGCATTAGATGAGTACTTATTGTATTTTTGTTTGTTTGTCTGTGATAGAATACCCGGAGTGCGCCGCTTGTTACTTCGAATCGCTAGGTTTCCCGGATCATGAGCAAGGCAAGTAACACTTTGATCATACCTTTCCTACTACCCAGTTTTATTGCATTAGATCAATCCTCACACATTGCATGATTAGGATCTAATTAAATTGTGGGATGGGAAGTAGTTGAGGTAGTACCTATTACCTTTATTTTCAAACCTTTGGGAGTTACTTCTACATTTGCTTATTATGCCATGCTATGCTAGTAGACGTGGATTGGGTGAGTGATATCCATGACAGATGTGAGTTTGTTAATTAACGGTTTATCTAAGGTGGCAACTTAAACACACATCTGGGTGGATTGAGGCACCTGGGTATTCCAGGACTTGCCTGTTTTTCTTTATGGACCGCCACCCAGGCTCAAAGGGATCATGAGATTATTCATGCTAGAAACTTCCGTGTGCAGCCACAAGCTATTATGGGCTCTAGCATAGTTGACTAAGTCGTGCGAACTCTCTTAGTGGTAGACTAGCAGATGTTGGGGATGTAGGTGGTACGGTCTACCCGATCGTAAGGTGCTAGCGCTTCTGAACAGACTATGTCTCGGTCATCTGTCTTCTCAAACACCATGTAGTGCGAGAAACCAAACGGAGGCGATCGAGTCTTGTGGGGAAAAGTGCGCAAACCTCTGCAGAGTGTAATAAACTAATCATGGTTAGCCATGTCCCCGGTTATGGACATCTTGAGTATCTAGTACCTGGATTATCATGTGAATCTCAACATGTTACTCTAAATTAATTTTGTTGGGTTTTGTTTAATGATGATGCTTAATTGGGATTGAGAATGCTGTCAACCATTCTCAATGTTTAACAACTACCATGATAGTTAACTAAAATTATTCCTTTGAAGTAGGGAAAAAAATTGGCTTTACGCAAAACTGTAACCATAGAGCTTTCCAGCAGCCAAATATGCATATAGTATAGCTGTTTCATTTCATTACTCTCTATGTGTTACCTTGCCAGCATATTCCATGTGCAGACCCATTTTAGGCGGCAACGTTAATGTTGCAGACTTTTCAGACGACGGTTAAGGAGTTTTTAGGTCGTGGTTCTATACTCAGTGATGCCGTTGGAGTTGATGGACTCACTTATCTTCCAAGCCTTCCAGTGTTATCGTTATTAGATGGCCTTAAGCCATATTTATTGTAATAAGTTCTCGTTTGAGACACTCGATGTAATAAGTGTGTGATTGCTACTCTGTTATAAATCCTCCGAGTACTGTGTGGTGTCAGCATTACTGATCCAGGCATGACACCGGAGCACAGAGATCAGACTGTTTGAGGTCTGGTTGCTACACAGAGGCACCATAGTGAGAAAAATTACCGCAGTAGCCTACTACTGGTATTACCTCCAAACAAATGTTTAGGCAACCTAGTAAACTGGGATCCGGTAAGCCCTCTTTAAAAAAACATGATTTCAACTTGTTCAGCTAGATCTATATTCAATATATAAGTGCATATGTGACTGAAGCAATACCAGAAAGTACCTAGAGGATGGATTCATTTCCTCGGTCGTGGTAGGGGCAATGATACGTCTCCAATGTATCTATTTGATTGTTTCATGCTATTATATTATCACTTTTATATGCTTTATATGCCATTTTATATTATTTTTTGGGACTAGCCTATTAACTTAGAGCCCAGTACCAGCTCCTGTATTTGGTGTTTTCTTTGTTTCACACAAAAACCATACCAAACGAAGTCCAAACACGATGAACCTTTACGGTGATTTTTTCTGGACTACGAGAGACCCTAGAAGCTTCGAGGAGAGACCAATAGATGCATGAGGGAGCGACAAGCTTGCCCGACGCGCCCCTAAAGGGCAGTGTCAGCACTTGTGAGGCCCATGTGGCTCCGTTTGACCTAATCGTTGTCCTATAAATTCCTAATATTCCAAAACCACGAGAACGAGACCCGAAACAATTCTTCCACCCCCGCAAGCCTCTGTTCTTCCGCGATCCCATCTAGAGGCCTCCGTCGATACTCTGCCGAAGGGGGAAACCATTGGGGAGGCAATCTTTATAAACCTTGTTGCCTCCATGACGATGTGTGAGTAGTTCCCACATGACCTATGGGTCCATAACAAAATCTAGATGTCTCTCTCTCTCTCTCGATCTTCAATACAATGATCTCATTTGAGATCAACCTGATGTAAACCTTTGCAGTGCATTTGTTGGGATCCGATGAATTGTTTATGATTAGACTGTTTAGTGGAAGTATTTGAATCTCTTTGAAGTTTATTTAATGTGTGATTTTATATCTATGTGTGCTTTCTAACCTATGAGTTTTCTTTAGCCAAGTTAATGATTAGATCTTCAGAGGGAGTGGTGCATAGTAGTAGGTTCAATCTTGCGGTGTCCTTATTTTGTGACAAGAGGAGTTGCAAGGCACGTATTGTATTGTTGCTACTAAGGATAAAACGACGGGTTTGAACATATTGCATGATTCATCTTGCTTAAAGAATTACTCTATTTGTGATCAACTTAATACTTTGAGATGCATGCTAGATTGCGGTGTCAGGGTGGAGTAATAGTAGGATGCATCACTAAGTTTAACGGTCTACTTGTCACAGACATATATAATGCCTATATATTAATTATTTCATGGATGATCATCATAATTATATGCTTTTCTATCAATTGCCCAACAATAATTTTTTTACCCACCGGTGCTATTATGAGACAGATGCCTCTAGTGAATGCTATGGTCTCCGGGTCCATTCACATCTATATTAAAGTAATATTTATAATTTTTCATTGTTTCTATTTACCTTTTATCTTTATTATATCAATCACCACCAGATTTATACTTGCAATCACGCAAGGACAAGGTGAGTGACACCCCCTTGCCTTGTTGGGGTGCAAGCATTTGTTTGTGTGTGTGCATGTATTGTTAAAGTTGTCTAAGTGGCGTCTCCTATTGGTTTTATAAACCTTGACTCTTAACTGAGGGAAATACTATCTGGTACTATACTACATCGCCCTTCCTCTTTGGGGAAACCCAACACTATCACAAGTAGCGGAATAATTTCTGGCGCCGTTGCTGGGGAGGCTTCACCAGAGAAACCAGGTGCCTTTGCACAAACTTATCATTTGTTTGTTCTTATCTTCTTTGCATTTTAATTTTAGTTTCCTTTTACAAAAAACAAAATACCAAAAACATTTGTGTTAACATATTTGTTTGAGTCGCTATATGGTGTCTTCTTTTGAGGAAGTCCTTGTGGAGACTTCTAGTGACATTTCTAGCATTACTCATGTGGAATCACCTAAAGAGCAACTCATGAAAATGAGCTCCGTGCTATTGAATCCCCTTCAACTTGGAAAACAAAAAAAATGTTTGGGTAGTGGAAATATTATTGAAAAGAGTGTTGTCCAAGAATTCTTTACAAGCACAGAAGCTATGCCATCAAGTGGGGGATCTTTTCTTAAAAGAAAAAATAGTTATTCAGATACTATTGCTATGCTTGAGCTTAAACTTGAAAGAAAATTTGTTCATACTCATACCACTTTGCAAAGAAGTTTTTTTAAGTCCATATTATTAATGATCTGTGGGTAAAAGTTTGCTACTATTATCCTTATGAATGAATTTGACTTCATAGTTCAAGAAGATAGAGACATCTTTGATTTTTATGACACGAATTATGAATGCCCTTTGGTAGATGAAATTCTCCATGATCAAGATTTTATGTAGATTTGCATCTAAAGATCATCATGCTTTCAAGGACAATGCTAGGAAAAGAGTTCCAAATTTGGCTTTGATCCAACACTTATTTAGTAGCACTAATAATCAATATGATTGGATTGTTAGAGAGAATCATCAAGGATTTAATGAGGAGTGCTTTAAAAATTCTAGAATTCTCATAGATGATGAATTTACGGTTACCTATAAGGGTCCCATGATGACCCAATTCCACAAAAGGTTGATCTTATCGATGTTAAAATTACTGAGAATAGTCCCTCTCATAATTTGAGTTCTCCAACTAGAAAATCTTTTCCTGAAAAAGGGAACTTTTAAGGAATGCTTATGATGATATTATTTACAAGGGAATGATGAAAGATGACAATACGTGATAATATGCATTCTGCCTAGCTAGGGGCATTAACAATAGCGCTTGTTGGGAGGCAACCCAATATTTAACTTTATTTTCCTTTATGTTCTTGTGTATAAACATGATTATTGCTATTTTAGTACTTATGTTTGTATGTTTTATTTTGATGTTTGTGCTAAGCAAAGCCTTTGGGATAGTCTGGATGGTTGTTGATTTGATCCCGTGCATAAACAGAAAGTTTTGCGTCCTGTATTTGAATATTCTATTGTAATGGAATGTGATCAATTCTTGAAATATTTACAAAGTATTTGGTTACAAATTGTCTAAGTTATCCTAATGTTTCAGAATTTTTAGAGTTTCAGAAGTATGACTAGAAAGTCCATCTTATCTGTTGTTCTGTTTTTGATAGATTATGTTTTTATTGTGTAGTGTGCTTATTTTTATGTTTCTATGGATTGTATCGGGGTGTATAGGCCATAGAGATGATGGAATACATTAGGTATTATGTAAGAACAATTATGAATCTTGTCATAGCAGTACCAAAGTGAATGATTATTATTTATCATACTAACCCATCTCACAAGTCTTGTTAAGTTTTGTGTGGCCGAAGTTTCTAAGTGTTGGGTGAGATGACGATGGAAAGAGAATAAGGAGTGGAAAGTGTTGGAAATATACCCTATAGGCAATAATAAATTGGTTATTATCATATTTCCCGTTCATGATAAATGTTTATTATTCATGCTAGAATTGAATTGACCGGAAACTTAAATACATGTGTGAATACATAAACTACACCATGTCCCTAGTAGGCCACTAACTAGACTAGCTCGTTGATCAAAGATGGTTAAGGTTTCCTAACCATAGACATGAGTTGTCATTTCATAATGGGATCACATCATTAGTAGAATGATGTGATGGATAGACCCAACCGTAAGCTTAGTATCAGATCGTTTCATTATTTGGTACAACTTTCTTCATGTGAAATATCAGTTACTTAGACCATCAGATCATGCCACTCCCGGACACCGAAGGAATACTTACTATGCTATCAAACTTCACTTCGTAACTGGGTGATCATAAAGGTGCTCTACATGTATCTCCGAAGGTGTCTGTTGAGTTGCATGGATCGAGACTGGGAGTTGTCACTCCATATGGTGGAGAGATATCTCCGGGCCATCTCGGCAATACAATATCATAAGAAGCTTCATGTGACTAACGAGTTTAGTTACAGGATCTTGTATTACGGAACGAGTAAAGACTTGCCGATAACGAGATTGAACTAGGTATGGAGATACTGATGATCGAATCTCGGGCAAGTGACACACCGAACAAAGGGAATTGCATACGGGATTGATTGAATCCTTGACATCGTGGTTCAATCGATAAATATCTTTGTTGAATATGTAGGAATTAATATGGGCATCCGGGTCCCTCTATTGGTTATTGACCAGAGTGGAGTCTCGATCATGTTTGCATGTTCCAAACCCGTAGGGTCGCACACTTAACGTTCGGTAGCACTTGGGTAGTATTGAGATATTAATAGCGGAAAGTCTGAAGGTTGTTTTGACTCCCGGATGGGATCTGGGATATCACGAGGAGTTGCAGAATGGTCCGGAGGTAATGATTCATATATGGGAAGTAATGTTTTGGCCACCGGAAAAGTTCGGGGGCATACCAGCAAGTGCACCAGAGGCACCGAAGTTGTTCCGGGGGTCCACCAGCCCCGGGGACCCACGTGGGCTATAGGGGGCGCCCTGGCCTAGATGGGCCAGGCGCACCAGCCCCCCCCACCAGGCCCATGCGCCTAGAGAGGGAAAACACTAGGGGTGGGAGGTGCCCCCCTTGGCTTGGGGGCCAACCCACCCCCTAGGGCCACCACCCCCTTACTTGGGGGAGGGGCTAGGGTTGGTACCCTGATTGCTTGTATCTGCGTTGGTAATTCCCCGAAGAGGAGAGAATGATGCAACACAACAACGGTAAGTTTTTCCCTCAGTTATGAAACCAAGGTTATCAATCCAGTAGGAGAACCAATCAACACTATATAAACAACACATGCACAGAAACAAACAAATACTTGCAACCCAACATGTAAGAGGGGTTGTCAATCCCTCCTCAGTATTGAGATAGATTAAATTGTATGATATTGGATAAATAGATCTAGCAAAAACACAAAATAAAATAAGTAAAGAAAAAGTGCAGCAAGGTATTTTTGGATTTTTGGATTAATAGATCTGAAAATAAGATGATAGGAAATAGATCCGGGGCTGTAGATTTCACTAGAGGCTTCTCTTGAGAAAATAGCATACGGTGGGTAAACAAATTACTATTGGGCAATTGATAGAAGAGCAAATAATTATGATGATATCCAAGGCAATGATCATGTATATAGGCATCATGTCCAAGATTAGTAGACCGACTATTACTCCACACATCGACCGCTATCCATCATGCATCTAGTGTATTAAGTTCATGGAAAAATGGAGTAATGCAATAAGAACGATGCCATGTAGAGACGATCTATTCATGTAGGAATAGACACCATCTTTTTATCCTTAATGGAAACGATACATGCATCGTGTCTCCTTCTGTCATTGATATTGAGCACCGCAAGATCGAACCCATCACAAAGCACTTCTTCCCATGGCAAGAAAAATCAATCTAGTTGGCCAAACCAAACCAATATTTTGGAGAAGAAGTACGAGGCTATAACAATCATGCATAAGAGATTCAACAAAGACTCAAATAATATTCATGGATAGAACTAATCATAAACTCACAATTCATCGGATCCCAACAAACACACCGCAAAAAGTCTAATCAAATAGATCTCCAAGAACATCGAGGAGAACATTGTATTGAAGATCTAAAAGAGAGAAGAAGCCATCTATACCTATGAACCTGTAGGTCTGTGGTGAATTACTCACGAATCATCGGAGGGGCAAGGGTGATGATGAAGAACCCCTCTGTGATCGTTGACCTCTCCTGCAGAGTGCCGGAGAAGGCCTCTAGATTGGATCTCATGGTTATGGAACTTGTGGCGGCTGGAATTGTGTTTCGTCGACTCCCCTAGGGTTTTGGGGATTTTAGAGTATTTATAGAGCTAACAGTCGGTGGAGAAGCCTGTCATGGGCCCCACTACCTACCAGGGTGCGCCTGGGCCTTCTGGCGTGCCCTGGTGCCTAGTGGGCCCCATGGGCCTCCTCTGGTGCACTTCTTTGGCTCCCTGGGTGTCTTCTGTCCAGGAAAAATCTCCAAAAAAATTCATGGCATTTGTACTTTGTTTGGTATTGATATTCTACAAAGTAAAAAACAAGCAGAAAGCAGGAACTGGCACTGGGCACTATGCCAATAGGTTAGTCCCAAAAAATGATATAAAGTTGCTAGTAAATGAGTATAAAACACCCAAGAATGATACTTTAATAGCATGGAACAATAAAAAATTATTGATATGTTGGAGACGTATCACGTCCCTCCCTCTCACCCCTATATATAGTGGGGAGGTGGGAGGACAGCCGCACGCCTCCACCCTTGCCCTCCGTCGCTCCCAAATCCTCCCACCTTTCCTCCAGTACGCGCTTGGCGAAGCCCTGCCGGAATTACGCTTCTGTCACCATCACAATACCACTGTTCTGGTTCCGATCTCATCTACCTCCTCTCCCTCACTTGCTGGATCAAGAAGGAGAGGACGCCATCGAGTTGAACGTGTGCTAATCTCGGAGGTGTTGTCCGTTCGGCACTAGATCGGATTGGATCACGATTGGATCATGAAGAGTACGACTACATCAACCTCGTTACGACGCTAACGCTTCGGTCTACAAGGGTATGTAGACACACTCCCCTCCATTGCTATACATCTCCTAGAATTAGATCTTGGGTCTTTTGTAGATTTTTTTTTTATTTTCATGCAACGTTCCTCATCAGCAAGAGCCTAAGCTTGGTGATTCCCAAGGCACTCCAAGGTAATATTTAAGGAAGACTCATCTGTCTAAGCTTGGGCATCCGCTCTTTTTCATCTTTCTCTTGGGGCTATATTTTTATTCGTCACATGATATGTGTTTGGCTTGGAGCATCTTTTGCTTTTCTTAGGTTTGTTTGCTTATTTCCACATTCATTGTTTCCTGATTTCACCTTTTATGAGAGACACATATTCATCTCAAATTTATAGAATGCTCTATGCTCTTCACTTATACCTTTTGAGTTGAGGCAATTCCTCCTGTTCTTTATTTATATTTGTTTGAGAAAGGAGAGAATTTTTTTGTAGAAATTATTTGCACCCTCTTGCTTCACTTATATCTTTTTTATAGTTAAATACAAGGTGGTAATTTCTGTGAGTTATGTTTGGTCCAAAAATAATAGGTATACAAAGGTGTATAATAAAAACTTGCATGTAGATCACTAAATATGTGGCATTTGATTAACGGTATCGAGGTTATAATATGAAGGTTTACTAGTTAATAATCATGCTTTATTAAACATATCGATGTTATGATTTGTGATTTTTAATTCATTGAAGTGTCGGTTATGGCATGGCTACGAAGTTGGAGCATAATTTATCCTTGATTGATATCCCTTGTGTTGTCCAGATAGGGCGCGTGTGATGGTTAACTCCTCCCAACCTCAATCCTAGGGGCATGTGAGTAATACTTTGCTTTGAGGGCTTCTAGACTTTCACAATCTCCACCTAATAAAAAATAGTGCTTCTGGCGGTACGTCATAAGATTTGCCCCCAAAATTACCAATAATTATCCTCATGCCACTGGTAAGTGGGGAAATGATCCGTTTTTTCTATTACAATTCGTTGCATCAGACTTTGTGAAAGAACATGTGGCGCCCCATGTTTGGTTTTGGTAATTGACGACAATCTCTATGGACTAATGGTTGCCTTGAGTTATATTTGAAGGATTTGTCCATAGGCATTTCTTGAAGTCCATGTGTTGGTTTCAAGGAGTTTATGTGATGACCAAGGTGCTATTCAAGGAATTATCCAAAGATTGGTCATGTAGAAGACATGATACACGGTTGATTAAGACTAAGTCAAAGTGTGAATCAAGTTGATCAACACACAAAGCATAGAAGATGTACCGAGTGGGATCAAGTGATCTCATGGTATGGTAAGCATTGTCCAGTATGCTTTGTGTACTAACCCATGGTCTACGTGAGAGTTCTATGTGGGGTTAGGTATGTTTCCATGGGCTTGCATCAAAAGAAAGATATCATACGACCCATGGAGGATGACATCAAGTGGTCATCGTCATCAAGATTGTGGCATGCAAGTTCAAGTGGAGCATCATGATGAAATCATGCTTGAAGCTTGTCGTCCATTGTGGTGAGAATGAACTGGTGAAGTTGTGCCGAAGAGTGGCTCACCCATAGTGGAGTATGGGGGAGCAATAAGGTAGTCTTCATCGAGCCAATGCAATCAAGAAAGGTGGTCCAACTTGAGGAAGTCAAGATCGTCATCATCTACGTCAACTGGACTTTGTGCAAGGAAAATGTTTACCATTGATAGTTTTTCTATTTTACCGGTCTCATGGTGGTAGTTGGCAGACCGGGTTGTATGATCGATTGCCGTACTATCAAGGGGGGCTCTCAAGTGAGTAGCTTGATCGTATCATTCGTCGAGAGCTCAAACCATTGCATCCTTGCATCATCTTTCTTGGTCCTTGTTTGGTGTTTCTCTTTGCGAGTTTTAGATCTTATGGTCATCTTCATGACAAGCTCGAGTTCATCAAAAATGGAGTTCATATATGCATCTTCTATGATGTTTTTGACGATGGAGTTTATGTCGGTTCTTCATTCATTGAGGTTTCACATCTCTATATCTTTGGCATTTTTATACTGCCTCTTCTTTGGATAGTATTTGTCGTCATCTAACCAACAAGCTTGAGTTTGCTCACCTTGGAGCTTATTTGGAGAAGTTATGGTAGTTGAGGCTTTATTGTTTCCTTCTGTTTCTGTTGGGCAGTTTTCAGCTCCTAAGCGGTAGTACCTCTCCGCTCCATGGTAGTACTTCTCGTACGATACTTCCGCTATGAGCTACCACACTCTCTTCCACTTGTTTTCGTGCTTCCGTAAATGGGCGGCAGCTGCATGGTAGTAGGGGGCGGTAGTACCGCCCGCGCGGTACTACCGTTTGTCTACTGCCGTTGCCACTACTGGTTATTCTTGGGCTGTAGTAGTCTTTTCTGCTCTCGCGGCACTAGGGCGGTAGTAGGGCGCGGTAGTACCATTCCATGTGGTACTACCGCCCTGTCGCCACCTAGTACCACTGTTTCTATGTACTACTTGGCCTTTAGCGGAAGTATCGCTTCTGCACGAGCTATGCAAATAATAGTTGGATTTGGGTGTGCCTATAAAAGGGGGTCTTCTTCCCCATTGAACCTAATCTTTTGAGCTCGTGTTCTTCCCCCATTGTTGACCTCTTCGAGTTTGCTATCTCTCAATCCCTCCGATGATTCTTGCTTGTTCTTGAGGGAAAAGAGAGAGGAGATCTAGATCTACATTTCCACCAATCACTTTCTCCTCTATGTGAGGGAAACCCCTTGGATCTATATCTTGGGAATACTTTGTGTTCTCTTCTTCGTTCTTCCTCTCATTTTTCTCCATAGCATTAGTTGTTGTGGTGGGATTTGGGAGAGAAGGACTCGGGCACTCTGTGTGCCCTTGCCATTGCAATTGGTGCATCAGTTTGAGTTCTCCATGATGATACGTGGAAGTGAAGTTGAGAAGATTGTTACTCTTGGGTGTTTGGGCACCCTAGAGCTTGTTTCTCTTGGGTGCCTTGGTACCCTGGATGGTTGGTGTTGTTGGAGCTCCATCATTGTGGTGTAAAGCTACAACAAGCGTCGGTGAGGGAGTCCTGGATTAGGGGGTGTCCGTATAGCCGGACTATACCTTCGGCCGGACTCCTGGACTATGAAGATACAAGATTGAAGACTTCGTCCCGTGTCCGGAAGGGACTTTCCTTAGCGTGGAAGGCAAGCTTGGCGATACGGATATGTAGATTTCCTACCATTGTAACCGACTCTGTGTAACCCTAGCCCTCTTTGGTGTCTATATAAACCGAAGGGTTTTAGTCCGTAGGAACAACAATCATACCATAGGCTAGCTTCTAGGGTTTAGCCTCCTTGATCTCGTGGTAGATCTACTCTTGTACTACCCATATCATCAATATTAATCAAGCAGGACGTAGGGTTTTACCTCCATCAAGAGGGCCCGAACCTGGGTAAAACATTGTGTCCCCTGCCTCTTGTTACCATCCGCCTAGACGCACAGTTCGGGACCCCCTACCCGAGATCCGCCGGTTTTGACACCGACATTGGTGCTTTAATTGAGAGTTCCTCTGTGCCGTCGCCATCAGGAAGGATGCCTCATCCCGTCTTTAAAGATGGCACCATTGCTAAGGGAGCTTTGGCTGTCGGCCAGACTCTCAAGCTAGGTGGTTTCCTTATGACCGCCCGTTCGGCTGCTGCGCCGACGATGACCTCTCGGGTCATCGAAAGAAATCTTCACGTCAGCTCGGAATTCGCCGAGCAGCTAGATCCAATGGAGCTCTCTTCCCTAAACGAGCTCTTGGATTGCTTCGCCGCCCTGGGTGTCGCTACAGATTACGACCAGATCGGGCCTAAACCCGATCTGAGAGAGATTAACTCTCCCCAGGTCACCCATCACGTTGCCGTGGTAGAGGGACAGTGCGGCAACCCTTCATCTATCTTAAGGACTAGCTATGTCCGGATTCCCGATCCCTCCAAGCCGGATACCTGCGGAGGGGAGGACATCACTCAAGACCTGAACTTAAAGTCAGGCGACGGGCTAGATTCATTGGACAGCATCCAAGAATCCAAACTTCCGAGCTCGGAAACTCCTTGGCCCCTGGGTCTCAGATTGGGTGAGGTTTCAGATTTGATTCCAACCACCCACCCGTACATAAGCGATCTATCCCAAATTAGGCAAGAGCCCGAAGAAATAGTACATCATTACTGGGCCAGATTCCTCCTGGTTATGAACAGGATAAAGGACTGCCGCGAGGAAGACGCAATTTCATTCTTCTGCAATAATTGCACGGACAAGGGAATCCTCAACGCCATAAGTCACCGTGATATTACACACTTCGCGGACTTGGCGTCCATAGTACGAAAGTACTATGCAATGGAAAGCGCCTGGAAAACCGAAATAAAATTTTGGGACAATCCGGCCTTGAATACAAACCCAGTCCGAAATAAAAGGGTGCATCATCGCCAGACACCCGGGTTCAATACCAAAAAGCAAAAGCCCTCTACAGGGCACGGAACCGTGCTGGAAGGATGGCTTAATGGACCCTGTAAAATTCACAGTGCAGAGGGTGCCACACCAACTCATAGCCTTAGAGCATGTTGGATACTCCGGCAGGTGGCAAAAATTGGCGAAGATCTTCTAATTCCAGAAGCCACAGAAAGCCACCCCAGAGACACCAGTACGGTATTAACAGTCTTCGAGACTTTCGCATCAAATAATATGCGAAAAAGAACACTCTGTAGCCTTGCCGAAGTCTACCAAGTAGCAACAATAAACCCATGGAGTGACACGGCTATTACTTTTAACGCCAGTGATGAACCTAAATTCCGAATAGCCCGAGCACCAGCCGCATTGGTCCTCAGTCCAATAGTGGACGGCTTTCGTCTTACCAAGGTACTCATGGATGGCGGCAGCGGATGGAACCTCATTTATGAGGAAACCCTTCAAAAATGGAAATAGACTAGAACCGCATTGAGCGAAGCAGCACAACCTTTAGAGGAATAATCCCCAGTCGGGAAGCGCGCTGTACAGGAAAAATCACACTAGATGTGGTGTTCGGCACACCGGATAATTACAGGTCCGAAGAGGTCATGTTCCAAGTGACCTCGTTTAGTAGCGGATATCACGCTGTGCTCGGGCGAGAAGCGTTTACAATCTTCCAAGCAATACCCCATTACGGGTACATGAAGCTCAAGATGCCCGGGCCTAACAGAATCATCACTCTCGCTAGTGATCCAGACATAGCACTCCACGCCGAAAACAAGACAGCCGCACTGGCCCTCGAGGCGCTATCCGAAGCCCTAGCGACAGAGGAACTGACTGCGCTGCGCTCCACGGTGAATAGGGACGATGTGATACTCGACAAAAGATGCAAGTCCACCTCCTTTAAACCAGTGGACGAAATAGTCAAATTCCAGGTCCATCCAACGAACCCCAATAAAACAGCTTCCATTGGGGCACAGTTAAACCCTGATGTAGACGCCGCACTGCAGGAGTTCCTATGAGAGAACTGGGACATTTTCGCCTGGCACCCTTCAGACTTGCCAGGAATCCCACGCAGGCTGGCCAAACACAGCTTAAATATCCTAAAAGGATTCAAGCCAGTCAAACAAGCTCTTCGGCATTTTTCCGAACCTAAGAGACAGGCCATGGGAGAGGAACTAGCCAAGCTATTGGAGGCCGGATTCATCAAAGATATAAAACACCCGGACTGGCTAGCAAACCTGGTGATGGTACCAAAGAAGGACAAATCCTGGCGCTTGTGCGTTGATTTTAAAGACCTTAACAAGGCTTGCCCAAGGATCCCTTCCCTCTCCCCGCATCGATCAAATTATCGATGCTACCGCAGGACACGATTCATTGTGTTTCCTCGACGCATACTCCGGCTACCATCAAATAAAGATGGCAGAGTCAGACCAAGCCGCAACGGCATTCATCACACCATACGTCCCATTCTGCTTCAACACAATGCCCTTCGGGCTCGAAAACGCCGGCGCAACATATTAGCGCATGATTCAGACATGTATGGCAAACCAGATCGACAAAACAGTGGAGGCATACGTAGATGATGTGGTCGTTAAAACAAGACATGTCGAATCTCTAGTAGACGACTTGAGGCTAACATTCGGTAACCTCCGAACATACGACATCAAGCTCAACCCGGAAAATTGCGTTTTCGGCGTTCCAGCCAGAAAGCTCTTGGGCTTCATTATATCTGGTAGAGGAATTTAAGCAAATACAGCCAAGATCCAAGCTCTGTCACAATTGGATATCCCGAAGGACCTCAAACAAATACAAAAATTAACCGGATGCGTGGCGGCTCTAAGCCATTTTATCTCCCGCTTGGGAGAAAAGGCCCTACCCCTTTACCGCCTCCTTCGGCGCACCGAACACTTCGAGTGGATGGATGCAGCCACGGCCGGACTCGATGAAATAAAAGCCATCTTGGCAACAAACCCTGTCCTGGCCACGCGAAACATTGGCGAACCAATGCTATTATACATTGCAGCAACCCATCAGGTCGTAAGCGCAGTGCTCGTCGTCGAACGAGAAACGGACGGACACAAATTCCCCCTTCAAAAGCCGGTCTACGATGTGTCCACTGTCCTTACTCCGTGCAAGTCACGGTACCCGCATTATCAAAAGATTGCGTACGCGGTATTTATGGCATCCCAAAAGCTGCGACACTACTTTCAAGAGTGTTCAATAACAGTAGCCTCGGAAGTGCCACTTAACGATATTATAAACAACCGCGACACGACGGGCCGGATTGCAAAATGGGCCATTGAGCTCCTCCCGTTCGACATAACTTACAAGCCACAACGAGCTATCAAGTCGCAAGTCTTGGCCGACTTCGTCGCAGAATGGACGGAGGCCGAACTCCCTAAAGAGTACGACACATATTCAAATTGGGTCATGCACTTCGACGGCTCCAAAATGTTGGCCGGTCTAGGGGCTGGCATCATTTTGACGTCCCCCACAGGAGACACAGTTCAATACGCACTCCAGATAATGTACACAAACTCCAACAACACAGCCGAATATGAGGCCCTTTTACATGGTCTCCGGATGGCAGTATCCATGGGCATTCAACGCCTAGAGGTGCGAGGGGACTCGAACCTTGCAATATCCCAAATAAATGGAGACTTTGATGCCAAGGATCCAAAAATGGCAGCTTATCACAATGCCGTCCTAAAAATGTCAGCTCGGTTCGAAGGGCTCGAATTTCACCATATAGCCCGGGAAAATAATCAGGCGGCAGATGTCCTCGGACGCATCGGCGCAAAACGCGATGTAGTCCCCCCCAACATCTTCTTCGAAAGGCTGTTCAAGCCGTCCGTAGTATGGGAAGGGGAACCTGGCAATAACAGCCCGGACCCAACCGCACTACCCGACACCGAACACTCTGACATAATTGGAGGCTCTGCCAATGAAATAACACCTTCAGCCCATGTAATAATGGCCGTCATCGCCCCGTGGACAGAACCATTCCTCGCCTACCTTACCATGCAAGAACTCCCCGAGGACCAAAATGAGGCATGCTGCATAGTGCAGCGATTTAAAGCCTATATAGTCCATGAGGGAGAGCTTTATAAGAAAAGCACTACCGGAGTCCTTCAAAGGTGCATCTCCGAAGAGGAAGGGCGGAACCTCCTGGCTGAAATTCATGCCGTACTCGGCGGTCATCACGCTGCAGCTCGGTCCCTTGTAAGCAAGGCCTTTCGTACAGGCTTTTATTGGCCGATGGCCCGGGCAGACGCCCAGGACTTAGTCCAACGATGCGTCGGTTGCCAGCTTTTTGCAAACCAAAGCCATATGCCACCCACCGCCCTCCAAACTATCCCCATCACTTGGCCCTTCGCGGTCTGGGGGCTTGACATGGTTGGACCCCTTAAAGGCGGAACCCACAAGAAAAAAAATACTTACTGGTCATGGTGGATAAGTTCACCAAATGGATAGAAGCCAAGCTTGTTAAGACGGCCGAATCCGGACCGGTGATAGACTTTATATCCGGGGTTGTACACCGTTACGGCGTCCCCCACAGCATCATCACTGATAACGACACGAATTTTATGGTCGACGAGGTAAAGCTCTGGTGCAAAAACATGGGCATCAAGCTCGATTATGCTTCCATCTATCACCCACAAACTAACAGCTAGGTCGAACATGCAAATGGTCTTATCATGAGCGGCATCAAACCCAGATTAGTGCGGTCCCTTAAGGAATCTAATACGCACTGGGTAGAGGAGCTCGACTCCGTACTCTGGGGGCTGCGGACCATGCCGAATCGCACCACCGGATACACACCATTCTTCATGGTGTACGGCGCAGAGGCAGTTTTGCCCTGCGACATAATTCATGACTCACCTCGAGTGCGCATGTACGAAGAAAGAGAAGCCGAGCTCAATCGGCAGGACAGTTTGGACGCCTTGGAGGAAGAGCGTGACGTGGCAAAAGCCCGTTCCGCATTCTATCAACAGCAGGCTCAAAGATACCAAAGCAGAGAATTACGGGCCAAAAATTACATCGTTGGCGAATTAGTTCTACGCCTGCCGGACAAGAAAAAGGACAAACTTAAGCCCAAGTGGGAAGGTCCCTTCATAAATGACCAAGTCCTGACTGGTGGAGCGTACCGCCTGCGAGATGCATCGGATAACCGACTCGAGCCGAACCCATGGAACGCAGCCCGTCTTCGAAGATTCTATGCCTAGCACCGGACTCTGTGTTCGTCTCCTTCCTCTGTCCATTTTTTATATACTTTCTGTCTTACATTTCTCATCTTCTCCTCTCTCTCTCTCTCTCTCTCTCTCTCTTATAGCCTTTAAAGGCTCATACAGTGATGTGCTATCCGCGCTCATTAAACCTGGGGGCTTCTTTAAACAGAAGCTTATTTATACGGGCTTCATGCCCAACACTTGTGTCACACTTCCGCATGTACCATTTATTCACCATCATATGCATCGATATGACTTAAGTTTTGGCCAAGCTGGGTTGCCTGGCTCCTGTGCTTACCCCTACGTTCCCGATTATTCGGCTAGGTGGTAAAGGGAGCACCTCTGCGATTCTTACTACCGGGTCAGCTGGATGTGTACCTCAGACTGGGTGAAGCCGAAAGCTAGCGTTCTTAAGGGAATATTTGGTCGGTGAACTAAAGATGATCTTTTTTCACTTATTTATCTATATGCCCCCAGATGTTTTTCCTGCGTCTCTTTTCGCAGAATGGACATGCACTTTAGGGCATGCCTCCCAGGGAAAGGAACCCCTAATGGAACTATTCTCCCTGGAAGATGTTTCTTACTAACCATGTAATATAACATAACTAGTTGGGCACTTGTCTGTTCAAGCACTAATGACCCCTACGCCTGGTCTCCATGCATACCCCGGTTCTTATATAACCGCGAGGGTATTCGGACACACTCCGGACCGTCAGGTCCCGAGGTTGAAGCGAAAAGGCCGGCCATGACAAACGATCTACAATCCGGCTAGAAGGCATTACACATGTCAATTATAATTACATAGTCAATCAGACTGATTGTATTCCTCTTCAATACCATCTAACAGGCTGTCTAGTTTACAGTCATGTTGGGAATACTTTGCGGCCAATTCTACTTGGCCATATACGAAGCTCACAGGGATCTCCTTCCCATTGGGCCCCATGGGTCCGACCTCGGCCATGTGGTTTGGGTTAGCCTTTGTGTACCGCGTCTTCACCATGGCCCAGGCCTCCCTGGCACCTTGATGGCAGGCCGACATCTTCCACAATCGGAAGCGCCACCGCACTCCCTTCAGCTTCTCTACAAGCTCTCCAAGGCCTTCGGGTATGGAGACGGATGGCCACAAGGCCTGGGCGACGCTTTGCATCACCTGCCGAACTCGCTCGTGCAGTTGTGAGAGCTCGGGAAGAAGGTCACCCGTAGAACCGGGCATTTTGTCTGCAGGACGACCTGTTAGCAGACCTATAGACATTACTCTGTTAGTCGACTTCCTCGCCGAACTCTTTTTTCAAAGTTCGTTTAAGCACTTACTATATATGCCGCGTCGAAGCCACTGATTCTCCTTCACGGAGTCCAACAGCTGGGCATGAAGATCCTTCAGTTCAACGCCCAGCTTGGTGTTGGCATCTTGGAGATCGTTCTTCTCCCGCCTCACCTTTGTCAGCACGCTCTCACCAGCCTTCAGCTGGCGTCGGAGTTGTTGCTCTTCCGGATTTAATCCGGCGCCATCTGCAATTTCATTTGTCAGATTTGCACCCACACCGCACTTCGCAAAATACTTATCTTTCGAAGCGTATATTACCAGAGGGGGTCTCCTTGGGCTCCCCTGCCGAGGCTAGTGCGGCCTCAAGTGGGGCTTTGCACTCTTCCAGCTCCTGGGCAGTAGGGTATTCTTTTCTGTAAGAACCTGCATAACAAATGATCCTTAAATCAGTTATTCTAACTGTTTCAAGTCTCGGGGGCTACTGGTATATGTATAATTACCAAAATTTTCTTACCCGTATGTCTTTTACATATTGCTCCGTGGCTCTGGCTAGACCATTTTGAGCGGCGCGGAGGTACGCATCTCCCGAATTGAAGGCATCCAATGCCTCTTGGGAGAAACAAGCGTCGCGAAGAACTGTCCGGCGACGCCTGTGGTTCATGGCACTCTCCACCTCGGAACTGGTGGTAGACAGCCTGTCTGTATCCTCTGTCGGAGGAGCGTCCGGTGCGCGCCTCGTGTTCGCCTCCGCTTCCGGACCAGGCTGTGGAGCCTGGCT
Source organism: Triticum monococcum (assembly GCA_034509565.1). Taxonomy (NCBI): domain Eukaryota; kingdom Viridiplantae; phylum Streptophyta; class Magnoliopsida; order Poales; family Poaceae; genus Triticum; species Triticum monococcum. The sequence continues at coordinate 614,045,234 of CM067845.1, read as the reverse complement.
GGTGGAGGCGCGATTGGCAACCTCTCCGGATATAGTCCGGCTAGGTCTCTTTGTCCTGAAGAGAGCACGAGCGTTAGTATGCCTTGAAGGAGTAACACCTAGGAATAAGATGGCGCGCTATACCTTTGCGCCGTCGTCTCAGTCCGGACCGCACTTCTTTTCAGCCCGTGGGGCCTTGCCGCCCCCCGTTGGCTAGTCGCCACAGGCTCGGCCTCCCGTCTCAAGGACCTCCCTTGCAAAACACGGTTGTCATACGGCAATCGAAAATACGCGAGGATAGATCCCTTTTCAAAGTGCTGGGACTTCGGTCTCAGGTACCTGTGAGGCTAGGAGTAGCCCTGGGTAATCGGCCATGATGGCCACCAAGGCGTTGTCCTTGCTCAATTGATGAAACACCCCATCAATCAGCTCCACAGATAAGTCCGGATCCTCTTGAGAGGCCAGGTCGAGGGACCGTCCCGGATCCTCGGGTTGTGGAGGAGGGCTGTTTATTTCTTTAACAGCCTGGCGTAGTTCCTACGTTGAAGTTGTTAGACTGAATATTTAACGATGGGAATATAAAATGGATGGGCAAGTAAAAGTGTCCACTTACCCAACTTGGGGGATTATACATAGAAAATCCACCTTGTGGGTTGACGCAGAGAAATTCCTCCTCTTCTCCCTTGTACAAAGCAGACAAGGTCTTTATTAGAGCGGTAGCCGAATCCGGCCCCTTACGGCGCCGTCCTCCCCGTTGAAGTCCCACATGGGGTGGCCTCTATACTGGAGCGGTTGCACCCCTCGCATGATGCATGCGGCCATGACCCCGATCATGGTCAGTCCGGAATGGGCTAACAATCTTATCCGGCCCATCAGGTAAAGGACGTCCTTGTCGCTTTCCCTCTGAGGGCTCCGTGGACGCCAGCTTAGGCGCTTCTTTAGGGGAGCACTGTCGAACTCAGGGAGGCCGATCCGGACAGGATCCGGCAGCGGGACATCCTCTATGTAAAACCATTCCGAAGGCTAGTCCTCGGACGCCTTCTTTGGGGTTCCGGATAGATATCTGGTCCCGGCGATGCGCCACACTTCGGCTCCGCCCACTTGATATATTGACCCCTTCCGAGAACGGGGCACAAGGCAGAATAGCCTTTTCCACAGCGCGAAATGAGCCTCGCAGCCCAAAAACAGCTCGCAAAGGGCTACGAAGCCCGCGATATGCAATATGGAGGCAGGCGTGAGGTTGTGCAGCTGGAGGCCATAGAACTCCAGGAGCCCCCGGAGAAAAGGATGAATTGGAAATCCGAGCCCTCTTATTAATTCAGGGATAAGGCATACCCGCTCTCCTTTGGAGGGATTGGGGGCGCTCTCTGTTTGCTCTCCGCCATTATAGGTGGCAAGTCCGGCTCGAACCAGGACCATATATGCCGGGGGGAGAAATCCCTTAGTCTGGAGCGTCGCTAGCTCACTGTGCGAGATGGAGCACCTCTTCCAATCTCCAGGCTAAGGGCTGGAAGGGCGAGAGGAGGAGCTGCGGCGGCCGGCCATGATAGAATGGACCTCTGTCGGATACACTCTGATGAATACTTGCGGAGGGGAGAAGGTGTGGTTTGGATCTAAATCCTCGTTCCCTTAAATAGGCGGCTCATTCACACGACTAGGGGAGTAAATATAAAGAAAACACCCTGACTTTTCTTATTCGTTTGACATGTGGAAGACGGCCATTATTGGGCATAGAAGCCAAGGAGCACTACATTTACAAGAAACCGGACACTATTCAACAATTACACAGAATTTGGAGGAGAACCCCCCTTGCAATGCCTAAGACAATTTGCGCGCCGGACTCGTCGTCATTGAAGCCTGGTTCGGGGGCTACTGAGGGAGTCCTGGATTAGGGGGTGTCCGGATAGCCGGACTATACCTTCGGCCGAACTCCTGGACTATGAAGATACAAGATTGAAGACTTCGTCCCGTGTCCGGAAGGGACTTTCCTTGGCGTGGAAGGCAAGCTTGGCGATATGGATATGTAGATTTCCTACCATTGTAACCGACTCTGTGTAACCATATCCCTCTCCGGTGTCTATATAAACCGGAGAGTTTAGTCCATAGGAACAACAATCATACCATAGGCTAGGTTCTAGGGTTTAGCCTCCTTGATCTCGTGGTAGATCTACTCTTGTACTACCCATATCATCAATATTAATCAAGCAGGACGTAGGGTTTTACCTCCATCAAGAGGGCCCAAACCTGGGTAAAACATTATGTCCCCTGCCTCCTGTTACCATCCGCCTAGACGCACAATTCGGGACCCCCTACCCGAGATCCACCGGTTTTGACACCGACAGTCGGGGTCTCCAATTAGGTTGTGGATATCGCCCCAAGCAATTTGACGGGTACCGGTGACCTCCCCCAAGGGTTTCCAAAGTGTACAGGTTCGGTGACTGCCCCCAAGGGTTGCCATTTGTACGGGTTCGGTGATCACCCTCAAGGGTCCCTTAGTGGAATCACGGCATCTTGCATTGTGCGAGGGCATGAGGAGATTATGGTGGCCCTAGTGGCTTCTTGGGGTGCATTGTGCCTCCACACCGCTCCAAACGGAGATTAGCATCCGCAAGGGAGTGAACTTCAAGATACATCGTCGTCTCTGCGTGCCTCGGTTATCTCTTACCCGAGCCCTTAATTATGCACTTTACTTTGTGATAGCCATAGTGTTTCATGCTATATAGCTTGCTATTTCTTAGTTGTTTATCTTGCTTAGCATAGGTTGTTGGTGCACATAGGTGAGCCTAGTAGATTTAGGTTTTGTGCCTGACAAATGAAACGCTAGTTTTATTCCGCATTTGTCCAATCCTAAACCGTAATCTCTACTCTTATAAAAAACAGAGTTGGTGATGATGGTGTGCCTGCCATCTGATATGTCTCCAACGTCTCTATAATTTTTGATTGTTCCATGCTATTATAGTATCTGTGTTTGGATGTTTTATATGCATTACTATGCTATTTTATATAATTTTTGGGACTAACATATTAACCTAGAGCCCAGTGCCAGTTTCTGTTTTTCCTTGTTTTTTAGCTTCATGAAAAAGGAATACCAAACGGAGTCCAAACGGAATAAAACCTTCGCAATGATTTTTCTTGGACCAGAAGACACCTAGGAGACTTGCAGTGCAAGTCAGAAGAGCCATGAGGCGGCCATAAGGGTGGAGGGCGTGCCCAGGGGAGTAGGGTGCGCCCCCTACCTTGTGGGCCCCTCGGTAACCCCCTGACCTAGATCTTCCTCCTATATATTCACATATATTCCCAAACCACCAGAAGCATCCATGAAAACACTTTTCCACCGCCGCAACCTTCTATTCCCGTGAGATCCCATCTTGGGGCCTTTTCCGGCATCCTGCCGGAGGGGGATTCGATCACGGAGGGCTTCTACATCAACTCTATTGCCCTTCCGATGAAGCGTGAGTAGTTTTCCATAGACCTACGGGTCCATAGCTAGTAGCTAGTTGGCTTCTTCTCTCTCTTTGATTCTCAATACCATGTTCTCCTCGATGTTCTTGGAGATCTATCCTATGTAATATTCTTTTGCGGTGTGTTTGTCGAGATCTGATGAATTGTGGACTTATGATCAGCTCATCTGTGAACATTATTTGAATCTTCTCTGAATTCTTTTATGAATGATTTGATATCTTTGTAATTCTCTTTGAACTATCGGTTTAGTTTGGCCAACTAGATTGGTTTTTCTTGCAATGGGAGAAGTGCTTAGCTTTGGGTTCAATCTTGCGGTGCCCTCTCCCAGTGACATAAGGGGCAGTGAGGCACATATTGTATTGTTGCCATCGAGGATAAAAAGATGGGGTTTACATCAAATTGCTTGCGTTTATTCCCCTACATCATGCCATCATACTTAAAGCGTTACTCCGTTCTTCATGAACTTAATACTCTAGACGAAGGCAGGAGTCAGTCTACTTGACACGGACGTGATGCCTATATTTCATAATCATTGCCTTAGATATGGTCATAACTTTGCGCTTTTCTATCAGCTGCTCGACAGTAATTTGTTCACCCACCGTATTATTTGCTATCATGAGAGAATCCTCTAGTGAAACCTATGGCCCCCGAAACTATTTTCCATCATATAAGCATCCGGTCTACTATTTTGCATCATATAAGTTTCCGATCTACTATTTTGCAATATTTTACTTTCCGATCTATAAACCAAAAAATCCCAAAAATATTTACTTTATCTTTTGTTTAGTTTTATCTATCTCTTCAGATCTCACTTTTGCAAGTGAGCGTGAAGGGATTGATGATACGTCTCCAACGTATCTATAATTTATGAAGTATTCATGCTATTATATCATATATTTTGGATGTTTATGGGCTTTACTAAACACTTTTATATTATTTTGGGACAAACCTATTAACCGGAGGCCCAGCCCAAATTGTTGTTTTCTTGCCTATTTCGGTGTTTCAAAGAAAAGGAATATCAAACGGAGTCCAAACGGAATGAAACCTTCGGGAAAGTTATTTTTGGAACGGAAGCAATCCAGGAGACTTGGAGTAGACGTCAGGGAAGCTTCGAGGAAGCCACGAGGCAGGGAGGCGCGCCCTACCCCCTTGGGCGCGCCCCCCACCCTCGTGGACCCCTCGTGGCTCCCCTGACCGACTTCTTTCGCCTATATATGTCCATATACCCTAAAAACATCGGGGAGCACAATAGATCGGGTGTTCCACCGCCAGAAGCCTCCGTAGCCACCGAAAACCAGTCTAGACTCGTTCCGCCACCCTCCGGAGGGGGGAATCCCTCTCCGGTGGCCTGCTACCTCCTGAGCACTGCGTTGGTTTTCCCTTGAAGAGGAAAGGGTGATGTAGCAAAGTAGCGTAAGTATTTCCCTCAGTTTTTGAGAACCAAGGTATCAATCCAGTAGGAGGCCACGCACGAGTCCCTCCCACCTACACAAACAAATAAACTCCTTGCAGCCAACGCAATAAAGGGGTTGTCAATCCCTTCACGGTCACTTACGAGAGTGAGATCTGGTAGATATGATAAGATAATATTTTTAGTATTTTTATGATAAAGAGAAATAAAGATGCAAAGTAAAATAAAAGGCAAAATAAATAACTAAGTATTGGAAGATTAATATGATGGAGAATAGACCCGGGGCAATAGGTTTCACTAGTGGCTTCTCTCGAGAGCATAAGTAGTACGGTGGGTAAACAAATTACTGTTGAGCAATTGACAGAATTGAGCATAGTTATGAGAATATCTAGGTATGATCATGTATATAGGCATCACGTCCGAGACAAGTAGACCGACTCCTGCCTGCATCTACTACTATTACTCCACACATCGACCGCTATCCAACATGCATCTAGAGTATTAAGTTCAAGAGAACAGAGTAACGCCTTAAGCAAGATGACATGATGTAGAGGGATAAACTCATGCAATATGATATAAACCCCATCTTGTTATCCTTGATGGCAACAATACAATACGTGCCTTGCTGCCCCTACTGTCACTGGGAAAGGACACCGCAAGATTGAACCCAAAGCTAAGCACTTTTCCCATTGCAAGAAAGACCAATCTAGTAGGCCAAACCAAACTGATAATTCGAAGAGACTTGCAAAGATAACCAATCACACAAAAAAGAATTCAGAGAAGATTCAAATATTGTTCATAGATAAACTTGATCATAAACCCACAATTCATCAGTCTCAACAAACACACCGCAAAAGAAGATTACATCGAATAGATCTCCACAAGAGAGGGGGAGAACTTTGTATTGAGATCCAAAAAGAGAGAAGAAGCCATCTAGCTAATAACTATGGACCCGAAGGTCTGAAGTAAACAACTCACACTTCATCGGAGAGGCTATGGTGTTGATGTAGAAGCCCTCCGTGATCGATGCCCCCTCCGGCGGAGCTCCGGAAAAGGCCCCAAGATGGGATCTCACGGATACAGAAAGTTACGGCAGTGGAATTAGGATTTTGGCTCCGTATCTGGTAGTTTGGCGGTACGTAGGTATATATAGGAGGAAGAAGTACGTCAGTGGAGCAACGTGGGCCCCATGAGGGTGGAGGGCGCGCCTGGGGGGGGGGGGGTAGACGCTCCCCCCTACCTCATGCCTTCCTGGTTGATGTCTTGACGTAGGGTCCAAGTCCTCTGGATCACGTTCGTTCCGAAAATCACGTTCCCGAAGGTTTCATTCCGTTTGGACTCCGTTTGATATTCTTTTTCTGCGAAACTCTGAAATAGGCAAAAAACCAGCAATTCTGGGCTGGGCCTCCGGTTAATAGGTTAGTCCCAAAAATAATATAAAAGTTTATAATAAAGCCCAATAATGTCCAAATAAGGATATAATATAGCATGGAACAATCAAAAATTATAGATACATTAGAGATGTATCAAGCATCCCCAAGCTTAATTCTTGCTCGTCCTCGAGTAGGTAAATGATAAAAACAGATTTTTGATGTGGAATGCTAGTTGGCATAATTTCAATGTAATTCTCTTAATTGTGGTATGAATATTCAGATCTGAAAGATTCACCGTCACAATATGCTTCTTCCCGTGAATTTACGCTTTGTCGCCTTTGGGGTTTGAACTCTAGACCTTCTAGGATTTCACAGCGACACCGACCAGCTAAGCTAGCTATCAATTCTGTTAGGTAACATGATGTATGTAATCTTATGGGTCAGGGTTGATGGAGACTAGGACCAGGACTCTATCGATTGGGGGAGCTGCCAGTGTCTACGCTAAAGAAACAACAACAGATTCGTTCGGCTATCCTGTTTGCAAAAGTTTGATCAGCCGATCGTTCATCCATCAAATAATCCCACCTCGCTTCATTACATCGAATCACACCAGTTTATATACAAGTTGCTTAGAAAATCAACGAGCCACCTTCAAAATCAAAATAGGCAAAAGGGCAAACAAAGGGATTGGTGGCAGGAGGGCGGCGAGCTTGGGCGGAGGCTGGGTGATGCAGCGAGGCGGAGGAATTGTGGGGATTGGGAAGATGCTGCGACCCGCGCAAGGCGGCGCCTGCAGCCAAGGCCGGACAGGGGAGGTTCGCCAGAGTAAGATCCATTGGTGCAGTCTAGATGGAGAAGAGGCACAAAGCTGGGTGGCCGGCCACACGAGGAGAGACATGGAGGCGGAGCGATGACGTTGGAGGCACGCACTGCTCGCTGAACACGGCATCGGCCTTGATGTGGACGTTGGAGACGCACGGCGCTGGCGGGCGGTAAAGGCGCGTCGCAACGACAGTTGAGCGCGGTGCGACGACTCGAGAGGGAGATGGAAGAAGATGATCCAGATGCTCTGCTTGCGCACAACACCAACACGTCCACATCATACTAGGTTAAAAATCTATGGAATTGCTACAAAAATCATGGAATTTCTTCGACTCCTGCTTGCACTCTATAAGAAACTGCCCTCTTTGCAATGTTGTTGCGTTGTAGGGAACAGAGAAGAGCAAGATGGGGTGGCTCTGCATTTGCCTTCAGTTAGCACCTCAACATGTAGTAGTGCCGAGCGCCTGTGCTCTGCTACGTCTTGAGCTTGCGTTGGTTTTCCCCGAAGAGGAAGGGATGATGCAGTAGAGTAGCGTAAGTATTTCCCTCAGTTTTTGAGAGCCAAGGTATCAATCCAGTAGGAGCCCACGCTCAAGTCCCTCGTACCTGCACAAAGCGATAGCTACTCGCAACCAACGCGATTAGGGGTTGTCAAGCCCTTCACGGTCACTTACGATAGTGAGATCTGATAGATAGAATATTTTTGGTATTTTTGATATAAAGATGCAAAGTAAAAAAGTAAAAGCAAAGTAAATAGAAAAACAATATAAAAGTGATGGAGATTGATATGATGAGAATAGACCAGGGGCCCATAGGTTTCACTAGTGGCTTCTCTCAAGAGCATAAGTATTCTACAGTGGGTGAACAAATTACTGTTGAGCAATTGACAGAATTGAGCATAGTTATGAGAATATCTAGGCATGATCATGTATATAGGCATCACGTCTGTGATAAGTAGATCGAAACGATTCTGCATCTACTAGTATTACTCCACTCATCGACCGCTATCCAGCATGCATCTAGAGTATTAAGTTAAAAACAGAGTAACGCCTTAAGCAAGATGACATGATGTAGAGAGATAAATTCATGCAATATGAAATAAACCCCATCTTGTTATCCTCGATGGCAACGACACAATACGTGCCTTGCTGCCCCTTCTGTCACTGGGTAAGGACACCGCAAGACCGAACCCAAAGCTAAGCACTTCTCCCATGGGAAGAACTACCAATCTAGTTGGCCAAAGCAAACGGATAATTTGAAGAGACTTGCAAAGATAACCAATCATGAATAAAAGAATTCAGAGAAGATTCAAATATTATTCATAGATAGACTTGATCATAAACCCACAATTCATCGGTCTCAACAAACACACCGCAAAAAGAAGATTACATCGAATAGATCTCCACAAGAGAGGGGGAGAACTTTGTATTGAGATTTAAAGAGAGAGAAGAAGCCATCTAGCTACTAACTATGGACCCGAAGGTCTGAGTTAAACTACTCACACCTCATGGGAGGGGCTAGGATGATGTAGAAGCCCTCCGTGATGATGGCCCTCTTCCGGCGGAGCTTCGGAACAGGCCCCAAGATGGGATCTCGTGGATACAGAAAGTTGCGGCGGTCGAATTAGGTTTTTGTCTCCTGTTCTGATCGTTTGGGGGTACGTGTGTATATATAGGAGGAAGGAGTACGTTGGTGGAGCACCGAGGGGCCCACGAGGCAGGGGCGCGCCCTGGGGGGGGGGGGGCGCCCCCCACCCTCGTGACCACCTCTTTGATCCCTTGTAGTAGGGTCCAAGTCTCCTGGATCACGTTCGGTGAGAAAATCACGTTTCTGAAGATTTTATTCCGTTTGGACTCTGTTTGATATTCTGTTTATCCGAAACACTGAAATAGGCAAAAAACAGCAATTCTGGGCTGGGCCTCCGGTTAATAGGTTAGTCCCAAAAATAATATAAAAGTGGAAAATAAAGCCCAATATAGTCCAAAACAGTAGATAATATAGCATGGAGCAATCAAAAATTATAGATACGTTGGAGACGTATCAGGCATCCCCAAGCTTAATTCCTGCTCGTCCTCGAGTAGGTAAATGATAAAAAGATATTTTTTGATGCGGAGTGCTACTTGGCGTAATTTCAATGCAAATCTTCTTAATTGTGGTATGAATATTCAGATTAGAAAGATTCAAGACAAAAGTTTATATTGACATAGAAAATAATAATACTTCAAGCATACTAACAAAGCAATTATGTCTCCTCAAAATAACATGGCCAAAGAAAGTTATCCCTACAAAATCATATAGTCTGGCTATGCTCCATCTTCCCCACACAAAGTATTTAAATCATGCACAACCCCGATGACAAGCCAAGCAATTGTTTCATACTCTAACTTTTTCAAAACTTTTTCAGTCTTCACGCAATACATGAGCGTGAGCCATGGATATATCCCTATAGGTGGAATAGAATGGTGGTTGTGGAGGAGGAAAAAAAGGAGAAGATAGTCTCACATCGACTAGGCGTATCAACGGGCTATGGAGATGCCCATCAATAGATATCAATGTGAGTGAGTAGGGATTGCCATGCAACAGATGCACTAGAGCTATAAATGTATGAAAGCTCAACAAAAGAAACTGGTGGGTGTGCATCCAACTTGCTTCCTCACGAAGACCTAGGGCAATTTGAGGAAGCCCATCATTGGAATATACAAGCCAAGTTCTATAACGTAAAATTCCCACTAGTATATGAAAGTGACAACATATGAGACTCTCTATATGAAGAACATGGTGCTACTTTGAAGCACAATATATGAGACTTGCTATAACATGGTGCTACTTTGAAGCACAAGTGTAGAAAAAAGGATAGTAGCATTGCCCCTTATTTATTTATTTATTTTTTTGGGCCTTCTTTTTTTTCTTTGGCCTTTCTCTTTTTTTGGGACAATGCTCTATTGAATGATGATCATCACACTTCTATTTATTTACAACTCAATGATTAGAACTCGATACTAAAACAAAGTATGACTCTATATGAATGCCTCCGGCGGTGTACCGGGATATGCAATGAATCACGAGTGACAAGTATGAAAGAATTATGAATGGTGGCTTTGCCACAAATACTATGTCAACTACATGATCATGATAAGCAATATGACAATGATGGATATGCCATGATGAACTAGATCGTGGAAAGTTGCATGCCAATATATCTCGGAATGGCTATGGAAATGCCATAATAGGTAGGTATGGTGGCTGTTTTGAGGAAGGTATATGGCTGTTTTGACTCAACATTAGTCATAAAGAACTCATATACTTATTGCAAAAATTTAGAAGTTATCAAAGCAAAGTATTACGCGCATGCTCCTAGGGGATAGATTGGTAGGAAAAGACCATCGCTCGTCCCCGACCGCCACTCATAAGGAAGACTATCAATAAATAAATCATGCTCCGACTTCATCACATAACGGTTCACCATACGTGCATGCTACGGGAATCACAAACTTCAACACAAGTATTCTTTAAATTCACAACTACTCAACTAGCATGACTTTAATATTATCACCTCCATATCTCAAAACAATTATCATGCTTCATTCTTTTCTTAGTATTCAACACACTCAAAAGAAAGTTTCACAAATCTTGAATACCAAGCATATTATTATTAGGCAAATTACCATGCTATTAAGAGACTCTCAAATTAATTTAAGTGAAGCATGAGAGATCAATAGTTTCTTTAAAACGAATCCTCCACCGTGCTCTAAAAGATCTAAGTGAAGCACATAGAGCAAAATTATCTAGCTCAAAAGATATAAGTGAAGCACATAGAGCAAAATTATCTAGCTCAAAGGATATAAGTGAAGCACATAGAGTGTTCTATCAAATTTTAATTCATGTATGGCTCTCTCAAAAGGTGTGTACAGAAAGGATGATTGTGGCATACTAACAAACATAGACACAAATAATACAAGACGCTCCAAGCAAAACACATATCATGTTGGTGAATAAAAATATAGCTCCAAGTAAATTACCGATGGAAGTGGACGAAAGAGGGGATGCCTTCCAGGGCATCCCCAAGCTTTGACTTTTTGGTGTCCTTGGATTATCTTGGGAGTGCCATGGGCATCCCCAAGCTTAGGCTCTTGCTACTCCTTGTTCCATGATCCATCAAAAGAATTCACACAAAACTTGAAAACTTCACAACACAAAACTCAAAATAGAAAACTCGTGAGCTCCGTTAGCGAAAGAAAACAAAATACCACTTCAAGGTACTGTAATGAACTCATTCTTTATTTATATTGGTGTTAAACCTACTGTATTCCAACTTCTCTATGGATTATAAACTATTTTACTAGCCATGGATTCATCAAAATAAGCAAACAACACACGAAAAACAGATTCTGTCAAAAACAGAACAGTCTGTAGTCATCTGTAGCTAGCGCAAGATCTGGAACCCCAAAAATTATAAAATAAATTGCTGGACGTGAGGAATTTATCTATTAATCATCTTAAAAAAGAATTAACTAAATATCACTCTTCAAATAAAAATTACAGAAGTTCTCGTGAGCGCTAAAGTTTCTGTTTTTTACAGCAAGTTCAACAAGACTTTCCCCAAGTCTTCCCAACGGTTCTACTTGGCAGAAACACTAATTAAACACACAAAAAACACAACCAAAACAGAGGCTAAATTATTTATTTATTACTAAACAGGAGCAAAAAGTAAGGAATAAAAATAAAATTGGGTTGCCTCCCAACAAGCGCTATCGTTTAACGCCCCTAGCTAGGCATAAAAGCGAGGATAGATCTAGGTATTGCCATAATAGTAAGATAGATTATTAAAACTCATTTCATATTCTCTACATTCGGCAGCAAGATTTCTTTGAGGCAAGCAAAATTAATCAAAAGGACTAAATTTAACGGGACAAAAGACCCCAAGATCAACCTTGGGAGGTATAGGTTCCTCCTTTGGTCCTTCGTAATGCACAACCAATTCATCATTATAAGCATTCTTTTGACAGAACTTTGTAAGCCTATATTCAAGAGAATATCCTAGCTCATTATTTCGAATAGCCAAATCATCATTAAGTTCAGAAATTCTATCAACTAAAACATTGGTAGGGACCCTTCTTCTAAGATTTTCATTGAAAGCAACATAATCTAGAGATTGAAAACGCATTATTTCTTCTTGATCAAAGAGGATAGTTTCTATGGGAGGACGGCAAGCGTCCACCCTATAATGCGCAAAGATTTCTTTGGCTTCTCTTATTATGAATCTAAACTCATGATCCAAAAAGATAGTAGCGGCATGCTTAACAGAGGAATGCTCAATATTAGAAAATTCCAGAAAAATCCTTTGTATGGAAGGATGCATGTGCATGAATTGTCTTTCAAGTTCAACTACAAGCATGGCAATAGCGTCCGCAAGACTACTAGTTCTATGAAGGATAGAACTACCCATAGAAGGTAAAGCACCGGCACAAGTAAAGAAATCTTGAAAACTCCTTTTCCAATAATATTACCACTACCAACACGGAATTTTTTGTATGAAAGATGGTAGGTTCTTTAGCAGGAGCATCAGAATTTTCCATGATATTGTTATCGCCCATATTGGCGATAACTTCCCCAGTTTCAGACATAACAACAAGCAGGCAAACAAACTAACACAAGCAAACAAAAAGGCAAATAGAGAGGGAGGATAGAGAGAGAGGGCGAATAAAACGGCAAGGGTGAATTGGGGGGAGAGGAAAACGAGAGGCAAATGTCAAATAATGTAATGCGAGAGATAGGGATTGTGATGGGTACTTGGTATATTGACTTTTTGCGTAGACTCCCCGGCAACGGCGCCAGAAATCCTTCTTGCTACGTCTTGAGCTTGCGTTGGTTTTCCCCGAAGAGGAAGGGATGATGCAGTAGAGTAGCGTAAGTATTTCCCTCAGTTTTTGAGAACCAAGGTATCAATCCAGTAGGAGCCCACGCTCAAGTCCCTCGTACCTGCACCAAGCAATAGCTACTCGCAACCAACGCGATTAGGGGTTGTCAAGCCCTTCATGGTCACTTACGAGAGTGAGATCTGATTGATAGAATATTTTTTGTATTTTTGATATAAAGATGCAAAGTAAAAAGTAAAAGCAAAGTAAATAGCAAAACAATATAAAAGTGATGGAGATTGATATGATGAGAATAGACCCGGGGGCCATAGGTTTCACTAGTGGCTTCTCTCAAGAGCATAATTATTCTACGGTGGGTGAATAAATTACTGTTGAGCAATTGACAGAATTGAGCATAGTTATGAGAATATCTAGGCATGATCATGTATATAGGCATCACGTCTGTGACAAGTAGATCGAAACGATTTTGCATCTACTACTATTACTCCACTCGTCGACCGTTATCCAGCATGCATCTAGAGTATTAAGTTAAAAACAGAGTAACGCCTTAAGCAAGATGACATGATGTAGAGAGATAAATTCATGCAATATGAAATAAACCCCATCTTGTTATCCTCGATGGAAACGATACAATACGTGCATTGCTGCCCCTTCTGTCACTGGGTAAGGACACCGCAAGATCGAACCCAAAGCTAAGCACTTCTCCCATGGGAAGAACTACCAATCTAGTTGGCCAAACCAAACGGATAATTCAAAGAGACTTGCACAGATAACCAATCATGCATAAAAGAATTCAGAGAAGATTCAAATATTATTCATAGATAGACTTGATCATAAACCCACAATTCATCGTTCTCAACAAACACACCGCAAAAAAGAAGATTACATCAAATAGATCTCCACAAGAGAGGGGGAGAACTTTGTATTGAGATTCAAAGAGAGAGAAGAAGCCATCTAGCTACTAACTATGGACCCGAAGGTCTGAGGTAAACAACTCACACTTCATAGGAGGGGCTAGGGTGATGTAGAAGCCCTCCGTGATGATGGCCCTCTTCCTGCGGAGCTCCGGAACAGGCCCCAAGATGGGATCTTGTGGATACAGAAAGTTGCGGCGGTGGAATTAGGTTTTTGGCTCCTGTTCTGATCGTTTGGGGGTACGTGTGTATATATAGGAGGAAGGAGTACGTCGGTGGAGCACCGAGGGGCCCACGAGGCAGGGGGCGTGCCCTAGGGGGCGCCCCCCACCCTCGTGACAACCTCTTTGATCCCTTGCAGTAGGGTCCAAGTCTCCTGGATCACGTTCGGTGAGAAAATCATGTTTCCGAAGATTTTATTCCGTTTGGACTCCGTTTGATATTCTGTTTATCCGAAACACTGAAATAGGCAAAAAAAACTGCAATTCTGGGCTAGGCCTCCGGTTAATAGGTTAGTCCAAAAAATAATATAAAATTGGAAAATAAAGCCCAATATAGTCCAAAACAGTAGATAATATAGCATGGAGCAATCAAAAATTATAGATATGTTGGAGACGTATCATGCTCTCATGTTCCTAGAACACCAACCGCACATGCTACACCTTAGGTATGCTGGGGATAACATGCCAAGCTAAATGCTACATGGTCCGAGCATGAGGAGTCTTGAAGTAACAAGCCTTTTATCATTCAGAATTTATTTGAAATTGAAATCTGAAAAAGAGCATGAGTTATGTCTCGGCTTTATTCTTCACCATGATCTTTCACTGTATTCCTGCAACCATAGCTTCTATCGCCATTATCCTAGGTTTTAGTTTTCCATACTTTTACAGAAAAGTGTTGCGTATTTTTTTTTTATATTATTGGAATTTAGCTTTGATGCATTGAGAAAACAAATTAGGATGTACCTCTATCTGCATTAAGACCGAAGACTATTTGTGACTTTGTGTATCCTTCAGTTGCCTACTATAATCTGAGGAATTGGCAAGCATTCAGTTGTGGTAGTCTGTCCTGTTTGTATGTTTATAAATGACAGGTGTTTGGGCATGAGTTGATTGCATTGGTTGTGGCAGCAGTTAGCGATAAGCGTGATGTGGCTATTGTCATCGTAGTGTATTTGCTGTCGCTATTTACAGAACACTACAAAGAGGACATTGTTGCTATTCTAAAAGTAAAATGATGCACTTAACATTGTAATATGACTGTACACCTGTTTCCAAAAAATAGCAATTGAACATACACAGGGTCAAGTGTAGTTGTTAATTTTTTTTCAAGGAGTACAAATGTGGGCTTTTCTATGTTTATTCCTGATTACATCACACTGTAACTCAATTCCTTAAAGGCATGATGTGTTCTCTGTTCCATTGAATGCACGATTTGATCAGATAAATTTTGCTCGTATGATGTAATTTATGTCAAATTTCCTGTGCAGATAATTTAGGAACCACATTGCCCGTGTATGTTAAGTTCTTCTGTCATTTATCATACTTCGACAGAAAGACGGACGTGATGCAGAACTGCCATGGACTGCTGACATAACTCATGTATTACTTCATGATGGTACACTTCCTTATTGCCGTCTTTTCTTCAATAAGCTCACTCTTTGAGATTTTATCCGACAGGGAAATAGACTGAGATCCTTTGTGCTATTTTCCTTTCTACAGTATCTCGAAGCATTGATTATATTTCCGACCTGCACATTAGTTGAAACACAATTACACTACGTATATTTAGTGAATTTGCATACTATTATTGTTTGAGTAGAAGAATATTTCCCAACTTTAAATTGTCTATCAGAATATAATGATGTTGATTCCTTTGATATGTGGACTGGAAAAATTTATTATATTTTTCATGACTCCTTTGTGCTATTTTCCTTTCTACAGTATTTGTTGCATCGCGTGTACTGAGAGGAGAGCTTCAACAATCTCGAGTTAGTATTTTTTTCTAGCATGGAAGAAGATGGTATGCATTTATTTAATTAATACATAAGTAAACAATAGTAAAATTGTGTATCTTACAATATTACATTCTAATTATACTCATGCATACATTAGTGGGGCATGCCATCCACAGAATTACAAGTCAGTGAAAAAAGGGGCACGCGGATGCAACATGCTATAGTGTAATGGCCAACCTCGTAACCTTGGAATTGATCATGTTTACCATGATTAGGTGGAATACATGACCATCATCGACGAACGGGAGAAGTGTTTACCGTGATTAGGTGGAATACATGACCACCATTGACGAATGGGAGAAGTGACAAGATCGATGTGTCGCTAGGTATGTGCAAGAATTTTGTTCAGCCGTTGCAATGCACGGGTTTTTCTTGCGACTCAAGTGAAGATGTGTTGTTTCCGTGTTATGACCGCAAAGGCATATGTCAACATAGGGAACTAGAGATTTCACTAAAACAAGGCCCCAAAATCTTAGCTTGTGTGCATCTAATGATAACTTCTTATGAAAACTCGAATTCATTGTATAAGTTGTTAGATTGGTAAATTATTTTTCAGGTTTCCAAACACACGCTTATTTATTTTGTATTCATTGTAACACATGGCCTTTCTTGCTTTTACAAAATGTCGAAGCACTAGAAAATGACTGAACTTTATAAGCCCTGTTGCAATGCACGGGCCTTTGTGCTAGTAATGTCAAAATCAGGATATAATATAGCATGGAACAATAAAAAATTATAGATATGTTGGAGACGTATCAAGCATCCCCAAGCTTAATTCCTGCTCGTCCTCGAGTAGGTAAATGATAAAAATAGAATTTTTGATGTGGAATGCTACTTGGCATAATTTCAATGTAATTCTCTTAATTGTGGTATGAATATTTAGATTTGAAAGATTCAAGACAAAAGTTCAATATTGACATAGAAATAATAATACTTCAAGCATACTAACTAAGCAATTATGTCTCTTCAAAATAACATGGCCACAGAAAGTTATCCCTACAAAATCATATAGTATGGCTATGCTCCATCTTCACCATACAAAGTATGTAAATCATGCACAACCCCGATGAGAAGCCAAGCAATTGTTTCATACTTTTGGTGTTCTCAAACTTTTTCAATCTTCACGCAATACATGAGCATGAGCCATGGACATAGCACTATATGTGGAATAGAATGGTGGTTGTGGAGAAGACAAAAAGGGACAAGATAGTCTCACATCAACTAGGCATATCAACGGGCTATGGAGATGCTCATTAATAGATATCAATGTGAGTGAGTAGGGATTGCCATGCAACGGATGCACTAGAGCTATAAGTATATGAAAGCTCAATAAAAAGAACTAAGTGGGTGTGCATCCAACTCGCTTGCTCACGAAGACCTAGGGCATTTTGAGGAAGCCCATCATTGGAATATACAAGCCAAGTTCTATAATGAAAAATTCCCACCAGTATATGAAAGTGATATCATAGGAAACTCTCTATCATGAAGATCATGGTGCTACTTTGAAGCACAAGTGTGGTAAAAGGATAGTAGCATTGTCCCTTCTCTCTTTTTCACTCATTTTTTTAATTTGGGCCTTTTCTCTTTTTTATGGCCTCTTTTTTTATTTAGTCCGGAGTCTCCTCCCGACTTGTGGGGGAATCATAGTCTCCATCATCCTTTCCTCACTTGGGACAATGATCTAAAAATGATGATCATCACACTTTTATTTACTTACAACTCAACAATTACAACTCAATACTTAGAACAAAATATAACTCTATGTGAATGCCTCCGACAGTGTACCGGGATGTGTGCAATGATGCATGAGTGACATGTATGAAAGAACTATGAACGGTGGCTTTGCCACAAATACAATGTCAACTACATGATCATGCAAGCAATATGACAATGATGGAGCGTGTCATAATAACGGAACGGTGGAAAGTTGCATGGCAATATATCTCGGAATGGCTATGGAAATGCCATCATAGGTAGGTATGGTGGCTGTTTTGAGGAAGGTATATGGTGGGTGTATGATACCGGCGAAATGTGTGCGGTATTAGAGAGGCTAGCAATGGTGGAAGGGTGAGAGTGCGTATAATCCATGGACTCAACATTAGTCATAAAGAACTCACATACTTATTGCAAAAAGCTATTAGTTATCGAAGCAAAGTATTACGCACATGCTCCTAGGGGGATAGATTGGTAAGAAAAGACCATTGCTCGTCCTTGACCGCCACTCATAAGGAAGACAACCAATAAATAAACCATTCTCTGATTTCATCACATAATGTTTCGCCATACGTGCATGCTACGGGAATCACAAACTTCAACACAAGCATTTCTCAAATTCACAACTACCCAACTAGCACGACTCTAATATCACCATCTACATATCTCAAAACAATTATCAAGTATCAAACTTCTCATAGTATTCAACACACTCATAAGAAAAAAAAATATTAATCTTGAATGCCTAACATAACTAAAGCAAATTACCACGCTGTTTTGTAGGACTCTCAAAATAATCTAAGTGAAGCATGATGGAACAATAGTTTCTATAAAACAAATCCACCACCATGCCCTACAAGATATAAGTGAAGCACTAGAGCAAAAACTATATAACTCAAAAGATATAAGTAAAGTTAAACAAATCCACCACCGTGCCCTAAAAGATATAAGTGAAGCACTAGAGCAAAAACAAATCCACCACCGTATCCTAACAATTTCCGAATCATGTGTGTCTATATAAAAAGGTGTGTACAGCAAGGATGATTATGGAAAAGTAACAAATAAAGACTCAAATAATACAAGATGCTCCAAGCAAAACACATATCATGTGGTGAATAAAAATATAGCTCCAAGTAAAGTTACCGATGGAAGTAGACGAAAGAGGGGATGCCTTCCGGGGCATCCCCAAGCTTGGGCTTTTAGGTGTCCTTAGATTATCTTGGGGTGCCATGGGCATCCCCAAGCTTAGGCTCTTTCCACTCCTTGTTCCATAATCCATCAAATCTTTCACCCAAAACTTGAAAACTTCACAACACAAAACTTAAAGTAGAAAATCTCGTGAGCTCCGTTAGCGAAAGAAAACAAAACACCACTTCAAGGTACTATAACGAACTCATTATTTATTTATTTTGGTGTTAAACCTACTGTATTACAACTTCTCTATGGTTTATAAACTATTTTACTAGCCATAGATTCATCAAAATAAGCAAACAACACACGAAAAAATGAATCTATAAAAAAACAGAACAGTCTGTAGTAATCTGTAGCTAACGCAAGTTCTGGAACCCCATAAATTCTAAAATAAATTTCTGGACGTTAGGAATTTATCTATTAATCATATAAAAAAGAATTAACTAAATATCACTTTCGAAATAAAAATGGCAGCAATTCTCATGAGCGCTAAAGTTTCTGTTTTTACAACAAGATTAAAAAGACTTTCCCCAAGTCTTCCCAACGGTTCTACTTGGCACAAACACTAATTAAACACAAAAAAATACAACCAAAATACAGGCTAGATAAATTATTTATTACTAAACAGGAGCAAAAAGCAACTAATAAAAATAAAATTGGGTTGCCTCCCAACAAGCGCTATCGTTTAACGCCCCTCGCTAGGCATAAAAGCAAGGATAGATCTAGGTATTGCCATCTTTGGTAGGCAACCCATAAGTGCCTCTCGTAATAGATTCATATGGTAATTTAATTTTATTTCTAGGGAAGTGCTCCATGCCTTTCCTTAACGGAAATTAGAATCTAATATTCCCTTCCTTCATATCAATAATTGCACCAATCGTTCTAAGGAAAGGTCTACCAAGAATAATAGGATATGAAGGATTGCAATCTATGTCAAGAACAATAAAATCTATGGGCACATAATTCCTATTTTCAACAATAAGAACATCATTAATTCTTTCCATAGGTTTCTTAATAGTTGAATCCGCAAGGTGCAAGTTTAAAGAGCAATCATCAAAATCACGGAAACCTAGCAAATCACACAATGTCTTTGGAATCGTGGAAACACTAGCACCCAAATCACACAAAGCATAACATTCATGATCTTTAATTTTAATTTTAATAGTAGGTTCCCACCCATCATAAAGTTTTCTAGGGATAGAAACTTCCAACTCAAGTTTTTCTCATAAGATTGCATCAAAGCATCAACGATATGTTTGGTAAAGGCTTTATTTTGACTATAAGCATGAGGAGAATTTAGCACGGATTGCAACAAGGAGATACAATCTATGAAAGAGAAATTATCATAATTAAATTCCTTGAAATCCAAAATAGTGGGTTCATTGATATTTAAAGTTTTGACCTCTTCAATCCCACTTTTAACAATTTTAGCATCAGGATCTAAAGACTCCGAATTTTTGGAATGCCTTCTAGATAAAGGTGGATCATATTCAATCCCATCTTTATTAAGATTCATATTGCAAAACAAAGATTTAATAGGGGACACATCAATAACTTTTAGATCTTCATCTTTATTATCATGGAAACTAGAAGAACACGCTTTCACAAAACAATCTTTCTTAGCATGCATCCTAGCGGTTCTTTCTTTGCACTCATCAATGGAAATTCTCATCGCCTTGAGAGACTCACTGATATCATGCTTAGGTGGAATAGATCTAAGTTTCAAAGAATCAACATCAAGAGAAATTCTATCAACGTTCCTAGCCAATTCATCAATCTTAAGCATTTTTTCTTCAATCAAAGCATTGAAATTCTTTTGCGAAGTAATAAATTCTTTAATACTAGATTCAAAATAAGAATGTATCTTATTAAAATTTCCATAAGAATTGTTGTAGGAATTACCATAATTATTAGAGGAATTACTAGGATACTGCTACCTCTTGAGCATTGCGTTGGTTTTCCCTGAAGAGGAAGGGATGATCAGCAAAGTAGCGTAAGTATTTCCCTCAGTTTTTTAGAACCAAGGTATCAATCTAGTAGGAGGCTACGCGCAAGTCCCTCGCACCTGCACAAAACAAATAAATCCTCGCGACCAACGCAAATAGGGGTTGTCAATCCCTATGAGGCCACTTACGAGAGTGAGATCTGATAGATATGATAAAGATAATATTTTTGGTATTTTTATGACAAAGATGCAAAGTAAAAGAAAGGCAAAGTAAATAACAAAGTAGTAGGAGAACAATATGATAAAGATAGACCCGGGGGCCATAGGTTTCACTAGTGGCTTCTCTCGAGAGCATAAGTATTCTATGGTGGGTGAACAAATTTCTATTTAGCAATTGACAGAACTGAGCATAATTATGAGAATATCTAGGCATGATCATGTATATAGGCATCACGTCCGAGACAAGTAGACCGACTCCTGCCTGCATCTACTACTATTACTCCACTCATCGACCGCTATCCAGCATGCATCTAGAGTATTAAGTAAAAACAGAGTAACGCCTTAAGCAAGATGACATGATGTAGAGGGATAGACTCATGCAATATGAAGAAAACCCCATCTTGTTATCCTCGATGGCAACAATACAATACGTGCCTTGCTGCCCTTACTGTCACCGGGAAAGGACACGACAAGATTGAACACAAAGCTAAGCACTTCTCCCATTGCAAGAAAGATCAATCTAGTAGGCCAAACCAAACTGATAATTCGAAGAGACTTGCAAAGATAACCAATCATACATAAAAGAATTCAGAGAAGATTCAAATATTATTCATAGATAGACTTGATCATAAACCCACAATTCATCGATCTCAACAAACACACCGCAAAAAGAAGATTACATCGAATAGATCTCCACAAGAGAGGGGGAGAACATTGTATTGAGATCCAAAAAGAGAGAAGAAGCCATCTAGCTACTAACTATGGACCCGTAGGTCTGAAATAAACTGCTCACACTTCATCGGAAGGGCTATGGTGTTGATGTAGAAGCCCTCCGTGATCGATGCCCCCTCCGGCGGAGCTCCGGAACAGGCCCCAAGATGGGATCTCATGGATACAGAAAGTTACGGCAATGGAATTAGGGTTTTGGCTCCTGTATCTGATCGTTTGGGGGTACGTGGGTATATATAGGAGGAAGAAGTACGTCGGTGGAGCAACAGGGGGCCCACGAGGGTGGAAGGCGCGCCTAGGGGGTGGTAGGCGCGCCCCTACCTCGTGGCCTCCTGTTACGTGTCTTGACGTAGGGTCCAAGTCTCTTGAGTTGTATTCGACGAGATAATCACGTTCCCGAAGGTTTCATTCCGTTTGGACTCCGTTTGATATTCCTTTTCTTCGAAACCCTAAAACAGGCAAAAAACAGCAATTCTGGGCTGGGCCTCCGGTTAATAGGTTAGTCCCAAAAATAATATAAAGTGGATAATAAAGCCCAATAATGTCCAAAACAGTAGATAACATAGCATGGAGCAATCAAAAATTATAGATACGTTGGAGACGTATCAAGCATCCCCAAGCTTAATTCTTGCTCGTCCTCGAGTAGGTAAATGATAAAAACAGAATTTTTGATGCGGAGTGCTACTTGGCATAATTTTAATGTAATTCTTCTTAATTGTGGTATGAACATTCAGATCCGAAAGATTCAAGAAAAAAGTTCGTATTGACATAAAAATGATAATACTTCAAGCATACTAACTAAGCAATTATGTCTTCTCAAAATAACATGGCCAAAGAAAGTTCATCCCTACAAAATCATATGGTTTAGTCATGTTTCATTTTCGTCACACAAGAATGATATCATCATGCACAACCCCGATGACAAGCCAAGCAATTGTTTCATACTTTAGTAATCTCAAACCTATAAACTTTCACGCAATATATGAGCGCGAGCCATGGACATAGCACTATAGGTGGAATAGAATATAATGAGGGGGTTCTGTGGAGAAGATAAAAAGGAGGAAGTCTCACATCAACGAGGCTAATCAATGGGCTATGAAGATGCCCACCGATTGATGTTATTGCAAGGAGTAGGGATTGCCATGCAACGGATGCACTAGAGCTATAAATGTATGAAAGCTCAACAAAAGAAACTAGTGGGTGTGCATCCAACTTGCTTGCTCACGAAGATCTAGGGCATTTGAGGAGGCCCATTGTTGGAATATACAAGCCAAGTTCTATAATGAAAAATTCCCACTACTATATGAAAGTGATAACATGAGAGACTCTCTACTATGAAAATCATGGTGCTACTTTGAAGCACAAGTGTGGCAAAGGATAGTAACATTGCCCCTTCTCTCTTTTTCTCTCTTTTTCGGGCCTTTTCTTTTTTATGGGCTTTCTCTCTTTTTTTATATTCCTCACTTGGGACAATGCTCTATAAAATGATGATCATCACACTTCTATTTATTTACAACCCAATGATTACAACTCGATACTAGAACAAAAGATGACTTTATATGAATGCCTCCGACGGTGTACCAGGATATGCAATGGACCAAGAATGACATGTATGAAAGAATTATGAATGGTGGCTTTGCCACAAATACTATGTCAACTACATGACCATGCTAAGCAATATGACAATGATGAATATGTCATGATGAACGGAATGATGGAAAGTTGCATGGAAATAGATCTCAGAATGGCTATGGAAATGCCATAATAGGTAGGTATGGTGGCTGTTTTGAGGAAGATATAAGGAGGTTTATGTCTGAAAGAGTGTATCATATCACGGGGCTTGGATGCACCGGCGAAGTTTGCACCAACTCTCAATGTGAGAAAGGGCAATGCACGGTACCGAAGTGGCTAGCAAGGATGGAAGGGTGAGAGTGTGTATAATCCATCGACTCAACATTAGTCAGAAAGAACTCACATACTTATTGCAAAAATCTACAAGTCATCAAAAACCTCGGTACTATGCGCATGCTCCTAGGGGGATAGATTGGTAGGAAAAGACCATCGCTCGTCCCCGACCGCCACTCATAAGGAAGACAATCAAATAACACCTCATGTTTCAAATTTGTGCATAATGTTTACCATACGTGCATGCTACGGGACTTGCAAACCTCAACACAAGTATTTCTCAATTTCACAACTACTCAACTAGCACGACTTTGATATTATTACCTCCATGTCTCAAAACAATTATCAAGCATCGAACTTCTCTTAGTATTCAACACACTCATAAGAAAGTTTTATTATTAATCTTGCATACCAAGCATATTAGGTTTTTAAGCAAATTACCATGCTATTAAGACTCTCAAAATAATCTAAGTGAAGCATGAGAGATCAATAGTTTCTATAAAACAAATCCACCACCGTGCTCTAAAAGATATAAGTGAAGCACTAGAGCAAAATTATATAACTCAAAAGATATAAGCGAAGCACATAGAGTATTCTAACAAATTCCAAATCATGTATGGCTCTATCAAAAGGTGTGTACAACAAGGATTATTGTGGTAAACTAACAAGCAAAGACTCAAATAATACAAGACGCTCCAAGCAAAACACATATCATGTGGTGAATAAAAATATAGCTCCAAGTAAAGTTACCGATAGAAGTAGACGAAAGAGGGGATGCCTTCCGGGGCATCCCCAAGCTTTGGCTTTTAGGTGTCCTTAGATTATCTTGGGGGTGCCATGTGCATCCCCAAGCTTATGCTCTTGCCACTCCTTGTTCCATAATTCATCAAATCTTTACCCAAAACTTGAAAACTTCACAACACAAAACTTAAAGTAGAAAAATCGTGAGCTCCGTTAGCGAAAGAAAACAAAAGGCCACTTCAAGGTACTGTAATGAACTCATTCTTTCTTTATATGGGTGTTATACCTACTGTATTCCAACTTCTCTATGGTTCATAAACTATTTTACTAGCCATAGATTCATCAAAATAAGCAAACAAAACACGAAAAACATAATCTGTCAAAAACAGAACAGTTTGTAGTAATATGTAGCTAGCACAAGATCTGGAACCCCAAAAATTCTAAAATAAATTTCTGGACGTGAGGAATTTATCTATTAATCATCTTTAAAAAGCATTAACTAAATAGCACTCTCCAAATAAAAATGACAGCAGTTCACGTGAGCGCTAAAGTTTCTGTTTTTTACAGCAAGTTCAACAAGACTTTCCCCAAGTCTTCCCAATGGTTCTACTTGGCACAAACACTAATTAAACACAAAAAACACAACCAAAACATAGGGTAGATAATTTATTTATTACTAAACAGGAGCAAAAATCAAAGAATAAAAATAAAATTGGGTTGCCTCCGAACAAGCGCTATCGTTTAACGCCCCTAGCTAGGCATAACAAGCAAGAATAGATCTAGGTATTGCCATCTTTGGTAGGCAATCCATAGGTGGGTCTCATAATAGATTCATAAGGTAATTTAATCTTTTTTCTAGGAAAGTGTTCCATGCCTTTCCTTAATGGAAATTGGAATCTAATATTTCCTTCCTTCATATCAATAATTGCACCAATCGTTCTAAGGAAAGGTCTACCAAGAATAATAGGACATGAAGGATTGCAATCTATGTCAAGAACGATAAAATCTACGGGCACATAATTCCTATTTGCAACAATAAGAACGTCATTAATTCTTCCCATAGGTTTCTTAATGGTGGAATCCGCAAGGTGCAAGTTTAGAGAGCAATCATCAAAATCATGCAAACCTAACAAATCACACAAAGTCTTTGGAATCGTGAAAACACTAGCACCAAAATCACATAAAGCATATCATTCATGATCTTTAATTTTAATTTTAATAGTTGGTTCCCACTCATCATAAAGTTTTCTAGGGATAGAAACTTCCAATTCAAGTTTTTCTTCATAAGATTGCGTCAAGGCATCAACGATATGTTTAGTAAACGCTTTATTTTGACTATAAGCATGAGGAGAATTTAACACAGATTG
Source organism: Triticum monococcum (assembly GCA_034509565.1). Taxonomy (NCBI): domain Eukaryota; kingdom Viridiplantae; phylum Streptophyta; class Magnoliopsida; order Poales; family Poaceae; genus Triticum; species Triticum monococcum. The sequence continues at coordinate 614,019,570 of CM067845.1, read as the reverse complement.
CAACAAGGAAATATAATCAATCAAAGAGCAATTTTCATAGTTAAATTCCTTGAAATCCATTGTAGTGGATTTAGCAACATCTAGGGTTTTAATTTCTTCAATCTCGCTTTTATCAAATTTAGCATCAAGATCAAAAGATTCAGAATTCTTGGAACGCCTTCAAGGTAAAGGTGGATCATATTCAGTCCCATCATTATCAAGATTCATATTGCAAAACAAATATTTAATAGGGGACACATCAATAAGTTTTAGATCTTCATCATTATTGTCATAGGAACTAGAAGAACACGCTTTTATAAAGGCATCTTTCTTAGCACGCGTCCTAGCGGTTCTTTCTTTGCACTCATCAATGGAAATTCACATGGCTTTGAGAGACTCACTAACATCGTGCTCATGTGGAATAGATCTAAGTTTCAAAGAATCAACATCAAGAGCAATTTTGTCAACGTTCCTAGCCAAATCATCAATCTTAAGCAATTTTTCTTCAATCATAGCATTAAAATTCTTTTGCGAAGTAACAAATTATTTAATATTAGAATCAAAATCAGAGGGAATATTATTATAATTTCCATAAGAATTGTTGTAGGAATTACCATAAGTATTAGAGGGATTACTAGGAAAAGGCCTAGGGTTGAAATTTCCTCTATACGTGTTGTCACCAAAATTGTTCCTACCAACAAAATTCACATCCATAGATTCATTATTATTCTCAATCAAAGTAGACAAGGGCATATCATTAGGATCAGAAGAAACACTCTTATTAGCAAATAATTTCATAAGTTCATCCATCTTTCCACTCAAAACATTAATTTGTTCTATCGCATGCACCTTTTTATTAGTAGATCTTTCAGTATGCCATTGAGAATAATTAACCATAATATTATCTAGGAGTTTAGTAGCTTCTCCTAAAGTGATTTCCATAAAAGTGCCTCCCGCGGCCGAATCTAAAAGATTTCTAGAAGCAAAATTCAATCCGGCATAAAAAATTTGTATAATCATCCACAAATTTAAACCATGAGTAGGCGAATAAAACGACAAGGGTGAAGTGGGGGAGAGGAAAATGAGAGGCAAATGGCAAATAATGTAATGCGGCAGATAAGGGTATGTGATGGGTACTTGGTATGTTGACTTTTGCATAGACCTCCCGGCAACGGCGCCAGAAATCCTTCTTGCTACCTCTTGAGCACTGCGTTGGTTTTCCCTGAAGAGAAACGGATGATGCAGCAAAGTAGCATAAGTATTGCCCTCAGTTTTTGAGAACCAATGTATCAATCCAGTAGGAGGCTACGCGCAAGTCCCTCGTACCTTCACAAAACAAATAAATCCTCGCAACCAACGCAAATAGGGGTTGTCAATCCCTCTAAGGCCACTTACAAGAGTGAGATCTGATAGATATGATAAAGATAATATTTTTGGTATTTTTATGATAAAGATGCAAAGTAAAATAAAGGCAAAGTAAATAACAAAGTAGTATGAGAACAATATGGTAAAGATAGACCCGAGGGCCATAGGTTTCACTAGTGGCTTCTCTCGAGAGCATAAGTATTCTATGGTGGCTGAACAAATTACTGTTGAGCAATTGACAGAATTGAGCATAATTATGAGAATATCTAGGCATGATCATGTATATAGGCATCACGTCCGAGACAAGTAGACCGACTCCTGCCTACATCTACTACTATTACTCCACTCATCGACCGCTATCCAGCATGCATCTAGAGTATTAAGTAAAAACAGAGTAACGCCTTAAGCAAGATGACATGATGTAGAGGGATAGACTCATGCAATATAAAGAAAACCCCATCTTGTTATCCTCGATGGCAAAAATACAATACGTACCTTGCTGCCCTTACTGTCACCGGGAAAGGACACCGCAAGATTGAACCCAAAGCTAAGCACTTCTCCCATTCCAAGAAAGATCAATCTAGTAGGCCAAACCAAACTGATAATGCGAAGAGACTTGCAAAGATAACCAATCATACATAAAACAATTCAGAGAAGATTCAAATATTATTCATAGATTGACTTGATCATAAACCCACAATTCATCGATCTCAACAAACACACCGCAAAAAGAAGATTACATCGAATAGATCTCCACAAGAGAGGGGGAGAACATTGTATTGAGATCCAAAAAGAGATAATAAGCCATCTAGCTACTAACTATGGACCCATAGGTCTGAAATAAACTACTCACACTTCATCGGAAGGGCTATGGTGTTGATGTAGAAGCCCTCCGTGATCGATGGCCCCTCTGGCGGAGCTCCGGAACAGGCCCCAAGATGGGATCTCGTGGATACAGAAAGTTACAGCGGTGGAATTAGGGTTTTGGCTCCTGTATCTGATCGTTTGGGGGTACGTGTGTATATATAGGAGGAAGAAGTACGTCGGTGGAGCAACAGGGGGCCCACGAGGGTGGAGGGCGCGCCTGGGGGGGTAGCCGCGCCCCCTACCTCGTGGCCTCCTGTTACGTGTCTTGACGTAGGGTCCAAGTCTCCTGAGTTGTATTCGATGAGAAAATCACGTTCCCGAAGGTTTCATTCCATTTGGACTCCGTTTGATATTCCTTTTCTTCGAAACCCTAAAACAGGCAAAAAACAGCAATTCTGGGTTGGGCCTCCGGTTAATAGGTTAGTCCCAAAAATAATATAAAAGTGGATAATAAAGCCCAATAATGTCCAAAATAGTAGATAATATAGCATGAAGCAATCAAAAATTATAGATACATTGGAGACGTATCAGATACGGCCTAGGATTAAAGTTTCCTCTATACGCGTTGTTACCAAAATTATTCCTACCAACAAAATTCGCATCCATAGATTCATTATTATTCTCAATCAAAGTAGACAAAGGCATATCATTAGGATCAAAAGAAACACTTTTATTAGCAAATATTTTCATAAGTTCATCCATCTTTCCACTCAAAACATTAATTTCTTCTATCGCATGCACTTTCTTTTTAGTAGATCTTTCAGTGTGCCATTGAGAATAATTAACCATAATATCATCTAGGAGTTTAGTAGCTTCTCCTAAAGTGATTTCCATAAAAGTGCCTACCGCGGCCAAATCTAAAAGATTTCTAGAGGCAAAATTCAATCCGGCATAAAATTTTTGTATAATCATCCATAAATTCAAACCATGTGTAGGGCAATTACGTATCATTAATTTCATCCTCTCCCAAGCTTGTGCAACATGCTCATGACCAAGTTGCTTAAAATTCATGATATCGTTTCTAAGAGAGATGATCTTAGCGGGAGGAAAATACTTAGAGATAAAAGCATCCTTGCACTTATTCCATGAATCAATACTATTTTTAGGCAAAGATGAAAACCAAGCTTTAGCACGATCTCTAAGGGAAAAAGGAAATAGCTTCAATTTAACAATATCATTGTCCACATATTTCTTCTTTTGCATATCACACAAATCAACAAAGTTGTTTAGATGGGTAGCGGCATCTTCACTAGGAAGGCCGGAAAATGGATCTTTCATGACAAGATTCAACAAAGCAGCATTAATTTCACAAGATTCAGCATCGGTAAGAGGAGCAATCGGAGTGCTAATAAAATCATTGTTGTTGGTATTAGTAAAGTCACACAATTTGGTATTATCTTGAGCCATCGTGACAAGCAAGCAATCCAACACACAAGCAAACAAGAGACAGGAAAAAAGAGGCAAATAGAGAAAGAGAAGGAGGACGGAGAGAGAGGGCGAATAAAATGGCAAGGGTGAAGTGGGGGAGAGGAAAACAAGAGGCAGATGGCAAATAATGTAATGCAGGAGATAAGGGTTTGTGATGGGTACTTGGTATATTGACTTTTGTGTAGACTCCCCGGCAACGGCACCAGAAATCCTTCTTACTACCTCTTGAGCACTGCGTTGGTTTTCCCTTGAAGAGGAAAGGGTGATGCAGCAAAGTAGCGTAAGTATTTCCCTCAGTTTTTGAGAACCAAGGTATCAATCCAGTAGGAGGCCACGCACGAGTCCCTCGCACCTGCACAAACAAATAAACTCCTCGCAACCAACACAATAAAGGGGTTGTCAATCCCTTCACTATCACTTGCCAGAGGGAGATCTGATAGATATGATAAGATAATATTTTTGGTATTTTTATGATAAAGATAAATAAATATGCAAATTAAAATAAAAGGCAAAATAAATGACTAAGGATTGGAAGATTAATATGATGGAGAATAGACCCGGGGGCCATAGGTTTCACTAGCAGCTTCTCTTGAGAGCATAATTATTATGGTGGGTGAACAAATTACTGTTGAGCAATTGAAAGAATTGAGCATAGTTATGAGAATATCTAGGTATGATCATGTATATAGGCATCACGTCCGAGAGAAATAGACCGACTCCTGCCTGCATCTACTACTATTACTCCACACATCGACCGCTATCCAGCATGCAACTAGAGTATTAAGTTCAAGAGAACAGAGTAAAGCTTTAATCAAGATGACATGATGTAGAGGGATAAGCTCATGCAATATGATATAAACCCCATCTTGTTATCCTCGATGGAAACAATACAATACAATACATGCCTTGTTGCCCCTACTGTCACTAGGAAAGGACACCGCAAGATTGAACCCAAAGCTAAGCACTTCTCCCATTGCAAGAAAGATCAATCTAGTAGGCCAAACCAAACTGATAATTCGAAGAGACTTGCAAAGATAACCAATCACACATAAAAGAATTCATATAAGATTCAAATATTGTTCATAGATAAACTTGATCATAAACCCACAATTCATAAATATTGTTCATATATAACTCAAAAGATATAAACAAATCCTGGTTGATGTCTTGGCGTAGGGTCCAAGTCCTCTAGATCATGTTCGTTCTGAAAATCACGTTCCCGAAGGTTTCATTCCGTTTGGACTTCGTTTGATATTCTTTTTCTGCGAAACTCTAAAATCGGCAAAAAACTGCAATTCTAGGCTGGGCCACTGGTTAATAGGTTAGTCCCAAAAATAATATAAAAGTGTATAATAAAGCCCAATAATGTCCAAAACATGGTATAATATAGCATGGAACAATAAAAAATTGTAGATATGTTGGAGACGTATCATGGCCATCTTCATCATCCCGGTGCTCTCCATGACGAGGAGGGAGTAGTTCACCCTCGGGGCTGAGGGTATGTACCAATAGCTATGTGTTTGATCTCTCTCTCTCTCTCTCGTGTTATTGAGGTGGTACGATCTTGATGTATCACGAGCTTTGCTATTATATTTGGATCTTATGATGTTTCTCCCCCTCTACTCTCTTGTGATGGATTGAGTTTTCCCTTTGAAGTTATCCTATCGGATTGAGTCTTTAAGGATTTGAGAACACTTGATGTATGTCTTGCATGTGCTTATCTGTGGTGACAATGGGATATCACGTGATCCACTTGATGTATGTTTTGGTGATCAACTTGCGAGTTCCGTGACCTCGTGAACTTATGCATAGGGGTTGGCACATGTTTTCGTATTGACTCTCCGGTAGAAACTTTGGGGCTCTCTTTGAAGTTCTTTGTGTTGGTTAAATAGATGAATCTGAGATTGTGTGATGCATATCGTATAATCATACCCACGGATACTTGAGGTGACATTGGAGTATCTAGGTGACATTAGGGTTTTGGTTGATTTGTGTCTTAAGGTGTTATTCTAGTACGAACACTTGAATAGATCGATCAGAAAGAATAACTTTGAGGTGGTTTCGTACCCTACAATAATCTCTTCGTTTGTTCTCCGCTATTAGTGACTTTGGAGTGACTCTTTGTTGCATGTTGATGGATAGTTATATGATCCAATTATGTTATTATTGTTGACAGAACTTGCACTAGTGAAAGTATGAACCCTAGGCCTTGTTTCCTAGCATTGCAATACCATTTGTGCTCACTTTTATCATTAGTTACCTTGCTGTTTTTATATTTTCATATTACAAAAACCTATATCTACCATCCATATTGCACTTCTATCACCATCTCTTCGCCGAACTAGTGCACCTATACAATTTACCATTGTATTGGGTGTGTTGGGGACACTAGAGACTCTTTGCTATTTGGTTGCAGGGTTGCTTGAGAGAGACCATCTTCATCCTATGCCTCCCACGGATTGATAAACCTTAGGGCATTCACTTGAGGGAAATTTGCTACTGTCCTACAAACCTCTGCACTTGGAGGCCTAACAACGTCTACAAGAAGGTTGTGTAGTTGACATCAATTGACAACCTCTTTATCGCGTTGGGTGCAAGTATTTGATTGTTTGTGCAGGTATTGGTGATTTGTGTGTAGTCTCCTACTAGATTGATACCTTGGTTCTCTAACTGAGGGAAAACTTATATCTACTTTGCTGCATCACCCTTTCCTCTTCAAGGGAAAATCAACACAAGCTCAAGAAGTACCAGGACGAATTTCTAGCGCCGTTGCCGGGGAGATCTACGCCAAGTCAAGACATACCAAGTAACCATCATAAAACTCTCATCTCTTGCATTACATTATTCGCCATTTGCCTCTCGTTTTCCTCTCCCCCACTTCTAAAATGATTTTTGAAAAGATTTGCCTTTGCCTTCGCCCCTCTTCCGTTTGTCTTCTTTGTTGCTTTTTGTTTGCTTGTGTGTTAGTTTGCTTGCTTTGTCTCGATGGATCAACCTAAGAATTCTAATCCTTACTATAAGAGGTTAGAAGAAATCGAAAGTAATGTTAGGAGCTTCATGTCTTTGCAATTTGACCATAATAATTTCTTTAGAAAGGAGCAGAGAAGTATTATGTAATACATGAATAAAGAGCTCGATGATATGTCTAAGGAATTTTATGGTTTGAAATCTCAGTTTGGTCACCTTGAAACTTTAGTAGGCCAAATTTCTAATAAGCAAGCTACTTTAGTAAATAGGATGGCCGCTAAACCAGAGTCTTTAAATAATGATGAAGATGTTAAAGTGATTGATGTGACTCCTATTGAATCTTTATTTTCCAATATAAATCTTGATAAAGATGGGACTGGAGATGAGTCAACTTTAGTTAAAAGGCATCCCAATGATTCAGAGTTTCTAGATCTTGATGCAAAAATTGATAAAAGTGGGATTGGAGAGGTCAAAACTTTAAGTGGCAATGAACCAACTCTTTTGGATTTCAAGGATTTTAATTATGATAATTGTTCTTTAATATATTTTCTTTCCTTGTTGCAATCCATGTTGAATTCTCCTCATGCTTATAGTCAAAACAAAGCTTTTACTAAACATATCATTGATGATATGATGCAATCTTTTGAAGAAAAGCTTGAATTGGAAGTTTCTATCCCTAGAAAACTTTATGATGAGTGGGAACCTACTATTAAGACTAATATTAAAGATTATGAGTGTCATGCTTTGTGTGATTTGGGTGCTAGCGTTTCCACGATTCCAAAAACTTTATGTGATGTGCTAGGTTTTCATGAATTTGATGATTGTTCTTTAAATTTCATTTTGCGGATTCCATTATTAAGAAACCTATGGGAAGGATTAATAATGTTCTTATTGTTGCAAATAGGAATTATGTGCCCGTAGATTTTATTGTTCTTCATATAGATTGCAATCCTACAAGTCCTATTATTCTTGGTAGACCTTTCCTTACAACGATTGGCGCAATTATTGATATGAAAGAAGGAAACATTAGATTTCAATTTCCATTAAGGAAGGGCGTGGAACACTTTTCTAGAAAGAAAATTAAGTTGCCATATGAATCTATTATGCGAGCTACTTATGGATTGCATACCAAAGATGACAATACCTAGATCTAATTTTGTTTTTATGCCTAGCTAAGGGCGTTAAACAATAGCGCTTCTTGGGAGGCAACCCAATTTTATTTTTGTTCTTTGCTTTTTTGTTCTGTTTTTTAATAAATAATTCATCTAGCCTCTTGTTATATGTGTTTTTGTGTTTTAATTAGTGTTTGTGCCAAGTAAGACCTTTGGGATGGTTTACGGTGATAGTTGTTTTGATCTTGCAGAAAAAGAGAAACTTTTGCGCTCAGGAAAACAATTCTCATTTTTGAAAAAAGTGTGATAAAATACTGATTATTTTTTCAGAAGATTGGCACACAAATTTCCCATGTTGTCCTAATTTTTCAGAATTTTTGGAGTTACAAAAGTATACGAGAGTTACAGATTACTACAGACTGTTCTGTTTTTGACAGATTTTGTTTTCTATGTGTTGTTTGCTTATTTTGATGAATCTATGGGTAGTATCGGGGGGTATGAACCATGGAAAAGTTGGAATACAATAGATATTACACTAATATAAATAAATAATAAGTTCACAACAGTACCAAAAGTGGTGATTTATTTTCTTATATTGACGGAGCTTATGAGATTTTCTGTTGAGTTTTGTGTTGTAGAGTTTTCAAGTTTTGGGTAAGGATTTGATGGACTATGGAATAAGGAGTGGCAAGAGCCTAATCTTGTGGATGCCCAAGGAACCACAAGGTAATATTAAAGGACAACCAATAGCCTAAGCTTGGGGATGCCCCGGAAGGCATCCCCTCTTTCGTCTTCGTCTATCGGTAACTTTACTTGAGGCTATATTTTTATTCACCACATGATATGTGTTTTGCTTGGAGCATCTTGTATGATATGTGTCTTTAATTTTTGGTTTGCCAAAATCATCCTTGATTTACACACCTTGTGAGAGGGACACACATGAATCGTGATTTATTAGAATACTCTATCTGCTTCACTTATATCTTTTGAGTTAGGCAATTTTTGCTCTAGTGCTTCACTTATATCTTTTTAGAGCATGGCGGTGGCTTTATTTTGTAGAAATTATTGAACTCTCATGCTTCACTTATATTATTTTGAGAGTCTCTTTAAACAACATGGTAATTTGCTTTGGTTATAAATTTAGTCCTAATATGATAGACATCGAACATGGATATAATAAAAACTTTCATGTTAAGTGCATTATTTCTATGAGAAGTTTGATTCCTTATGATTGTTTGGAGATATAATGATGGTGATATTAGAGTCATGCCAGTGAGTAATTGTGGATTGGAGAAATACTTGTGTTAAGGTTTGTGATTCCCGTAGCATGCACGTATGGTGAACCGTTAAGTAACGAAGTTGGAGCATGAGGCATTTATTGATTATCTTCCTTATGAGTGGCGGTCAGGGATGAGCGATGGTCTTTTCCTGCCAATATACCCCCCTAGGAGCATGCGCACAGTACTTGTTTCGATGACTAATAGGTTTTTGCAATAAGTATGTGAGTTCTTTATGACTAATGTTGAGTCCGTGGATTATACACACTCTCACCCTTCCACCATTGCTAGCCTCTCTAGTGTCGCACAACTTTCGCTGGTACCACAAACCCACCATATACCTTCCTCAAAATAGCCACCATACCTACCTCTTATGGCATTTCCATAGCCATTCCGAGATATATTGCCATGCAACTTTCCACCGTTCCATTTTATTATGACACGTTTCATCATTGTCATATTACTTTGCATGAACATGTAGTTGACATCTTATTTGTGGCAAAGCTACCTTTCATCATTTTTATAGGTACATGTCGCTCTTGAGTCATTGCACATCCTGGTATACCACCGGAGGCATCATATAGAGTCATATTTTGTTCTAAGTATCGAGTTGTAATTTTTGAGTTGTAAGTAAATAAAAGTGTGATGATCTTTATTATTAGAGCATTGTCCCATGTGAGGAAAAATAAATAAAAGGGACGCCAAAGGCCAAACAAAAAATGAGATAAAAAGAGAGAAGGGGAAATGTTTCTACCCTTTTTTCCACACTTCTGCTTCAAACTAGCACCATGATCTTCATGATAGAGAGTCTCCTATGTTGTCACTTTCATATACTAGTGGGAATTTTTCATTATAGAACTTGGCTTTTATATTCCAAAGATAGGCTTCCTAAAATTGTCGTAGGTCTTCATGAGCAAGCAAGTTGGATGCACACCCACTTAGTTTCCTTTTGAGCATTCATGCACTTATAACTCTAGTGCATCCGTTGCATGGCAATCCCTACTCACTCACATTGATATCTATTGACGGGCATCTCCATAGCACGTTAATACGCCTAGTTGATGTGAGACTAACTCCTTCCTCCACAACCACCATATTCTATTCCACCTATAGTGTTATGTCCATGGCTCACGCTCATGTATTGCGTGAAAGTTGAAAAGGTTTGAGAACACCTAAAGTATGAAACAATTGCTTGGCTTATCATCGGGGTTGTGCATGATTTGAATATTTTGTGTGATGAAGATGGAGCATAGCCAGACTATATGATTTTGTAGGGATAAGCTTTCTTTGGCCATGTTATTTTGAGAAGACATAATTGCCTTGTTAGTATGCTTGAACTATTATTGTTTTTATGTCAATATTATACTTTTGTTTTGAATCTTATGGATCTGAACATTCATGCCACAATAAAGAAAATTACATGGATAAATATGTTAGGTAGCATTCCACATTAAAATTTCTGTTTTTATCATTTACCTACTCGAGGACGAGCGGGAATTAAGCTTGGGGATGCTTGATAAGTCTCCAACGTATCTATAATTTTTTATTGCTCCATGCTATTATATTATCTGTTTTGGATGTTTTAGATGCATTAATATGCTATTTCATATTATTTTTGGGACTAACCTATTAACCTAGAGCCCAGTGTCAGCTTCTGTTTTTTCCTTGTTTTTTAGCTTCGCGGAAAAGGAATACTAGATGGATTCCAAACGGAATAAAACCTTCACGATGATTTTTCTTGGACCAGAAGACACCCAGGAGACTTGGAGTGCAAGTCAGAGGAGCCATGAGGCGGCCACAAGGGTGGAGGGCGTGCTCCCCTACCTTGTGGGCCCCTCGCTGACCCCTTGACCTAGATCTTCCTCCTATATATTCACATACATTCCCAAACCACTAGAGGCTTCCACGAAAACACTTTTCCACCGCCGCAACCTTCTATTTCTGTGAGATCCTATCTTGGAGCCTTTTCTGGCATCCTGTCGGAGGGGGATTCCATCACGGAGGGCTTGTACATCAACTCTATTGCCCTTTCGATGAAGCATGAGTTGTTTACCACAGACCTGCGGCTCCATAGCTAGTAGCTAGATGGCTTCTCCTCTCTCTTTGATTCTCAATACCCTGTTCTCCTCGATGTTCTTGGAGATCTATTCGATGTAATATTCTTTTGCAGTGTGTTTGTCGAGATCCGATGAATTGTGGATTTATGATCAGCTTATCTATGAATATTATTTGAATCTTCTCTGAATTCTTTTATGCATGATTTGATATCTTTTTAATTCTCTTCGAACTATCGGTTTAGTTTGGCCAACTAGATTGCTTTTCTTGCAATGGGAGAAATGCTAGCTTTGGGTTCAATCTTGCGGTGTCCTCTCCCGGTGATAGAAGGGGCAGCGAGGCACATATTTTATTGTTGCCATCGAGGATAAAAAATGGTGTTTACATCATATTGCTTGAGTTTATTCCTCTACATCATGTCATCTTACTTAAAGCGTTACTTTGTTATTCATGAATTTAATACTCTGGATGCAGGCAGGAGTCGGTCGATGTGTGGAGTAATAGTAGTAGATGCAGGCAGGAGTCGGTCTACTTGACATGGAGGTGATGCATATATTTCATAATCATTGCCTTAGACATCGTCATAACTTTGCGCTTTTCTATCAATTGCTCGACAGTAATTTGTTCACCCACCATATTATTTGCTATCATGAGAGAATCCTCTAGTGAAACCTATGGCCCCCGTGTCTATTTTCCATCATATAAGTTTTCGATCTACTATTTTGCATCATATAAGTTTCCGATCTACTATTTGCAATTTTTTACTTTCCGATCTATAAACCCAAAAAACCCAAAAATATTTACTTTATCTTTTGTTTAGTTATATATATATATATATATATATATATATATATATATCTCACTTTTGCAAGTGACCGTGAAGGGATTGACAACCCCTTTATCGCGTTGGTTGCAAGTGTTTGATTGTTTGTGCAGGTATTGGTGATTTGTGCGTTGTCTCCTACTGGATTGATACCTTGGTTCTCTAACTGAGGGAAATACTTATCTCTACTTTGCTGCATCACCCTTTCCTCTTCAAGGGAAAAACCAACGCAAGCTCAAGAAGTAGCACCATCCTACGTTATAGGTTGTTTGATCTATATCTGACTGATAGAAAGAAAACTATGACCATTTTGCAAAAACATACCTGCACCCCTCTTCGCATTTGCAGATGAGGCCTTCCTTCGTTCATCCTTATCTCCCACAAGATAAACTACTCATATAAATGCATATTTGAAAGATCGTGGATGTCGCCTAGAGGGGGGTGAATAGGCGCTTTAAAATAATTACGGTTTAGGCTTGAACAAATGCGGAATAAACCTAGCGGTTAATTTGTCAAGCGCGAAACCTACAACAACTAGGCTCACCTATGTGCACCAACAACTTATGCTCAGCAAGATAAACTACTAGGTGATAGCAAGATATATGACAAGAAACAATATGTCTATCACAAAGTGAAGTGCATAAATAAAGAGCTCGGGTAAGAGATAACCGAGGCACGCGGAGACGACGATTTATCCCGAAGTTCACACCCTCGCGGATGCTAATCTCCGTTTGGAGCGGTGTGGAGTCACAATGCTCCCCAAGAAGCCACTAGGGCCACCGTAATCTCCTCACGCCCTCGCACAATGCAAGTTGCCGTGATTCCACTAAGGGACCCTTGAGGGTGGTCACCGAACCCGTACAAATGGCAACCCTTGGGGGCGGTCACCGGACCCGTACACTTTGGCAACCCTTGGGGGCGGTCACTGAAACCCCTCAAATTGCTCGGGGTGATCTCCACAACCTAATTGGAGACCCCGACGCTTGCCTGGAGCTTTACACCACAATGACTGAGCTCCGAACACCACCAACCGTCTAGGGCACCCAAGCACCCAAGAGGAACAAGCTCAAGGGTACCAAGCACCCAAGAGCAATAATCTTCTCAACTTGTAACTTCCACATATCACCGTGGAGAACTCAAAACGATGCACCAAATGCAATGGCAAGGGCACACGGAGTGCCCAAGTCCTTCTCTCTCAAATCCCACCGAAGCAACTAATGCTAGGGAGGAAAATGAGAGGAAGAACAAGAACGAGAACACCAAGAACTCCAAGATCTAGATCCAAGGAGTTCCCCTCACATATAGGAGAAAGTGATTGGTGAAAATGTGGATCTAGATCTCCTCTCTCTTTTCCCTCAAAAACTAGCAAGAATCCATGGAGGGATCAAGAGTTAGCAAGCTCGAAGAAGGTCAACAATGGGGGAAGAACACGAGCTCAAAGAATAAGGTTGAATGGGGAAGAAGACCCCCTTTTATAGGAGCTCCTGAATCCAACTGTTATGTGCTCAGTCCGCGCACGAGCGGTACTACCGCTCAGGTGAGCGGTACTACCGCCCGGGCGGTAGAACACTGAGTGGAGCAAAAACAGAGGGCGAGGCAGAGCCGTATCAGCGGCACTACCGCTAGAGCCAGTGGTACTACCATTGGCCGCAGCGGTACTGCCGCTTGGCCCAGCGATACTACCGCTAGGACCGTGCACAACGCCTACCACGAGCACAGGGGGAAGGAACAGGGAGGAGGGCCATTGAGCGGCACTAGGGGCGGTGGTAGCCGCGGTACTACTGCTCCTACTGCCGCTGAACCCGACACGAGAAAACCACGTCTCGAGTCGAGGCGGTACTAGCGCGGAACCGGAGCCGTACTACCGCTTATGGCCATGGGCGGTACTACCGATGTGGGACAGTGGTAGTACCGCTTATGGCGATACGCGGTACTGCCGCTCCGGCCCAGCGGTACTACCGCTGGCGCCATCCTAATGCCACTTCCACAAAAACAAGTATACTCCAAGAAAAACCAGAACTGCCAAAACTTCTGCAAATGAGCTCCGAATTGAGCAAACTCAAGCTTGATGGATATAAGATGATGAGTAGCATCAAAACAGCGACTGGTAATAGAAAGAAGAGGCAGGGGAGGTATGCCTAACAAATGGAGGAGTGAAACCTCCAACAGCGAAGAACGGGCATAACCTCCAACATCGAAAACATCATAGAAGATGCAAGTGAACTCCGTTTTCGATGAACTCGAGCTTGTCATCAAGATGACCATAAGCTCCAAAACTCTCAAAAAGAACTAAACAAGAACCAAGAAAGATGATGTAAGGATGCAATGGTTTGAGCTCTCTAGGAACGATACGATCAAGCTACTCATCGAGATCCCCCCTTAATAGTACGGCAATCGATCCTATAACCCGGTCTCCCAACTACCACTATGAGACCGGTAAAATAGAAAACCTATCAAGGGCAAACATTTGTCTTGCACATAGTCCACTTGAGCTAGATGATGAAAATCTTGACCCCCTCAAGTTGGACCACCTTTCTTGATTGTGTTGGCTCGATGAAGACTAGTTGATTTCTCCCCCATACTCCACCATGGGTGAGCCACTCTTCGGCACATCTTCATAAATCCATTGTTACCATAATGGACGGCAAGCTTCAAGCATTTGATCTTTTCATGATGCTCCACTTGAACTTGCACATCGCAACCTTGGATCTTTCCAATTCTCTTCATTTGAATGATCACACAATCTTCTTCTTCAAGACATGCTTGCAATAAACTCAACACTCACATGACCAATCTTTGGATGATTCCTTGAATAGCACCTTGGTCGACACAAACTCTTCTTGAAACCAACACATGTACTCCAAGAAAAGCCTATGGACAAAACCTTCAAATATAACTTAAGGCAACAATTAGTCCATAGAGATTGTCATCAATTACCAAAACCAAACATGGGGGCACCGCATATTCTTTCAATCTTGATGTTTCGTGCAACACACAGGCATCTTGTTAGTTATTTTAAAGCGCCTATTCACACCCCCCCCCCCCCCCCACTTTAGGGGGCATCCATGATATTTCACTTGGTTTATAAGCAAATGACCCAGCAATGCACTATTACCAGGCAAGCAACGCAATGGTTGGAGCCCGACTCTTCCACGTAGTACACCTGAGTTTGATTCCTTGTGAGTGATTTTTTTTCTTTTTGGTTTAATTTTTCTTTTATCAAGCATATCTTCTTAAAATATTCGTAACTTTTGAATCCTAACTCGAAATCTTATAGGTTATATATGAAAATTACTTAGAAAAATGTGTAGATTTCAGATGTGATATCATCTTGCATGTTAATCATTTCTAACACCAGGTTTTGGATGCATTCTTAACTAATACCCTTTTCATATGGGGTATTTTGAAAATGCCTATTATATATGATTCCTACCCCATTTAAATTCGCACAAAAGCTATTGTTGGCTACAAAGCATGGACACGGGGACACGCTCGGACACGCGGGGACACGCGTATCCCGCCGTATTTCCCGAATTGAGAATTAAAAGAAAGAAAGAAAGGAAGGACACGACTGGGATATGGAAGGGACACGAGGCAACGCTGGATCTGGAGCACCCTCCCGCCGCCGCGCTGCTGCTACTGCGCCCTCGCCGCCGTGCTGCTACTGTTGCTCCCTCGCCGCCGTGCTGCTACGCCCTCGCCACCATGGTGTTGTTGTTGCTGCGCCCGTGACGCTGCCTTTGCTGCTGCAGCATTGGCCGCTATTGCTGCTGCGGCAAGAGGAGCACGATGGGAGGAGGGCGGTGGCAAGAGCTGCTGCGGGGTAGATGAGAAATCCATCGCTGGGAGGAGAGTGGCGGTTTGGTCAAAGAGTTAGTGCAAAGAGAGATAGGGCTTGAGTTTTGACGGTGCAGATTAATCTGTAGCATCGAGTTGCTCTTGAAATGGCACTAGCTGCGCCGGCCCAACTACTAATGGATTTTCTTTGTGGCCTAGATACCGCTGAATGGGGCGATCTCTTTCAGATTAATCTGTAGCATCGAGTTGCTCTTGAAATGGCACTAGCTGTGCTGGCCCAACTACTAATGGATCTTCTTTGTGGCCTAGATACCGCTGAATGGGGCGATCTCTTTCTCGTTATTTTTTCTTCTTTAACTCTATATTACATGGCATATTTTTATTTATTTTGATATATACTTGTTGTGTTTCCGATGGACTGTTTTTGGAAAATTTCGTATCCTGTGTCCGCGTATGCACGTCACCGTGTCAGTGTCCCCATATCCGTGCTTTTTAGATTATTGGTACTATATGGGATGTTGATTCCAAGCAGCCCTATTACATATGTTCCCGCACCATTTAAATTGGCACAAAAGCTAGTATTAGCATCATAGGGATGTTGATTCCAAGCAGCTACCATATGATAAAGGGTACAACAAGTATATAATTCTCCTCTCTATTTCGCACAATGCACAATAACCGACCCATATACGATAATGTACACTAAACTACTAATATGTTGTACTAAAGTTGAGACACATATTTTATGAAGGGGGGAGTACTTCTCTATTTTCATCCCAATGCAAATATTTGTTAGGAATCACTAAGGAGGAACGACAACAAACACGTAAAAAGATAGTGGCAACTAGGTAAATATTTTTGTAGTCTAATAAAGTGGAAACACTTTGAGTACACTAAAATCATTACACCTTGTCATGCAACATCGTGAAAGATTTCAAAGAATTTTCTAATGTCGTCGGGCACTGGCGGAGCTACTCACGGGCAAAACCGTGCCGTGGCCCGCCCAGCAAAATTGCCAAACTTTTTTTAATACATATGCTCAAAGCCCAGCCCACAGCCACATAGCGCACAACCCATAATCAATAGCGTCATGGCCCAAAGCCCCAAACGCTCAGTCCAATAAAGCTGCACACCGCACCCACCGCTCACATCCATCCCCATCCCCTGTTCGGGGACTCCACTAGGACGACTAGGGCACGGCGCCGGCCGACGGCAGAGGTCCGGCTAGTCGGAGCTAGCCCCTACCCTTCCCAGTAGCAATCCATCCCGCATCCCAGCATCCTCCATCTGATGTGGCCGCAGTAGCTGCAGCGGCGACCCGGCCAGTGGCGATCCGGCAGCAGCAGCAGCAAGCAGAGTAACAAGCAGCGGCTGCTATTGAGCTGCCGGTCCTTGTGACGAATGACCACTCCGGTGTCATTGCCGTGCTGCAGGTGACCCAGACATAGGTGAATTTCTCTCTTGATTTGTAGAGTACAGTAGTATGTAACAGCACAGGTGACCCAGGATCGGAAAGCTGATTTGTACCATGAATCCATGATGACCATGACTGATGGTAAGCTACTGTGGCTTCTTTTGTTTAGTACTAGTATATATGTACATAAATATGTGTGTGCATCTTCTAATCAATGAGAACAAGTATGCAGCTCCATACTGTCTATGCCTACTGAAATAGTATATAGTTCAAATTTTCATATTTTTTTTGTGCTCTTCATTAGTTTGGCCCGCCCAGTTTTTTCATTGTAGCTCCGCCACTATCGTCGGGTGTGTATGAGGGATCATTTTTTTTCTCCTGATGCAACACACGGGCATGTTTGCTTGTATCTAATAATAAGGAGGCTATTACTTGTGGCGGTACGTCACAGAAATTGCTCCTCAAGTTGCAGAATATTACCCACCAATACCATCTATAAGTGATAAAAAAACATTTTATATAGGGAATTCTCGTCTAGGCCAGCGCATGCAGCAGGGACCTCTTATACCGCGCTCTGCGCTTGGAGACGACACAGTGTGCCCATTTGGACCGCCCCATGTCCAGGTGGCCTGTTTTTCAATATCGTTTTTTTTCATTTTTATTTTTTTTCTATTTTAAATAATTTGGGACTTCAAAAAAATTTCAAAAACAATTCAGAATAAAATGTATAATAAATAAAAAAATTGTGGACTCAAAATATGTCCAAATTTATGAAAACAAATGTTTGGGAAATCAATAAATGTTCACGATTTTATTAAAAAAATTGTGTAATAAAAAATTCTTATGAAATTGAACAAAATTTCGCCAATTCAAAAAATGTTCATGAATGAAAAAGTATCCTAAAAATTCAAAAACTGTTCATGACTTACAAAATAGTTTGTTCATTCATGAAATGTTCGCTGTTTCAAAAAGTGATATTTAAATAAAAAATTCTTCGTGAATTTAAAAAATTGTTTCACCAATTTCCAAAAAATATTCGTCGATTCTAGGAATGTTTGCAGATTCAAGAAAATTGGTTTCAAAATGTTTGGAAATAGTATAAAATGTTCATGAATTCAAAAAATATTTCGGATTTTAGAAAATGTTTGAAAAGATAAAATTGTTCATGAATTTGAAAAATGTTGACAATTTAAAATGTGTTCAGGATTTTAAAAAATGTTCATGATTTCAAAAATTGTTCATGATTTCACGACATTGTGAGTGATAGTGTATTTCGGTGATGCAGTAAAATATGATCATTGCTATTGGAGATTGTGATTTTTTTTCCGTTGCAACGCACGGGTCATTTTGCTAGTACAAGAATAAAAACAAACAGACGAGGCGAACAAATGAACAAATGTTTTAGCAACTAACGGGCCAGCCCACAAACACGATGGTATGTACACTCACCTTGGCGAGACATATCCGCACCCGTCAGGATGAAATCCTATTCAATGCCATTTACAGTTGTTGCGCAAATTGCGAAATCACTAATTAAGGAGTATCCACTGCAAAGATCACTTTCATCTTCTCAAGTTGCGACGAGCGGTGCACTGCTTAGTGCGCCATTTCAATCTTCGCAAGTTGCGAAATCACTAATTAAGGGGTACCCATTGCAAATCCTACTCATTTATTTTTTTAACCGCGCATGCGAATCGCGAAGCATTTTAACAACTGGATTCCTCGCGTCGAGATCTTTAAAACTAGATCCCAGGTTAATAATTTTCAACTAATTTTTCATGAAAAGAGAAAAAATTAGAGCCTGAAGCACAATTTTTTTCCACTTTTTTCATTTCCCAAGAGGCACGCCTCCACTCGACGCAAATCTGTGTGTCTCTCGGAAGGGGAAAATGTTTTTCTTTCTTTTGAGACGCACAGATACCCCTCAAGGAAGCAAACTTGTGCAATCTCAAAGAAAAAAACATGTACCTCTACGAGAAGCAAATCTATGCTTGTTGTGAAAAAAAAGAAAAAAACATGTTTTTTTTGTATTCTGAGAGGCATAGTTGTGCCTCTCGTGGAAGCAAAACTGTGCCTTCATGAGAAGCAAATTTGTGCCTCTTTTCAAATAATAAAATATATTTTTTCTCTTTCCGAGAGGCACAGCTTGTAGGAAGCAAATATGTGCTTCCACGAAAATCAAATCTGTGTCTCTTCTGGAATCAAAAAATGGTTTTTTTCCTTTTTCAAAAGCCATAATTATGCCTCTCGCGGAAGTAAAACTGTGCCTCCACGCGAAGTAAATTTGTGTCTCTGGTGGAAGAAAAAAACATGTTTTTCTCTTTCCGAAAGGCACAGTAATTCTCGCGGAGGCAAACCTGTGCTTCTCGTGGAAGAAAAAGAATGTTTTTTGACATAACAAATTTGAAAATTGTTTTGGGTCCAAAATATAGGGAAAACCAAAAAACCCCATCTAAAATACGAAAACGTGTACAAAAAAATTAAAAAACAAATATGAGGAAGCACCCAACACGCAACATGTGGACCGCGGAGAGCGCAATGCTACCCCTCAAATAGTTGCTCTGTGAAAACTCGCGCATACCCGCTTCAACCTTGGGCTCGGTCCATTACATACTTTTTTCATTGTCGTTTGTGCGCGCATGCTAGGTCTGATCGACTGGTCGACGTTTTTTGTCACCGGTTTCAAAACCTCCTAAAAGGTACCATCTTTTTTCTAGGACGACTTTTTCTCGCACGAGATTTGTGCAATTTTTCCTTCCCTTGCGAGGCCCTTGCCTTGTGAGGCGCACGTTAGCAGGCACCCCAGGCGGATCAGAGGCGCCATCAGGAACCTCGCGAGGCCCTCTCGCGAGGCGGTCTCCCAAGGCCTCCTCCCCCGAGGCAATCAACTTAAGGGCTCCTCAGCCCGGTCGCGTAGCCCTACGCCCATCAGGTGGGTGACTCGCGCAATGATGAATGGCACCAGAGTTGTGCCAGCACGCGCGGATGTGGAGATTTTCCTCATTCGTGCTAAGGGAGCAAGGCCGGCCGCCGGTTCCCAAAGCAACTCCCAAACGTTGCCTGAATGGTGTAAGAAGGCCAAGGCGACGGGCACACCAGGGTGGAGGTCATCGCCGAGCTCACCGGTGCGTCACGGTAGAAGGCTTTTGCAGGCGAAGACCACCTTTAGTCAGGATAACTTGCGCCCTTGTCCCCCTTCATACTGGCTGTTGTGGCAACCCTTCCCGCTAAGTGTTTTCGGTGGAAGAGGACCAAGCCTAGTATAAAAGAGGGCATGTGAAAGGATCGATAAAGTTGACTAGAGGAGGGGGTGAATAGGCAACTAACAATTTTTAACTTTTCTTTACCAATTTAAATTTTGCATCAAAGTAGGTTGTCTAGATATGCAACTAGGTGAATAACCTATATGATGCAACAACAACAAGCATACACGTAAGAAAGGGATATAACAAAAATAAGCTTGCACAAGTAAAGGCACGAGATAACCAAGAGTGGAGCCGGTGAAGACGAGGATGTGTTACCGAAGTTCTTTCCTTTTGAGGGGAAGTACGTCTCCGTTGGAGCGGTGTGGAGGCACAATGCTCCCCAAGAAACCACTAGGGCCACCGTATTCTCCTCACGCCCTCACACAATGCGAGATGTCGTGATTCCACTATTGGTGCCCTTGAAGGCGGCGACCGGACCTTTACAAATAAGGTTGGGGCTCTCTCCACAACTGAATTGGAGGCTCCTAACGAAACCACGGAACTTCACCACAATGGAATGTGGCTCCGAGGTGACCTCAGCCGTCTAGGATGCTCAATCACCCAAGAGTAACAAACTCCACACAAGAAAGTATGGGGAAGCAAATATCCTTTGGTGGAAGTGTAGATCTAGGTCTCCTCCTTCAATCCCTAGCAAATCAACAAGTTTGAGTGGCTAGAGAGAGAGAGAGATCGGGCAAGAGAGCTTGAGTGGAATTATTGGTGGAGTGAGAGAGGTAAGAGGTAAACATGGTAGGTGGAAGAACCACCCTTATATAGCAAACCCTAAATCCAACCGTTACTACGAATTCTGTACTGCAGCGGTACAACCGGTCCTTGCCCCGGTACAACCGGGCCTCACAGTTTACCAGCTAAACCCTACCAGGCGGTAGCACTGGTCTATGAGAACAACTGGAACAACCGCCCAGCCACCGCTCAACCACCGCAATGAAACAGTAGGGTGTCACCCCTAAATGCGGTAGTCGAGCGATACACGACCGGTGCAACTGCCTGGCCTTGGACGCTTGAGCGGTTAAGTCCCAAGCTGTAGAACCGCTTGGGGCACCGGTGGTACCGGTGTGCAGGGCACAACCGGACCAACCGGGCCACCACCGCCCAAGTACTGCATCAAAATAGAGGTATGACCGGTTGTTGAGCGATACTTGCTCGGAACAACCGTCGTAGTTATTGTAGAGCATGGTGGCGATACCACCTCTCAGGAGCAGTGGTGCAACCGCTCGAACAAGACTGGGTAAGTGCCATGGGCCAGCAGTACAACCGCTGGGAAAGCACAGTAAGAAGCAGGAGAGAAGGGAAGCTCTCTCTCTCAACAAAAAGAAGGCAAGAGAGGGGTGTGGCAAGAGTGTACGTGAAAAGATTCCCCAACACCTTCTAATGTGGATTCCCTCTTGATAGTACGGGTTCCCTACGACCAAAGAGATAAAAACGTAGAAAACCCCGTCTTCGATCTTTTCCTTCCAGAGAGAATAGCTAACCGATGTACGCCTAATCACCGAGAACCTAAATCACTTAGCACACGATTAGACCAACAAAGGGTTGTCATCATCATCCAAAACACAAAGTAGGGAAATGCCCTTACAATCTCCCCCTTTTTGGTGGATGATGACAACAACACGATTTGCAAGAGAGAAGTCTAGAAAATATAAACGGGACTCCCCCTATATATGTGCCCCAATTTGAGATTGCTATTGGAGTGCAAGAACACACATTAAGACGAGACTCCCCCTAGATTTTATAGACTCGCCACTCCTACTAGACATGTGAAGATAAGCATTAAGCACATAAAAGGAAGGTAAGGACTATAATGGATAAACAACAATATTAACGACAATAATGATAGATAGATAAGCGCATGTCTCACACCATGCAAGTGAAAATAAGCAACAAGGTCCACAAACTAAAGTTCCACATGACACGAACGAACAAACCACAAAAACACAAACCCAAGCAAATCAAATCAAATCCCATGCAAATCCCGAGACCTAATAGAACTCTCTCCCCCTTTGGCATCAAGACACCAAAAAGGAAAAGAGCGAAGCTAACGCCCCAGAGCTCAGTCGTCCTCCTCTGACTCCTCGGTAGCATCTGGATCCTCATCATCATCAGACTCGTCATCTTCGCCCCAATCTACGTCCTCCATGATGTCATCAGCAGTAGAAAAGGAGGTGGAGGGCTGGCGAGGAGCCTCATCATCAGACCATGTGTTGTGCGTAGAGATCCATCGCTCCTCTGGTGTGATGCTCTTCTCAGAACCACTCTGAACAGGCATGTTGAGGTGCTTCATCATCGCAATCTGACGACACCGGGCATGCTTCTCATTGACATGGGCCTCATACAACCTCTTCTGAATGTCAGTCTAGAGGTAGAAAGTTTTGTTCACCTTGGCCGTGAGCTTGGTCACCCAAGAGGGCTTGGCCCTTGGCTCCATATCAAAGTCCTCATCATCAGAAGTGGCATAGACATCCTCGGGGGCATGAGCGGGAAAGCGAGGCTCGGCATGCTTCTTTTTCTTGAGAAGCTTGACCTCATGCATGGTGAGATTATCTGGAGATGTGAGAAGCTCTCCAGGATGGCGAACAACCCAAACTGAGTTCAGAAAACACATGACAAACAAAGCATAAATAGGGACCTTTCTGTAGATGACCATGTTGTACATCTCGTGCCACAGCCAGTTGGACACATCAAAAGTTGCACCAGAGCCCACCTTTGTCTTCATAGCAACCATCAAGTCAACAAGGTAGCCATGAATTTCATCTTGATTACCCACCTTGGGCAGAAGCACATTGCGTAACACACGATGCATGATGTCAAAGACCTTCTCAAGATCCTTGGACTCTCTAAGAATACCACGGCCCCGAATGTACAGAGGGGCAAGCTTCTCCTTAGGCATGGACTCAGGATGGTCGTGAGGACGAATGCCACCCTCCCTTCAAGACCGGTATCATCATACCCAATGGCATTGCAAAAAGCCCTCCAGGGAACTTGAAAGAGCTCATCACGACACATGAAAGTGAGAGTGCGCTCGTCATCTTCTCCAAAATGAACAGTGGTGTAGAACTGATGGATAAGCTAAACATCAAAGTCACAGTTGACTCACATGAGCTTGACTAGATCAAACTCCTCATAGAGAGACAGGGCCTCACCAAAATACTCCAAGTTGTTCCTCCAATGGTCTAGATCAATGGTCCACTGCTTGGCATACCTGTCCTTGTTGTGCTCAAAGAGTTCATGAACAATCCGCACATGCATCTCATTCCGGAACTGAACGGTGGTCCAACGAGGTGCAATGGGAACCTCATAAGGATTCTTTGAGCGGAAGGCTTCCCAATCCTTGGCTTTTCAATGATGCAAGGGCAAAACCACACGTTGCTTGGCAGCGGTAGACTTCTCACGGCGAGTGGGCTTGCTGGAAACCACAACCTCTTCATCAGACTCAGCAGGGCGCGAGCATCTCCTAGCCCGCTTCTTGGTCTTGTGAGGAGCAGAGCGAGAAGTAGACCCACCTGCACAAACACACGAGGAGAACACTAGAAACCCAACAAAGATGAGAAGATTGCACACACGAGCAAAGGAATAGATTGCAAAAACAGAGAAGACAGAATAGGGCTATGTGGTTCAGATATCACGGTTGAACCGGGACTCCTACCAATAGTACCGCTCTAGCGGTTGTATCGGGTTTCCTACCGGTAGTACCGCTCCAGTGGTTGTACCGCTTCTAGAGGCGGTGGAACAGCTGAACAGTGACACTACCAGTAGAACATGGATCTAACCACGAGATAAGAATCACACTAGCCATATTCTAACCTCTAAGAAATGCAATCTAAGCAGGAGGCAAATATAGATCTCTTCCACCCAATAGTTTAAAAAATAAACACGAAATGTCAAGTAATGACCTAGGAGTAGGGAAAGAACCCTAGAACGAAGAACGAAGGACATGGAGCATTACCAGCATCCATGGGAAGAGATCAAGAAGGAGGAGGCCTCCACGGAGAGAATCCACGGAGAGCCCACAGATCTGAAGTGCGAGAAGCACTCCGGGGCAGGGGCAATGGCGACCGGCGGCTAGGGCACGAGATGGGAAGGACAGGGACGAGGGGAAAAAAGAAAACCCTTTAGCCCCGTCGGCTATATATAGGCCCATACACGCGCAACGGTTGTACCACTCGAGGGAGCGGTTGTACCGCTTCCTGGTACGGGCCAGTGGTTGCGGGCGGTACTTATGTCGCCAAGAAGGCAATGGTAGTACCGCCTGTAACCAACCGGTAGTACCGGCCAGACGGAAACCCTGGGGTTGAGTGGTGGAACCGCTCAAACACCGATGGGAGCCCTTCTGGGACGGTACAACCCAAGTGTACCAGCGGTTGAACCACGTGTAACACCGGTTGTACCGCCCAGTCACCATTACCCGAGCCAAGATCAAATGTGTGCAATTGGATTAGATGGTTTAAAGGGGAAGGAGAGAGGCTTGGGATAGAGCATGAAACTGGAATATGGTGTGAGGAGCTCCAAGAGATCAAAAGGAAACCAACGAGAGAAAGAAAAACACACTTGGAGACCACAACACCTAGGGCCTAGAAACAAGGACAAAACATGAAACACAACCTCTCCCAAGAGAGGGCGGTGGCCTGAGCCACCTATGTTTGAGTCAATTGGTATGGCACCGTGAAGAATTATCCTTGCGCCCATGACCAAAACTCGTCTTTGAAGCACAAGTACCAAAAAATGGCTAATGTGAAGGAGTTGACCAATTTATGCATAATGGGGGAGGAAGAGTTCATTGAGAGAACAACACTCCCCCTATGTCCATGCCTACACCTAGAACAAGATAACAAGATGAGTATGGTGGGGTGTGCAAGGGTTCAAGCAACATTGCTCGAATCAATGATATTTAGCTCATGCCTTAACTCGCGAAATCTTGCTTCATCCAAGGGCTTCGTGAAAATATCTGCAAGGTTATCATGAGTGTTGACATAGTTGAGCTCGATCTCCCCTCGCCTAATGTGATCCTGGATGAAGTGATACCGAATCTCAATGTGCTTCGTCTTGAAGTGTTGCACCGGGTTGAGAGAAATCTTGATGACACTTTCATTCTCACACCAAAGAGGCACTTTGTCACAAATGACACTGTATTCCTTTAAAGTTTGCCTCATCCATAGAAGTTGTTCACAACAACTACCGGCGGCCACATACTCCGCTTCGGTGGACGAGAGAGACACACAACTTTGCTTCTTAGAAGACCAACTCACCAAAGAGCAACCAAGGAATTGGCACCCTTCGTACGTTGACTTCCTATCTGTCGGCGTTATGGGAACGGGGGTCCCCAGACTTGCCTGCCTATGGCCCGCGGCATGGCTCCACCAGTGGCCCTGTACGACCCATCTTCACCAGCAAACACTCAAGACCCTCGCGAGGGGCCAAGCCTCACGAGGCGGATGACACAAGACCTCCTCGGAGGCAGCTTCACCAGGCAAGCTCACGAGGGGCGGAGAGATCAAGGCAAGGGACACCTCGTGAGGTTTCTGTGATGCAAGCCATGACGACTGGAGCCAGGCGGGCGCCAGCGCGCGCAGTGTCCTCCTTTCCTCTTTGGTGCTAAAGAGGCAAGCACAGGTGAGGAGTCCCGAGGCATAAGGCAAAGGTTTCCATATCCGTGCAACAAGACCAAGACCAGCAGGACGGCAGGACGGAGGTCACCGTGGAGCCCAAGACGGCGTCACCACCAGAGCCTTTGGCAGGCGAAGACCACCTTTAGTCAGGATAACTTGTACTAGTTGTCTTCCTTCAAATTTGGCCGTTGTGGGATCCCTTCCCGCTTAATATTTGGGAAGAGGACCAGGGTCTCTATAAATAGGGCTAGTAACCACCATGGGTGCAAGCTCGGATTGGACCGGAGCCATTCCATCCATAGCCTCACACAAGTCCACCGAGCACAAGAACACCTCTCCTCAGGAGGCTGTTCTTCCCTTGTAACTGTTCATCCTCAGCCCGAGAGGCAATCCACCACACCACACTAGAGTAGGGTATTACACCACATCGGTGGCCCGAACCAGAATAAATCTTGTGTCCTCTTGTTCTTTGGGTTCGTCGAGCTAGGACATGAGATCATGATGTGTGCGAGCTAGAGAGGGGGGAGAGATCTTCGTGCGCACCCCAGTGTTCGAACCTCAAGGGTTTTGCCGGAACCCAAAATCCGACACTATCCACTTTGTCTCCCGCCCAATCCGAGTCTGAATAGCCTACAAGCTTGAAGTTTGCTCCTCTTGGGTACCATAAGCCAAAGTTTGGGGTATGAGCCAAATATCAAAAGATTTGCTTGACCACCACAAAGTAACTTTCCTTAGGTGTGGCTTGAAACCGTGCACAAATTCCCACACTCAACATGATATCCGGTCTAGATGCATAAAGGTAAAGCAAGGAGCCAATCATGGAGCGATATACCTTTTCATCCACCGCTTTACCATTGGGATCTATGTCAAGTTGGCATTTGACGGGCATTGGAGTGGAAGCCGGCTTGACATCACTTAGCTTGAATCTCTTGAGCATGTATTGAGTGTATTTGGCTTGGTTGATGAAGGTTCCTTCTCTTCGTTGTTTGACTTTGAACCCGAGAAAGAACTTCAACTCTCCCATCATGGACATCTTGAACTTGGAGGTCATGAGTGCGGCAAATTCCTCATTGAAAGCTTTGTTAGGGGAACCAAAGATAATATCATCAACATATAGTTGGCACACAAACAACTCCCCTTTGACCTTCTTAGTAAAAAGAGTGGGGTCAATTTTCCCAATTTCAAAACCACGATCTTGCAACAACTCGGTAAGGTGGTCATACCACGCACGTGGGTCTTGCTTAAGGCCATAGAGTGCCTTGTCGAGTTGGTACACATGATCCGGAAAATAGGGATCCTCGAACCCGGGAGGTTGCTTTACATATACCAACTCATTAATAGGACCATTAAGAAAAGCACTCTTCACATCCATTTGTTGCAACTTAAAGTTATGATGAGAAGCATAAGCAATCAACATGCGAATGGATCCAAGGCAAGCAACGGGAGCAAAGGTTTCACCGTAGTCGATACCCTCGACTTGGAGTAGCCTTGTGCTACCAAACGAGCCTTGTTGCGAGTGATAGTTCCATGAGCATATTGCTTGTTCTTGAATATCCACTTGGTTCCAATGACATTATGGTTCTCCGTTGGCCTTGGCACCAATCTCCACACCTTGTTGTGCTCGAAGTTGTTGAGCTCTTCATGCATGGCATTGAGCCAATCCAGATCCTCGAGCGCCTCATAGACCTTTTGGGGTTCAACACAAGAGACAAACATGTGATGTTCACAACAGTTTGCCAATTGTATACGAGTGCTTACCCCCTTTTGAATGCTTCCAAGCACATTTTTCATGAGATGACCCTTGGTTGAGAGCTTGGATGCGCTCTTGGCAGCACGACGCTCTAATTCCTCCTTCAGAGTGAGTTGAGGAGCGGTCACTTGATCATCTTGAGCTTGTTCTTGATCTTGAGCTTGCTCTTGATCTTGAACTTGCTTGGATGAGAGAACTTGACCTTGGGCATCACTTGGGGATTCAACACCATCTTGAGGATGATCTTGCCCTTGGTCATGTTCATGAGGTTGAGGGCCTTCACTTTGTTCTTTGGAAGCGTGTGGGTCTTGAGTTGGTGATGGTTCCACTTGAGTGGAACATTGTCCTTCTCCTTCGGCCACAAGGGGTTCCTTAATGGGTAGGATAAAGCCAACACCCACTCTTCTTATAGCTTGGGGAGGAATTTCATCACCTACATCACAAGTACCACTTTGCTCCACTTGGGAGCCGTTATTCTCATCAAACTCTACGTTACACGTCTCCTCAATAAGTCCCGTGGACTTATTGAGGACATGGTAAGCATGAGAGTTTGTAGCATAACCAACAAATATGCCCTCTTGAGCTCTAGCCTCAAATTTAGACAAGCGAACACCTTTCTTGAGAATGAAACACTTACATCCGAACACCCGAAAGTACTTGAGGTTGGGCTTGTTATCGGTGAGTACCTCATATGGAGTCTTGTTCAAGCTCTTGCGGAGATAGAGCCGATTGGATGCATGACACACGGTGTTGATGGCTTCGGCCCAAAAGTTGTATGGAGATTTGAACTCCGACATCATGGTCCTTGCCGCATCCATCAACGTCCGGTTCTTCCTCTCCGCTACACCATTTTGTTGAGGGGTGTAAGGTGCGGAATATTGATGCTTGATCCCCTCATCACTAAGAAACTCATCCAAGGTGTAGTTCTTGAACTCGGTGCCGTTGTCACTTCTTATTGTCAAGATCTTTGCACTGTGTTGGTGTTGGGCTTCATTTGCAAAGTCAATGATGGTTTGTTGGGTCTCACTCTTCCTCTTGAAGAAGTATACCCATGTGTATCTTGAGTAATCATCCACAATCACCAAGCAATACTTCATACCCCCAAGACTATCAAAGGATGGAGGTCCAAAGATGTCAGGACCGGTTTTTCGGGATATTAATTTCCCAAAAGCGGCCCTTGTGCTCACCAGCCCCAGGATTACTGTTAGCTGATGAGACACCAACTTGTTACAGAAACTCCAAGCAAAATACAAAATATGTAGTACAAGACCATTCTGGCCTATGGGTACAACAATTGGTTTCTAGTGGTTGATGGCGGAAGCGGTTTGCGGATCATCAGCGTCTATGGGACTCCATTTCCCATAGGAACAACTGACCAGGATAACTCCTATCTTCGCGAGGCTGCTATCACCATTACGTAGGTTCCGGGGCTGTCATCGCAACGCTCCTTTCCACGCAAGAAATCTGGCCAAGACAATAGCCAGGGACAAGCCAGTGAGTACTTTGAATGTACTCGCAAACATTAAGAACACAGGTATAATATAGCCATTGATAATCATGTTTTGAAATATTCCATGATCACTTCATCAGTTATGAAATAAGGTTCATGATGCACGCAAGCAGATCATTCAAATAAAACATGAGTAAACAATCAGGGAGTAGAAATGAAAAGCACCGATCGGGTGTCTGAAGCGACGCCTCGAAAGGATAATAATATGAAGTGTGCCTCAGTCGGGCGTCTTTGCAACACCACATAAAGGGCTTATAAGTAAATGAAATAACAAGCATGCCACAGTCGGGCGTCTGTGCGACACCACATAAAGGGCTTATAAGTAAATGAAATGACAAGTATGCCACAGTCGGGCGTCTGAGCGACACCACATAAAGGGCTTATAAGTAAATGAAATAACACGCATGCCACAGTCGAGCGTCTGTGCGACACCACATAAAGGGCTTATAAGTAAATGAAATGACAAGCATGCCACAGTCGGGCGTCTGAGCGACACCACATAAAGGGCTTATAAGTAAATGAAATAACACGCATGCCACAGTCGGGCGTCTGGGCGACACCACATAAAGGGCTTATATAAGAATAATCACGGTGAATATCCAGGAGGTAGAACCGTCCCAGGGATACTCAATAATTCAAATAACATAAATGGTTAGTCCATAATAATAATAATCATAATCATCATACGTCACAGGTCATAATCAATGTTCTGGTTTAGTAGTTTTTCCTCCGAAGACCGACACTTGACCCATCCCAGACTGTAGTCCTTAACCATGGACACGGCTATTCGAATAGGTATAATATCTCTTTAGAGGGTGTACTCTTTACCCACGAGTAACGGATTCCTTTAGTCCATTGGAACTAATTCCGTCTATGGTCTTTTAGTCGAAAACACGCCTGACTTGCACACACCAGTTTAACTTTACTCGTGTCTGGAATCACCCACGACACCTGTTAAGAAAAACTCTAAGTGGGGAGGCTACAACCTTGCGTAGCATGGGATCAAATTTCTATCACACGCTCTAAGGGGTGCCCCCCTCTCGGTCCCAACCGGAAACACCCATGCCCCCAGACCAGGTGGCATGCCTACCGGATGCATCCGGTACCGTCCACCATGGCCTCTCTGTACGGTGTGTGCTAAGACAGGGGTTGACAACTTACTGAACCGTACCCTACCTATGGCAGGGACAAGTGGCAGCACGAAACAAGTATGGGGGTTGCTGGAACAAGACTCGATCTACGGCCGACTCAGGAGGCTTAAGTATTTCCTGCATGATTAGTATAACAAATATGTTTCAATCAAAACAGACAGTATCACTACTCATCATACCTCATCTTGCCATACCGGACACAACCGTCCCGACGGGGAACCAGAGATAAGCTCGTGTCTACCCAAGACAGAGGCTTTCTCGGCTTCCTTCCGGTAGGCAAAAAAAGGCATGTGAGAATGATTACTATCGCAAACATATCAAGTTCCAGTAGCATGAGGTCACCAGTATGCAAGTATGATCATACCCTCACAAAAAAGTAACGGATACTCCGTGTCACGGTGGTGTTGTAACTGTATCAAACAACACACAATAATATTATGCCAGAGTTCAAAAATGCTTGCCTTCAAGGTGTGGAGAGGTGAGGTGCTCTCCAAAACTTTTGAAAGTTTTCTTCTCTCTCCAACAAATCCTATTTTAAATAAATTTGAATTAACACATACTTTAAAAACAGTACAAAAAAAGTTGTTTGGAAAATTTTGAAATAAATATGAAAATAAACTAGACAATATTTGGGAAACAACAAAAAAGAATCAAGTCATTTGGATTTATATTTAAAAAGTTATAGCCAGTCAAAGTTTAGTCAAATTCTGTTTTTAAAATAAAACAGAAAAAGAAAACGTTTCAAATAAGAATACGCTTTCGGGGTAGGGGATACGTACTTGAGACTTTACACTTTCACTATCCAGCGTGGACGGGCGCGTGGGTCACTGACAGTGGGTCCACTGGTCAGGTTTGATGAGTCGTCTCTCCCTCCTCTTCCTTTGCCCGAGCGGAGGTGGGACTCCGGTGATCGACGCCGGCGAATGACGGCTCCTCGAGGACATCCGAGGGCAGGGATGGACCCGTCAGGCGGGGGCGGTCCTCCCGGTGGTCGTTGGGTCGTCGGGGGTGGAAGGAGTCGCCGGCAGCGAGCTCCGCGGTGGAGGAGGCTTCGGGTGGTTTGGGGTTTTGCTCTACGGTGGTTCTGGGTCGCGTTTGAGGGGCTGGGCAGCTTCGCAAGACCAAGAGGAGTCGGGTGGTGGCGCTGGATGGGCGGGGAGGGCTCTGGTTGCGGTGAATGGGGCCGGAAGGTGGTGGTGGCCGAATCGGCCAGAGACGAGGGAGAAGGCTTCCCGTCGTCGATGGCTGGCCATGGGGGGCCCTGGAGGAGTGGCCTGAGGTTGCCTGAGGGCTCGGTTGAGCTCGGGGGTCCTTTTATAGGCGGCCAGGGTCAGCTCCACGGCTGCCGTGGATAAGCTCGGCGGCGAACCATCGTTCTATTTCTGCAGGGTACGTGGCGGCGACGAGCGCTTGCAGACGAGCTTGTGGATAAGCTCGGACTGCTCCAGAGGGCAGCTGGCGCACGCGTGTGGCTCGGGCAGCGCCGTCTGGGGCAGGAGCCCACTGTGGCCGGTCGCTAGCCGCCGTGGCCGACCTGACGGCGGCGCTGTAGGGCGCCAGGGGCGGCTCTGTGGCGAGGGAGGGGGCGGGCGTGCTGGCTGCGAGTGGGGAGGGGCCAGAGTGGGCGTGGGGAGGCGGCCGTGCAACGCGGCGGCTCGGGCGCCCGCACGTGCAAAACATGCGCTCTAGGCGCACCCAGAGCACGCACGAGACGTGCTCGACAGAATACCAGGGCTTGCTAGAGGATTAGGGCGAGGCTGGGGATTAGCAGGCCTGGGTTAGGGTTAGCTAGGAGCTCAGTGGACAAGCTTGTTGGGTCAGAGGATCAAGTTCACAATGCAAACCAAAATTCATGCCAAATCTGTTCATGCACTCAAGGTGTTTGCCAGAATGCTAATGGCATCTAGGCAACTCTTGGGGTGGCCCAAATTTCCAGATTGGGGTCTCTTTAGATGATACAGAGGGTGGTGAGGTTAGTTTGCCAAAAGCTCAAACTTGTTAGTGTAAGTTTTGCAAAACTCCAATTCTGGACAGAAGGAAAAGGGCATAATTTCATGAACCAAAAGTGCTCCAATGAGTCCAACCTCCTGGACTTAAGGGTTTGGTATGGTGTACTACAAGCAGGAGAAAGCTCATGGTCACTAGAGCAAAATTTAATAGGGATGCAGTACAAATCACCAAGCTGGACCAGAATGAAAAAGAGGTTGATTCACTCAAATCTTTCAAAGGGCAACTCTGGGTTTTTGCATAAAGTTGAATAATATACTCCTATGAACATCCCATCATTTTGGTGGAAGTTTTAAAGAAATGTTTAATTAGGTTGTAGTGCAAAATTTCCCACTGGACCAGATTTGAAAACTTGGTGTAGAGCTCAAAATCTCCAATGAATAGAAGATATTTTTGCATAAAAGTGATTTAAAAACATCACATGACATCTCCAAATTTTGGTTGGAATTTTAAATAAATTTATCAAATGGTTGTAGTTCAAATAGAGCTCCAAAATTAATGAAAATTCACCTTAGGGAATAAAGCTCAGAGAAAAAAATAATTATGCAAATAAATTCCACTGATAATAGAAATGTTTTTCTTGAAAGGGCAAACAAGTCCAATAATATATTTGGAAAGTTTTTCCACTTGAGGTAAAAACTCCATAATAATAAGGTAAAAAAGGACCTGAAACCAAAAGAACATCCAGAAAATAAAAGTTTAAATTTCCTGGCAAAATTTTAATTAATAAAACAAGGTTAAAATTTTGGGGTGTCACAAAAGAGATCCAAGTGAAGGAGCTCCAAAGGCCTCTTTGAGTAGATGATAGTCGTGAGAGGATGAGCCTTCTCATGTAGCTTTCCTTTGATACAAGCATTGCAAGCACGATCTTGGGCAAAACTAACATTTGTTAGTCCACGAACATGGTCCCACTTGAGAATACTTTGCAAAGATCTCATATTGACATGGGCTAAACGGTGATGCCAAAGCCATCCCACATCAACTTTAGTGATTAGGCATGTTGCGGTATTAGTGGGTCGCTCCCAAAAGTTAATCACATAGAGACCGTTCTCGACATGCCCAACAAAGGCTACTTTGAGAGTCTTGCTCCACAAGAGGGCCACGATATCAATATCAAAGAAAGTGGCAAAGCTCATGATTGCAAGTCGACGAACGGAAAGTAAATTGTATGCAAGGGACTGAACAAGCATGACCTTCTCAATCGTGAGATCATGAGAAATGACAACCTTGCCAAGTCCTAATACCTTAGAGGACGAGGCATCACCCCACTCGACATTGGTGGGCATAGATGGAATCTTGTGCACGTCCACCACCAAGTCCTTGCTTCTGGTCATATGATTAGTTTCTCCACTATCGAGCAACCATGATCCCCACCGGAAGCAAACACCTACAAGAGATCAATGCTTGGTTTTAGGTACCCATTTATAATGGGTCCTTTGATGTTAGTAACAAGGGTCTTAGGAACCCATATAGACCATTCAATGTACTCATAAAGAGAACCAACAAATTTAGCATAAACATGTCCATCACTAGCATGACATAACACATAAGATGGGTTAAAGTCGCCGGCTTTGTTGTAAGGGGTGGCATTGCCCTTCTTGACCGTGCCACCCTTCACATTGTTCTTCTTCTCCTTAGAAGCACCCTCTCCCTCCTTCACAAAAGTTTGCTTGAGAGGAGGAGGTCGTTTGGCCTTGTCATTCTTCTTCTTGTCCTTGGACTTAGGTGCAAACCCAATCCCTTCCTTGGCCACAACTTCCTTTTGATTGCTCAAAAGATCGTTGAGGTTCTTCTCACCTTGTATGCACGACACAAGGCCTTTCTCAAGTTGCTCCTTCAACTTTGCATTCTCCTCAACAAGATGCACATGCTCACAACATGGGTTAGTAGCATTTGCATTATCAATTAAGACCATATGAGGAAAAGTGGCTTTCTCCTTGGTTAGCTTTACTTGGAGTTGATCATGAGACTCTTTGAGGCTAGCATGAGCACCCTTCAAGACCTTGTGAGCCTTGTCAAGTAAGTCAAACTCCTCTTTGAGTCTAGCAATATCAACCCCAAGCTTGGCCTTCTCGGAGTTTAGCACACGAGATACAACAAGAGCATGATCAAGATCTTTCTTTAATTTAGTGTGGTCATCGTTGTATGACTCCTCAAGAGCCAAACGAAGACCTTGCTCTTTCTCAAGAGCATTGGAAAGATCTGAAATCTGGCATAGTCATGACTATGCCCCTCCATCTTAGAGATGGTATCTTCGTGGGCCTCGATCATGTCGTTGGCTTCACCAAGTTGTTCCAAGACTGCAACGAAGTGCTTCTTGAATTTACCCTTGAGTTTACTCATAAAAGACTCAAATTCATTCTCCTCCACATTAGACCCCTCATGTTCATCAATGCAATCCGTCAAAGAGGGATTATTAATGATGGTAGTTTTGATGTTGGGGGTTACCTTGTTGGTGGCTTTGGTCATGAGGCACTTGGCGATGATGTTCTCATTGGGTGAGTCGAAGAGAGACACCCTTGAAGTTGCCGCAATGGCAACGGAGGCCATGGCAATGGACTCACCTTCTTTATCATCATCACCATCCTCATTGTACTCTTCATGTGCCACCAACCCTTTGGAAGGAGTTTTCTTGGTGAAGTTGCTCTTGTTGGGGAAGAACTTGGCCTTGTCTTTTCGGATGAGCTTGCCACCATTGTCTTCCCTCTTCTCATATGGGAATTCTGCAACAAAGTAGCTCACATTGCCACAATTATAGCAAGTCCTCACTCGTTGCTTGCCCTTCACACCACTTGAGGTGTTCTTGTTGAAGTTGGGCCTCGTGTTCTTCTTGCTCCAAAATTGCCTTGAAGCAAGAGCCATGTGCTCATGATAAGCATATTTTGTATCTTCGGGATTGCTCTCCTCTTCATCCTCTTCTTCGACACTAAACTTGGCCTTCAAAGCAAGGTTGGGTTTCTTAGCTCTTTGAGAACGCAACACCGCATTGTCGGCGGTCTTGTCCAAGATCCTCATTGCCACAAACTCATCCAACACTTCACTTGAGGACAAGTTGTGGAAGTTCGGCCTTTGACGGATGACGAAGGACATGGCCTTGTGGTAAGGCATCATGGCCTTGAGAAACTTGTGCTTGATCCAATTGTCATCCGTATCCTTTCTCCCATGATCTTGGAGTGAGACCGCGTGAGTGGTTAACCTCCGGTAAAGCTCATGAGGTTCTTCATCCTCGTTCATTGCAAACTCATCAGCTTCATCCTGCACCACTTCATAGTTGGAGCGTTGAATGCTTGCGCTTCCCTTGTACAGAGAGACAACATGGTGCCATGCTTCCCTGGCCATGGTGAAGGCTCGGAGATGTGCAAGATCTTTGGAAGGAATTGCATCTTGGATGATGAAGAGAGCATTCTCGTTGAATTGATGATCCGCGGCTTCTCTAGGGGTGAAGTTGCTTGGGTCATGAGGATAAAAACCTTGCTCAATGATTCTCCAAAGGTTAGTATTAACATCATTTAAATGATGTTTAAAGTGATATACCCAAGCATCAAAGTCCTCATTTTTCAGAATCTTAGGGGGAGGACCGGCATGATTCAAATGAGTGGAAGGAATTGGTCCACCATAAGTAAGCGGAGGTTCCACATGGTGTCGGTGTACTAAAGTAGGGGTACCTTAGTATCCCGAACTTGTGCACGGGCAGTCGTAGCGACCCGCGGCAAGGCTTGCCGGGCGACTGCCAAGACCCTCCATGGTTCCTTTAGGAGCCATTCAAGAACAAAGTATCCAAGAGCAAAACAAGGCCCCGGCAAGAGGAGCTTGCCGGGAAGGGAACAAGGCCCCGGCAAGAGGAGCTTGCCAGGAAGGAGACGAGACCCCGGCAAGAGGAGCTTGCCGGGAAGGCCAATCCAAGCATCTCAAGAAGCTCGCTGCGGCGCACTGCACGCCCCGACAAGACCCGGTGAGCGGCAAGCTCCCGGACGCGACAAGGCGACATCCGTGGCAAGGCGCTTGCCGCGGCAAGCTGCTACTCCGCAGCCCGCGCTCCAGCTCACCCATCAACATGTCGCTCAGGGGCCACCCCTGGCGCACGTGGCGGGAGGCTGTGCAGCCAAGGGCATGCGGTGGCAAGCAGGCGCTGACAAGGAGCCATCGTGGCAAACGGTGGCGCCCCTGACGGTCCCTTTCCGCCCCGTCTAAGCGACACAGACAGGCAGTTAATGCCTTTGTCCCCTGCCGTCAGGGTTAGGTAGGATACAACTGTAGCAGGCGGTGGTGCCAACTACCACCCCTTTTACATTTTTACCCTCACCTCTGTTGCCACATGTCGGTGACCCCTTAGACATATAAAAGGAGGCCCATGCGCAACAGTGGGGGAGGACGGCCATTCTCACGCTCGGTCTCGCCAGCTGCTTGAGTGTACTGTAGCACTCATCGCTCCCGAACCAAAACTCAATACAACCACCAAAGAAGGAGTAGGGTTTTACGCATCCGTGCGGCCCGAACCTGGGTAAATCGATCGTCTCGCTCGTGTGTTTCGCCTCGATCTGCTCTTTGTGCATCCACCGCCCCCTGCCGAACCAAAAGGGGCTCGGTCCGCCGATCCCCATAGGTGTGCGAGGGACCAGCAACCCTCGACATCTTTAGCGCGCCAGGTAGGGGGTGCGTCGAGGTTGTGCAAACCTGATCCGGCGTTCGCGCGAGCCGAATCTTCATCATCTTCACCAACATGCCGCCAAAGAAGAAGGCTTCAGAGGTAGCTGCTCCGTCTGCGCCGAACCCACCATTGCCGGGGTGCACGGCTGGTGGGGTAGACGCCGGCGGAAGAGCGGGCGCCGACGGGGAAACCCATGGCGCTGCCAGGTCCAAGGACCAGGTTGCACCGCACGTCAGCGGCGCGGTCGCCTCCCACAACGACTGCGCGCACTCCAAGACCTCGGCGTCCGTACACGCACCGCGCCCGTCCCAGGAGGCGCGGGACCAGCAGCGTCATGGTACCCACGGTACCATACGTCTGCTGGGCCAAGATCAAGCTGGCGGATCCCGGAGTGCTCAAGACCAATATGCACGCCAACATACTGGCGCGAGCGCGACGCGGTCGCTTGGACGAGATGTTGCTCCTTCTAACACAGTTAGAAGTCTGAGCATATCTCGCTCCTCGCAGCGTTCGCCGCCGCCGCCCACCACTCCGGCGGAAGCGTTGGCGCGTGCTCAGCTGCTCCTAGACTACCCTCCAGTGCCGGAGAAGATCGACGACTGGAGGGCCACTATCCAGAGCCTCATCGGCTTCGCTAACGGTGACAACCCATGGCAGCCGAGTGCATCGCTGCCGCGGCAAGTCACCCAGGCACGAGCCGGTGGCGACAAGACCGGCGAGGGTGCAACCACCATGCACTCTCCGCCCCGAAGGCCAAGATCGCCGACTCACCGGATCCACCTTGACGGCTACTCCACCGCGTCGTCAGATCCGCGAGCTCGCCGCGATCAATGCCAAGTTCTTCATGAGAGACAGCAAGAAGATGCTCGAACACGCATCGAGCGCCGAAGAGAAGCGCGGCGTCAATCAGACCTGCGCGCTGGGCCCTCTATTGACATGCAAGCGCCCGGAGAGCCAGGTAACTTGCCGTATGCGGCAGGTTGTCCTGCGTTCACCCGTGAGCTGCGGCAAGTCCAGTGGCCCAACCAGAAGCATTTCAAGCCAGACGTGCCGGAGAAGTACGACGGCAAGTCGCACCCGTCTGAGTTCCTCAGCATCTACACCATTGCGGTGCAAGCTGCCGGGGGGCGAGACGACAAGGTCCTTGCCAACTACTTCCCGCTCGTGCTCAAGCCCGAAGTCAGATCCTGGCTCATGCACTTGCCGGACAACTCCATATCCTCTTGGGCAGATTTGTGCCATCAGTTTGTCGGCGCCTTTACAGGCGGCCACAAACCACATGGCCAAGAGAGTGACCTCCACCTGCTTGCCCAGAAGGAAGGAGAACCACTGCGCAAATATATCCAGAGATTCAGCCGCGTGCAGCGCAACATCCCAGACATCCACCCCGCCGCGGTTATCAGCGTGTTCCATTAGAACGTGCGTAACCGCAGGATGCGGGAGGAGATAGCGATGAGCAGGATCAGAGACGTCAGCGAGCTATACGCCCTGGCCGACAAGTGCGCACGCGCTGAAGAAGGGAGGAAACTCCCCGAAGAGGATGCTGGAGCAGGGGGATCTGACAGCGAGGATGCCGCCCCGGCAAGGAAAAACCGGAGGCGCAATAGGAAGAAGAGTGGCAAAGAGGTACTAGTCGTTGAGCAGTCCAGCGATGACGGCCCTGCCAAGCAAGCCAAATTTGGCAGCTCCGGCAAGGAGGTTGCCGCGTGCGCCAACTGCCAGGCTGTGGCAGCCGCCGACAAGCAGGGCAGCTCCGACAAGCAGTACTGCAAGATCCACCGCACCAAGGGCCATGACCTCCAGAACTGCAAGAGGGTCGAGCAGCTTGTCCAGCAGCAAAAAGCTGAATACGAGCGGCGCGACAAGGAGAGAGCCCAAGGAGGCGGTGGAGAAGCCGGCAAGAAGCGCGCTGGCCCAGGAGGAAGCCGCGGCAAGGCCAAGCAGCGGCAAGGAGACAGACCTCTCCGCGGCCGTGACAAGGACGAAGACGAAGACGACAACGAAGACATGGATGATGTTGAGGACAGCGAGCAGGAGTTTCAGAAGGCTACAGAAGTCTTGTGTGTTGACGGTGGCGCTTCTCTGCATACTTCCCACCGCCAACTCAAACAGTGGCTCCGGGAAGTTAATGCGGCAGAGCCACCTGTTGAGTCACGCAAGCTTCTGAAGTGGTCCAGCACGCCTATCATCTTCGACATTTAGGACCATCCCGATCGCACAACTGCGGTCGGGTGCTTGCCGCTGTTGGTTTCACCAACCATACGCAACCTCAAGGTCACCAAGATGTTAGTGGACGGCGGGGCCGGCCTAAATCTGATCTCCTCCGCTGTACTCCAAAAACTCCAGATCCCCGACAGCGAGCTCGAAGAGACCGGCACATTCCAAGGAATTAACCCGGGAAGGAGCAAGCCGAAAGGGAAAGTCATGCTGCCGGTAACATTCGGCGGCGAGATGAACTTCAGGACTGAGAGGGTCACTTTCGACGTAGCCGACTTCCCATTGCCCTACAATGGCATACTCGGCCGTCCCGCACTCGCCAAGTTCATGGCGGCCTCTCACTTTGCATACAACGTGCTCAAGATGCCAGGCCCGATAAGCATCATCTCTGTCCCTGGCGACAAGAAGGATGCCCTTATCTGCGCCGATAGGATCTACCGGGAAGCTGCTGCCGCGACAGACCGCGAGACACTTGCCGCTGAACCTCCCGGGGAGAAGAAGAAGGCTAAGTCCGGCAAGAGCTCTGGTGCCCACTCCGGCAAGCGCGCCTCTTTGGAGTGCCGTGCTGCCGTCGAGGACGCGCCATCGAGCTCCACCGGCAAGAAGACCAAGTCCGGCAAGGGCTCTGATGCCTACTCCGGCAAGCGCGCCTCTTCGGAGTGCTGCGCTGCCGTCGAGGACGCACCATCGAGCTCCACCGGCAAGAGCAAGAAGGCGATGGCAGCTCCACCACTTACCAAGAAGGTGCCCGCCAAGGAGGACGGCACTGGTGGTACCTTCACCATCAGTGCCACGCTTGACCCTAAATAGGAAAGCGCGCTCGTTACCTTCCTGCGGGCGAATGTCGACGTGTTTGCATGGCAACCGTCTGACATCCCCGGTGTTCCCAGGAAGGTAATTGAGCACCACCTTGCCGTTTGTCCTCATGCGCGGCCCGTCAAGCAGAAGGTCAGGAAACAGGCGGTGGAGCGCCAAGAGTTCATAGCAGAAGAGATCAAGAAGTTGGAAGCAGCAGGCCTTGTCAGAGGGGTGCTCCATCCAACGTGGTTGGCCAATCCGGTTGTAGTGCACAAGGCAAACAGGAAGTGGAGGCTTTGTATTGACTTCACTGATGTTAATAAAGCATGTCCCAAAGATCCATTTCCCTTGCCGCGCATTGACCAGATTGTTGACTCCATAGCCGGATGTGAGCTGCTTTCATTCCTTAACGCATATTCAGGATATCATCAGATCTTCATGGCAGAAGAGGATGAGGAGAAAACCGCATTCATTACTCCATGTGGCACGTACTGTTTCATACGGATGCCTTTCGGATTAAAGAATGCTGGTTCAACATTTGCCAGAGTAGTCCACATTGCTTTGAAGCCACAGATACACAGAAATGTAGAAGCTTACATGGATGACATAGTGGTCAAAAGCAAAGACAGGGCTACTCTGATCCAAGACTTAGAAGAGACTTTTGCAAATCTGCGCAAGGTCAACCTCAAGCTCAACCCCGAGAAGTGTGTGTTTGGAGTCCCTTCCGGCAAGCTTCTCGGGTTCTTTGTGTCTCAGCGGGGAATCGAAGCCAACCCCGACAAGATCAGGGCCATTGAGCAGATTGAAGCACCAAGGCGCGTCAGGGATGTACGGAAGCTTGCCGGCTGCGTAGCTGCTCTCAGCAGGTTTATCTCTCGGTCTGCTGAGCGCGCCCTGCCCTTTTTCAAAATTTTGAAAAGGGCAGGTCCAATGAGATGGACTCCGGAAGCGGAGGCTGCGCTGCAAGACTTGAAGAGATACCTGTCCTCCACTCCAACACTTGTCGCACCTAAACCACAAGAGAAGTTGCTGCTGTACATAGCGGCAACCAATCAAGTGGTTAGTGTTGCGTTAGTAGCGGAAAGGGAGGCCGACGACGAGCCAATGGCCGCGGCAAGCACGTCCAGCGACAAGCAGGGGGCTTCCCCGACAAGCTCTGGTCCCGACAAGCAAGGATCTGCGCAGATGCAAGAGGAGATACAGAAGAAAATGGTGCAGCGCCCAGTCTACTTTGTCAGCTCCCTTTTACAGGGGGCTAGGTCAAGGTACTCTGGTGTGCAGAAGCTGTTTTTCGGCCTTCTCATGGCCTCGAGAAAGCTGCGCCATTACTTCCAAGCACATGAGATTACAGTTGTCACTCGCTTTCCACTGAAGAGGATATTGCAAAATCCAGAAGCAACAGGCAGGATTGTCGAGTGGGCACTGGAACTGTCAAGCTTTGGCCTCAAGTTTGAGAGTACATCAACAATCCAGAGCAGAGCATTGGCAGAGTTCATAGCAGAGTGGACGCCAACTCCAGACGAAGAAATTCCGGAGATGAGCATCCCCGCCAAGGAAGCAAGCAAAGAGTGGCTCATGTACTTTGACGGTGCCTTCTCGCTGCAAGGCGCCGGTGCTGGTGTACTGCTTGTCACACCCACCGGAGAGCACCTCAAGTACATAGTCCAGATGCACTTTCCCAAGGAGCAAGCGACAAACAATACTGCAGAGTATGAGGGCTTGCTTGCCGGTCTCAGGATCGCGGCAGAACTTGGGATTAAGAAGCTCATTATCAGGGGTGACTCGCAGCTTGTCGTCCACCAAGTCAACAAGGATTACCAGAGTCCGCTGATGGAAGCTTACTTTGATGAAGTGAGGAAGCTGGAAGAGTGCTTTGACGGCCTGCAAATGGAACATGTTCCAAGAGCCGAGAATGACATTGCCGATGGCCTGTCAAAGTGCGCAGCACTTAATTTACCTGTGGAACCAGGGATCTTTGTGCTCAAGCTGACTCAGCCATCCGTAACACCATCAACTGGACAGAGCAAGAAGAGGAAGTTGATCTCTGGTGACTATCTTCCGGCAGAGCTCCCCGAAGCCGCCGCCAAGAAGGTCCCCAAGGTCGACACCAAGAGTGCTGAGGAGCAGTCTACTCCGACAAACCCCAGGGTTTGTTCCGTTGCAGCAGACACTCCCGGCAAGCTCTGCTCCGGCAAGCTTGTCGGGGAATGTCAAGCTCTGGCAGAGTCGCAGGCTCTTGCCGTAGAAGCGGATGTTCCCGCAGCAGCAGATGTGCCTTTAGTCCTTGTTGTCGAGCCACAGGCTCCAACATGGGCGCAGCAGATTGTCCGTTTCCTCCAGACAGGAGAGCTTCCCGAGGAACCAGAAGAAGCGGAAAGAGTAGCCCGGCAGTCTAGTATGTACCAGTTTGTTGACAACACACTGTGCAGAAGAAGACTCAACGGTGTGAAATTGAAGTGTATTCCTCGGGAAGACGGACAGAAGCTGTTGGCAGAGATACATGGAGGCATATGTGGTCACCACATTGGCGCAAGAGCTCTTGTCGGAAAAGCATTCCGGCAAGGCTTCTTCTGGCCGACAGCCCTCCAGGATGCAACTGCACAAGTAACCAAGTGTGAAGCGTGCCAGTTCCATTCCAAGCAGATACACCAGCCAGCTCAAGCTCTCCAGACGATCCCTTTATCCTGGCCATTTTCGGTCTGGGGGCTCGACATCCTCGGCCCCTTCCCCCGAGCAGTCGGGGGCTTTGAGTACTTGTACGTTGCAATCGACAAGTTCACAAAGTGGCCGGAAGTGGAACCAGTGAGGAAGGTGACGGCGCAGTCCGCGATCAAATTCTTCAGGTCAATTGTTTGCCGTTTCGGGATCCCTAACAGGATAATTACCGACAACGGTACACAATTTATGAGCCGCACCTTCATGCAGTACGTCCAAGATCTTGGCGCCAAGGTCTGCTTCGCTTCTGTTGCTCATCCGAGAAGCAACGGTCAAGCGGAGAGGGCAAATGCTGAAGTGTTGCGCGGGCTCAAGACCAGAACTTTTGACAGGCTGCACAAGCGTGGACGCAACTGGATCGAGGAGCTGCCAGTGGTTCTTTGGTCGATCAGGACGACGCCAAATCGAGCCACTGGACAGACACCCTTCGCTCGAGTCTATGGAGCGGAGGCAGTTATCCCCACGGAACTCGTATACGGGTCACCTCGAGTGCTCGCTTATGATGAGCTTGAGCAAGAGCGGCTGCGGCAAGATGACGCGCTGCTCCTTGAGGAAGATCGTCTTCAGGCTGCTGTGCGAGCCGCTCGCTACCAGCAAGCTTTGCGCCGCTATCATAGCCGCAAAGTTAACGCCAGAAGTCTCGAGGAAGGCGAC
This sequence comes from Triticum monococcum, assembly GCA_034509565.1. NCBI lineage: Eukaryota > Viridiplantae > Streptophyta > Magnoliopsida > Poales > Poaceae > Triticum > Triticum monococcum. The sequence goes on along the minus strand of CM067845.1, from coordinate 613,976,166 downwards.
CTTGTTCTTCGGCGCGTTCAGTCCGCCAAGAATTCCAACAAGTTGACGCCGAAGTGGGAAGGCCCTTACCGGGTGAAACGAGTCACCAGGCCTGGCGTTGTCCGCCTGGAGACCGAAGATGGCGTACCAGTGAGCAACTCCTGGAATATCGAGCTTCTTCGTAAGTTTTACCCGTAAGGCGCGGTTGTCGGACCCTGTCCGGCAACCACCCTTTTGTACAAGTCTTGCCGCTGTTGCATGTAATCCTTTGTATAAAGCCAGGCGGAGACCCTGAGCACAAGTAAATGAAGCGATGGCGCCCAGAGTTATAGCATGCATGCTAGGTCGAGTCAGGTCCTCGGTTAGGGTTGATAGTGCTTAACAACAGCTAACCCCTAACTTAGAGGTCTAGTGTGCGTCCCTTTCCCTTGCTTTCGTTTCCTTTGGTTCGCAGGACTTGCATATCCTTGCCGGACCGCACAAGGACGAAAAGGAGAAGAAGGACGTGCCGGCATCTGAACCCCGGCAAGCCAGTGTTGCCGGGGGATGCAAGTACCAAGGTTCACCCACGGCAAGCCAGAGTTGCCGGGGGCTGCAATCTCAGATAAGTCTTTCATCCCTCTTCATGCATTCTCTTATGGACTGGGAATACGAAACCTCATTTCTTCCCGAAGCTACCGTGCTCCCTTAGCTCTGGGCCCTGGGGCCCAGGGCCAAGTTTTGATCGTAGTCGCGGCAGCAAAGGGGATGAAACGAGGGGGGCCGCACCCGCCTCGTCCCTGCCTCCGTCAAAAGCGTGAGAAAGGTCGAACGACGTGGGAGGCCGGCAGGGCCTGTTGCCGAGGAAGGAGTGTCTATCTGAAAGATACCAAGGATTCGCTCCTTGGCGTGGGTTCTGCCCGCGAGACAAATGACCCAGCAAACATCCCCTTTCATTAAAACATTCCACACAGGTACAGTCCATAGAGAATGAAAAACATGAAAGAGAGGATTACAAGTTTTAAATGCAACTAAGGCCCGAGGGCTTACAAATTAAAAAGATAAGATGCCCGTAATCCTTTTCCTGTCCCTCTCTTCAGGAGGTAGGTCAAGGAGGCGAGAAGGGCAAAAGGAGCACCTAGGCGAACTACGGGTGCCAGAAGACACCAAGAGAACATCCCGGGGGCCGTCAAGGCTGGACGGTGATGGCAGCGCCGGAAGCAGGGCTCGAAGACGAGGTGGCAGGATGTCAGCACGCTATCGAGGGCACCACGCCATCGTACTCCGACCTGACGGCCTTGCCGCCAGCCCTCTTCCTCTTCCGCAGCCTTCCTACGCCAGCCGCCCAAGGAGACGACCCCGGGGAGTTCAAGGAGCCGGCGACACTGATGATGGGGTTGCCGGTGCCGCACGGAACGGCGCCCGACACCTAGTCGGACCCGCCGTCCTGCCGCCCGCTCCCCTCGTCGTCGCTGTCGCTCCCCTCCTCGTCACTCTCGCTCGAGGAGGAGCCTTCGCTATCGGAGGAGCTCTCCACGCAGCACCGGGCCCGGACGCCGAAGCACCCGAAGACCTTGACGGAGAGGAGATCGCCCTCCACCAACTTGAAGTGGAGGGTGAGCCCCGGCGTCAAGCTGTGGATGCGGGCGAACGTCTTCCACCCTTGGCCAAGATACATCACACCAGGGGCTGGGAATTCGACGCGGACTCGCGTGCCGCTGATTCCACAGCCCCTCATGTGTAGTCTCAGCGTCTCGGGCGGGTCCAACTCCACCACTTCCGCAAACGGATCTGGGAGTCGGAGGCGACGACGAGGCGCCCGGCGCAGCCTGACGAAGAACTCGCAAGGGTCGTCCCCAGCATGGGCCACCACGGGAAGAAGAGCCGCCGGCGGAGGCGAAGCCGACGAGCCGCCTCGTCCACCTCGTCCCCAAGCGCCACGGCCTCGTCCTCGACCTTGTCCACGACCTTGCCCCCTCCCTCTTCCCCTTACGGCTGGCTCCGCCGCCATGGGTGCGGGAGAAGGAGGGAGGCGCTGTCTGGCGGCAACCCTCGCCGCCACTGATGAAGGACCGGGGTTCCCTTTCTCCATGACGAATGGGAGGAAGGGGAGCAGGAGCTGAAGGGAGGAGAAGATGGGAGAATGCAGGCTTCCGTCCTCCCCTCCCGCTCTTTATAAAGGAGCGAGGTGGGGGCTCGGCCGCCCCGCTTAGCGAACAAGGCGCAGGAAGGCAGGGAGCTGGGGCCGACCCGCTGCCTCGACCCACGACGGCCCCATTTCCCGCCTCCGCCGTCCGCGATCCCAAGTGCATGGGAGTCGCGTGGCAGGCGTGCAGAACTGAGGCGACGGATGGGGCGGCCTCTCCCCACCCCGTGATCATGGGGAGTGGGCACCTCGAAAACCGCCCACGGTCCCTCCCACGATGCCGCGTTTGACGCGTGCCGTTTGGGGAGGGCACGGTGGATGCGGAGTGAGTTATGGCGTGCCCTAGGCCGCGCATGCCCGTGCACTGTTTTGGGCCTGGCCCAACAGCGCTCGGCACCGTGTATGGCCCAGGCCCGGGGGCTCCTGTCGGTGTACTAAAGTAGGGGTACCTTAGTATCCCGAACTTGTGCACGGGCAGTCGCAGTGACCCGCGGCAAGGCTTGCCGGGCGACCGCCAAGACCCTCCATGGTTCCTTTAGGAGCCATTCAAGAACAAAGTATCCAAGAGCAAAACAAGGCCCCGACAAGAGGAGCTTGCCGGGAAGGGAACAAGGCCCCGGCAAGAGGAGCTTGCCGGGAAGGAGACGAGACCCCGGCAAGAGGAGCTTGCCGGGAAGGCCAATCCAAGCATCTCAAGAAGCTCGCTGCGGCGCACTGCGCGCCCCGACAAGACCCGGTGAGCGGCAAGCTCCCGGACGCGACAAGGCGACATCCGCGGCAAGGCGCTTGCCGCAGCAAGCTGCAACTCCACAGCCCGTGCTCCAGCTCACCCATCAACGTGTCGCTCAGGGGCCACCCCTGGCGCACGTGGCGGGAGGCTGTGCAGCCAAGGGCATGCGGTGGCAAGCAGGCGCTGACAAGGAGCCATCGTGGCAAACGGTGGCGCCCCTGACGGTCCCTTTCCGCCCCGTCTAAGCGACACAGACAGGCATTTAATGCCTTTGTCCCCTGCCGTCAGGGTTAGGTAGGATACAACTATAGCAGGCGGTGGCGCCAACTACCACCCCTTTTACATTTTTACCCTCACCTCTGTTGCCACATGTCGGTGACCCCTTAGACATATAAAAGGAGGCCCATGCGCAACATTGGGGGAGGACGGCCATTCTCACGCTCGGTCTCGCCAGCTGCTTGTATATACTGTAGCACTCATCGCTCCCGAACCAAAAACTCAATACAACCACCAAAGCAGGAGTAGGGTTTTACGCATCCGTGCGGCCCGAACCTGGGTAAATCGATCGTCTCGCTCGTGTGTTTCGCCTCGATCTGCTCTTTGTGCATCCACCGCCCCCTGCCGAACCAAAAGGGGCTCGGTCCGCCGATCCCCATAGGTGTGCGAGGGACCAGCAACCCCCGACACATGGGCAAAGATGCCATTTCCACTTCTACCACTAGATAAAGGAACTTTGTCATTAGTAGCTTCCCCCTTGTCGGAGTTAGCATCCATCACCTTGTTAGTGGGATCGACCACTTCCAACGGTGCGGTGGATAATTTAAGACCATCGAGAAAGTTCTTAAGCATGCCTTTGACCTCGACCGTCATAGAAGTTTTGAATGTGTCCAAAGCTACATTGAACTCCTCATGTGAGACTGAGGTTCCCCCATCGGCCGTAGACGAGGACGGAATCACACCGGGGTGCTCCTCCTCACCGTCTACGGAGTCAACCATACTCTTTGGATGGTAAAGTCCTTAATAAAGAGACGAGGCTCTATTACCAATTGAAAGGGTCGATAAAGTTGACTAGAGGGGGGTTGAATAGGCAACTAACAATTTTTAACTTTTCTTTACCAATTTAAACTTTGCATCAAAGTAGGTTGTCTAGATATGCAACTAGGTGAACAACCTATATGATGCAACAACAACAAGCATACACGCAAGCAAGGGATATAACACAAATACGCTTGCACAAGTAAAGGCACGAGATAACCAAGAGTGGAGCCGGTGAAGATAAGGATGTGTTACCAAAGTTCCTTCCTTTTGAGGGGAAGTACGTCTCCGTTGGAGCGGTGTGGAGGCACAATGCTCCCCAAAAAACCACTAGGGCCACCGTATTCTCCTCACGCCCTCACACAATGCAAGATGTCGTGATTCCACTATTGGTGCCCTTGAAGGCGGCAACCGGACCTTTACAAACAAGGTTGGGGCTCTCTCCACAACTGAATTGGAGGCTCCCAACGAAACCACGGAGCTTCACTACAATGGAATGTGGCTCCGAGGTGACCTCAACCATCTAGGGTGCTCAAGCACCCAAGAGTAACAAAATCCACACAAGAAAGTATGGGGAAGCAAATATCCTTTGGTGGAAGTGTAGATCTAGGTCTCCTCCTTCAATCCCTAGCAAATCAACAAGTTTGAGTGGCTAGAGAGAGAGGTCGGACAAGAGAGCTTGAGTGGCATTGATGGTGGAGTGAGAGAGGTAAGAGGTAAATGTGGTAGGTGGAAGAACCACCCTTATATAGCAAACCCTAAATCCAACCGTTACTGCGAATTCTGTACTGCAGTGGTACAACCAGTCCTTGCCCCGGTACAACCGGGCCTCATAGTTTACCAGCAGAACCCTACCAGGTGGTACAACCGGGCGAGCAGGCGGTAGTACTGGTCTATGAGAACAACCGGAAAAACCGCCCAGCCACCGCTCAACCACCGCAATGAAACAGTAGGGTGTCACCCCTGAGTGCGGTAGTCGAGCGGTACACGACCGGTGCAACCGCCTGCCCTTGGACGCTTGAGCGGTTAAGTCCCATGCGGTAGAATTGCTCGGGGCACCAGTGGTACTGGTGTGCAGGGCACAACGGGACCAACTAGGCCACCACCACCCAAGTACCGCATCAAAACAGAGGTATGACCAGTTGTTGAGCGGTACTTGGCCAGAACAACTGTCGTAGTCATTGTAGAGCATGGTGGCGGTACCACCTGTAACGCCCCGGACACACCCGCCGGTGGTCGTTACTCCTGGCGGGATCTAGACTGGCCCCACAGATTAATACTAGTCTTTTCTGCGCACTTTGTCCTCACTCGTGCGCACCTGGGAGGAACTTCCCGGTCGGTCATCCATCCTGAAATTACTCCAAGCTGAGCACACTTAACTTTGGAGTTCTGTCCGAATTGGCTTCCGGAAAAGAAGGAATTCCTTATTGATATGAGTAGTCTATCATCCTTAATAAGCCAGGCTATCACACACACCCCCACTCAGAGGAACCGACGTCCTCGTCGGGCCACAGGAACGTTGCCTCTTGGCACATACGTCTATGCATCCAGTCTGGTACATGTGTCATGTCATGTGCCACGACGGGTCACAAACGCCATGAACAACATGACCGCGCACCTGTCCGCAAACATCCGCGTAACCGCGAGGATTGGCTCTAATACCAACTTGTAACGCCCCGGACACACCCTCCGGTGGTCGTTACTCCTGACGGGGTTGTTGGGGAACATAGTAATTTCAAAAAAATTCCTACGCACACGCAAGATCATGGTGATGCATAGCAACGAGGGGGAGAGTCTGATCTACGTACCCTTGTAGATCGCAACGGAAGCGTTGACACAACGTAGAGGAAGTAGTCGTACATCTTCTTCCCGATCCGACCGATCCAAGCACCGTTACTCCGGCACCTCCGAGTTCTTAGCACACGTACAGCTCGATGACAATCCCCGGGCTCCGATCCAGCAAAGCTTCGGGGAGGAGTTCCGTCAGCACGACGGCGTGGTGACGATCTTGATGTACTACCGACGCAGGGCTTCGCCTAAGCACTGCAACAATATGATCGAGGTGAAATTTGGTGGCAGGGGGCACCGCACACGGCTAAGGAACGATCACCAAGGATCAACTTGTGTGTCATGGGGTGCCCCCTGCCTCCGTATATAAAGGAGCAAGGGGGAGGGGCCGGCCGGCCTAGGAGGAGGCGCGCCAAGGGGAGTCCTACTCCCACCGGGAGTAGGACTCCCTCCTTCCTTGTTGGAGTAGGAGAAGGGGAAAGAGGGGGAGAGGAATAAGGAAAAGGGGGCTGCGCCCCTTGTCCAATTCGGACCAGAGGGGGGGGGGGGCGCAGGCCTCCTTCCTTTTGGCCTCTCTCCTCTATTCTCGTATGGCCCAATAAGGCCCATATACTCTCCGGCGAATTCCCGTAACTCTCCGGTACTCCGAAAAATACCCGAATCACTCGGAACCTTTCCGAAGTCCGAATATAGTCGTCCAATATATCGATCTTTACGTCTCGACCATTTCGAGACTCCTCGTCATGTCCCCGATCTCATCCGGGACTCCGAACTCCTCATAATATAACTGTCATCGAAACCTTAAGCGTGCGGACCCTACGGTTCGAGAACAATGTAGACATGACCGAGACACGTCTCCGGTCAATAATCAATAGCGGGACCTGGATGCCCATATTGGCTCCTACATATTCTACGAAGATCTTTATCGGTCAGACCGCATAACAACATACGTTGTTCCCTTTGTCATCGGTATGTTACTTGCCCGAGATTCGATCGTCGGTATCCAATACCTAGTTCAATCTCGTTACCGGCAAGTCTCTTTACTCGTTCCGTAATACATCATCTCACAACTAACATCTTAGTTATAATGCTTGCAAGGCTTATGTGATGTGTATTACCGAGAGGGCCCAGAGATACCTCTCCGACAATCAGAGTGACAAATCCTATTCTCGAAATACGCCAACCCAACATCGACCATTGGAAACAGCTGTAGTACTCCAATATAATCACCCAGTTACGTTGTGACGTTTGGTAGCACCCAAAGTGTTCCTCCGGCAAACGGGAGTTGCATAATCTCATAGTCATAGGAACATGTATAAGTCATGAAGAAAGCAATAGCAACATACTAAACGATCGGGTGCTAAGCTAATGGAATGGGTCATGTCAATCAGATCATTCAACTAATGATATGACCTCGTTAATCAAATAACAACTCTTTGTTCATGGTTAGGAAACATAACCATCTTTGATTAACGAGCTAGTCAAGTAGAGGCATACTAGTGACACTCTATTTGTCTATGTATTCACACATGTATTATGTTTCCGGTTAATACAATTCTAGCATGAATAATAAACATTTATCATGATATAAGGAAATAAATAATAACTTTATTATTGCCTCTAGGGCATATTTCCTTCAGTCTCCCACTTGCACTAGAGTCAATAATCTAGATCACATCACCATGTGATTAACATCGATAGTTCACATCATCATGTGATTAACACCCATAGTTCACATCCCATGTGACCAACACCCAAAGGGTTTACTAGATTCAGTAATCTAGTTCACATCGCTATGTGATTAACACCCAAAGAGTACTAAGGTGTGATCATGTTTTGCTTGTGAGAGAATCTTAGTCAACGGGTCTGCCACATTCAGATCCACATGTATTTTGCAAATTTCTATGTCAACAATGCTCTGCATGGAGCTACTCTAGCTAATTGCTCTCACTTTCAATATATATCTAGACCGAGACTTAGAGTCATCTAGATTAGTGTCAAAACTTGCATCGGCGTAACCCTTTACGACGAACCTTTTTATCACATCCATAATCGAGAAACATATCCTTATTTCACTAAGGATAATTCGAACCGCTGTCCAGTGATCTACTCCTAGATCACTATTGTACTCCCTTGCCAAATCAGTGCAGGGTATACAATAGATCTGGTATACAGCATGACATACTTTATAGAACCTATGGCCAAGGCATAGGGAATGACTTTCATTCTCTTTCTATCTTCTGCCGTGGTCGGGCTTTGAGTCTTACTCAACTTCACACCTTATAATACAGGCAAGAACTCTTTCTTTGACTGCTCCATTTTGAACTACTTCAAAATCTGGTCAAGGTATGTACTCATTGAAAAAACTTATCAAGCGTCTTCATCTATCTATATAGATATTAAAGCTCAATATGTAAGCAGCTTCACCGAAGTCTTTCTTTGAAAAACTCCTTTCAAACACTCCTTTATGCTTTACAGAATAATTCTACATTATTTCCGATCAACAATATGTCATTCACATATACTTATCAGAAATGTTGTAGTGCTCCCACTCACTTTCTTGTAAATACAGGCTTCACCGCAAGTCTGTATAAAACTATATGCTTTGATCAACTCATCAAAGCGTATATTCCAACTCCGAGATGCTTGCACCAGTCCACAGATGGATCGCTAGAGCTTGCACATTTTGTTAGCACCTTTCGGATTGACAAAACCTTCTGTTGCATCATATACAACTCTTCTTTAATAAATCCATTAAGGAAGGCAGTTTTGTTTATCCATTTGCCAGATTTCATAAAATGCGGCAATTACTAACATGATTCGGACAGACTCAAGCATAGATACGAGTGAGAAGCTCTCATCGTAGTCAACACCTTGAACTTGTCGAAAACCTTTTGCGACAATTCTAGCTTTGTAGATAGTAACACTACTATCAGCGTCCGTCTTCCTCTTGAAGATCCATTTATTCTCAATTGCTTGCCGATCATCGGGCAAGTCAACCAAAGTCCAAACTTTGTTCTCATACATGGATCATATCTCAGATTTCATGGCCTCAAACCATTTCGCGGAATCTGGGCTCATCATCGCTTCCTCATAGTTCGTAGGTTCGTCATGGTCAAGTAACATGACCTCCAGAACAGGATTACCGTACCATTCTGGTGCGGATCTCACTCTGGTTTACATACGAGATTCGGTAGTAACTTGATCTGAAGTTACATGATCATCATCATTAGCTTCCTCACTAATTGGTGTAGTAGTCACAAGAACAGATTTCTGTGATGAACTACTTTCCAATAAGTGAGAAGGTACAATTACCTTATCAAGTTCTACTTTCCTCCCACTCACTTCTTTCAAGAGAAACTCCTTCTCTAGAAAGGATCCATTATAAGCAATGAATGTCTTCCCTTAGGATCTGTGATAGAAGGTGTACCCAACAGTCTCCTTTGGGTATCCTATGAAGACATATTTCTCCGATTTGGGTTTGAGCTTATCAGGATGAAACTTTTTCTCATAAGCATCGCAACCCCAAACTTCAAGAAACGACAACTTTGGTTTCTTGCCAAACCATAGTTCATAAGGCGTCGTCTCGACGGATATAGATGGTGTCCCTTTTTAACGTGAATGCAGCTGTCTCTAATGCATGACCCCAAAAACGATAGTGGTAAATCGGTAAGAAACATCATAGATTGCACTATATCCAATAAAGTACGGTTATGACGTCCGGACACACCATTATGCTGTGGTGTTCCAGGTGGCGTGAGTAGTGAAACTATTTCACATTGTTTTAACTGAAGACCAAACTCGTAACTCAAATACTCTTTTCCACGATCAGATCGTAGAAACTTTATTTTCTTGTTACGATGATTTTCCACTTCACTCTGAAATTATATGAACTTTTCAAATGTATCAGACTTCTATTTCATTAAGTAGATATACCCATATCTGCTCAAATCATCTGTGAAGGTCAGAAAATAATGATACCTGCTGCAAGCCTTAAATATTCATCGGACCACATACTTCAGTATGTATGATTTCCAACAAATCTGTTGCTTGCTCCATTGTTCTGGAGAACGGCGTTTTAGTCATCTTGCCCAAAAGGCATGGTTCGCAAGCATCAAGTGATTCCGAAAGCCCATCAGCATGGAGTTTCTTCATGCGCTTTATACCAATATGACCTAAACGGCAGTGCCACAAATAAGTTGCACTATCATTATTAACTTTGCATCTTTTGGTTTCAATATTATGAATATGTGTATCACTACGATCGAGATCCAACGAACTTGTTTCATTGGGTGTATGACCATCGAAGGTTTTATTCATGTAAACAAAACAACAATTATTCTCTGACTTTAATGAATAACCATATTGCAATAAACATGATCAAATCATATTCATGCTCAATGCAAACACCAAATAACACTTATTTAGGTTCAACACTAATCCCGAAATTTATAGGGAGTGTGCGATGATGATCATATCAATCTTGGAACCACTTCCAACACACATCGTCACTTCACCCTTAACTAGTCTCTGTTTATTCTGCAACTCCTGTTTCGAGTTACTAATCTTAGCAACTGAACTAGTATCAAATACTGAGGGGTTGCTATAAACACTAGTAAAGTACACATCAATAACATGTATATCAAATATACTTATGTTCACCTTGCCATCCTTCTTATCTGCCAATCACTTGGGGTAGTTCCGCTTCCAGTGACCAGTCCCTTTGCAGTAGAAGCACTTAGTTTCGGGCTTAGGTCCAGACTTGGGCTTCTTCACTTGAGCAGCAACTTGCTTGCTGTTCTTTTTGAAGTTCCCCTTCTTCCCTCTGCCCTTTTCTTGAAACCAGTGATCTTGTCAACCATCAACACTTGATGTTTTTCTTTATTTCTACCTTCGTTGACTTCAGCATCACGAAGAGCTTGGGAATCGTTTCTGTTATCCCTTACATATCATAGTTCATCACGAAGTTCTACTAACTTGGTGATGGTGACTAGAGAATTCTATCAATCACTATCTTATCTGGAGGATTAACTCCCACTTGATTCAAGCGATTGTAGTACTCAGACAATCTGGGCACATGTTCACTAGTTGAGCGATTCTCCTCCATCTTTTAGCTATAGAACTTGTTGGAGACTTCATATCTCTCAACTCGGGTATTTGCTTGAAATATTAACTTCAACTCCTGGAACATCTCATATGGTCCATGACGTTCAAAACGTCTTTGAAGTCCCGATTCTAAGCCGTTAAGCATGGTGCACTAAACTATCAAGTAGTCATTTTATTGAGCTAGCCAAACGTTCATAACGTTTGCATCTGCTCCTGCAATAGGTCTGTCACCTAGCGGTGCATCAAGGACATAATTCTTCTATGCAGCAATGAGGATAAACCTCAGATCACGGATCCAATCCGCATCATTGCTACTAACATCTTTCAACACAATTTTCTCTAGGAACATATCAAAATAAACACAGGGAAGCAACAACGCGAGCTATTGATCTACAACATAATTTGCAAAATACTACCAGGACTAAGTTCATGATAAATTTAAGTTCAATTAATAAAATTACTTAAAGAACTCCCACTTAGATAGACATCCCTCTAATCCTCTAAGTGATCACGTGATCCAAATCAACTAAACCATAACCGATCATCACGTGAGATGGAGTAGTTTTTAATGGTGAACATCGTTATGTTGATCATATCTACTATATGATTCACGCTCGACCTTTCGGTCTCTGTGTTCTGAGGCCATATCTGCATATGCTAGGCTCGTCAAGTTTAACCTGAGTATTCTGCGTGTGCAAAACTGGCTTGCACCCATTGTAGATGGACGTAGAGCTTATCACACCCGATCATCACGTGGTGTCTGGGCACGACGAACTTTGGCAATGGTGCATACTTAGGGAGAACACTTCTTGATAATTTAGTGAGAGATCATCTTATAATGCTACCGTCAATCAAAGCAAGATAAGATGCATAAAAAAGATAAACATCACATGCAATCAATATAAGTGATATGATATGGCCATCATCATCTTGTGCTTGTGATCTCCATCTCCGAAGCACCGTCATGATCACCATCGTCACCGGCGTGACACCTTGATCTCCATCATAGCATCATTGTTGTCTCGCCAATCTTATGCTTCCACGACTATCGCTACCGCTTAGTGATAAAGTAAAGCATTACATCGCGATTGCATTGCATACAATAAAGTGACAACCATATGGCTCCTGCCAGTTGCCGATAACTCGGTTACAAAACATGATCATCTCATACAATAAAATTTAGCATCATGCCTTGACCATATCACATCACAACATGCCCTGCAAAAACAAGTTAGACGTCCTCTACTTTGTTGTTGCAAGTTTTACGTGGCTGCTACGGGCTTAAGAAAGAACCAATCTCACCTACGCATCAAAACCACAACGATAGTTTGTCAAATAGACTCCGTTTTAACCTTCTCAAGGACCGGGCGTAGCCACACTCGGTTCAACTAAAGTTGGAGAGACAGTCGCCCGCAAGCCATCTATGTGCAAAGCACGTCGAGGGAACCGGTCTCGCGTAAGCGTACGTGTAAGGTTGGTCCGGGTCGTCTCGTCCAACAATACCGCCGAACCAAAGTATGACATGCTGGTAGGCAGTATGACTTGTATCGCCCACAACTCACTTGTGTTCTACTCGTGCAAATAACATCAAACCATAAAACCTAGGCTCGGATGCCACTGTTGGGGAACGTAGTAATTTCAAAAAAATTCCTACGCACACGCAAGATCATGGTGATGCATAGCAACGAGGGGGAGAGTCTGATCTACGTACCCTTGTAGATCGCAACGGAAGCGTTGACACAACGTAGAGGAAGTAGTCGTACGTCTTCTTCCCGATCCGACCGATCCAAGCACCGTTACTCCGGCACCTCCGAGTTCTTAGCACACGTACAGCTCGATGACAATCCCCGGGCTCCGATCCAGCAAAGCTTCGGGGAGGAGTTCCGTCAGCACGACGGCGTGGTGACGATCTTGATGTACTACCGACGCAGGGCTTCGCCTAAGCACTACAACAATATGATCGAGGTGGAATTTGGTGGCAGGGGGCACCGCACACGGCTAAGGAACGATCACCAAGGATCAACTTGTGTGTCATGGGGTGCCCCCTGCCTCCGTATATAAAGGAGCAAGGGGGAGGGGCCGGCCGGCCTAGGAGGAGGCGCGCCAAGGGGAGTCCTACTCCCACCAGGAGTAGGACTCCCTCCTTCCTTGTTGGAGTAGGAGAAGGGGAAAGAGGGGGAGAGGAATAAGGAAAAGGGGGCTGCGCCCCTTGTCCAATTCGGACCAGAGGGGGGGCGCAGGCCTCCTTCCTTTTGGCCTCTCTCCTCTATTCTCGTATGGCCCAATAAGGCCCATATACTCTCCGGCGAATTCCCGTAACTCTCCGGTACTCCGAAAAATACCCGAATCACTCGGAACCTTTCCGAAGTCCGAATATAGTCGTCCAATATATCGATCTTTACGTCTCGACCATTTCGAGACTCCTCGTCATGTCCCCGATCTCATCCGGGACTCCGAACTCCTCATAATATAACTGGCATCGAAACCTTAAGCGTGCGGACCCTACGGTTCGAGAACAATGTAGACATGACCGAGACACGTCTCCGGTCAATAATCAATAGCGGGACCTGGATGCCCATATTGGCTCCTACATATTCTACGAAGATCTTTATCGGTCAGACCGCATAACAACATACGTTGTTCCCTTTGTCATCGGTATGTTACTTGCCCGAGATTCGATCGTCGGTATCCAATACCTAGTTCAATCTCATTACCGGCAAGTCTCTTTACTCGTTCCGTAATACATCATCTCACAACTAACATCTTAGTTATAATGCTTGCAAGGCTTATGTGATGTGTATTACCGAGAGGGCCCAGAGATACCTCTCCGACAATCGGAGTGACAAATCCTATTCTCGAAATACGTCAACCCAACATCTACCATTGGAAACACCTGTAGTACTCCTTTATAATCACCCAGGTACGTTGTGACGTTTGGTAGCACCCAAAGTGTTCCTCCGGCAAACGGGAGTTGCATAATCTCATAGTCATAGGAACATGTATAAGTCATGAAGAAAGCAATAGCAACATACTAAACGATCGGGTGCTAAGCTAATGGAATGGGTCATGTCAATCAGATCATTCAACTAATGATGTGACCTCATTAATCAAATAACAACTCTTTGTTCATGGTTAGGAAACATAACCATCTTTGATTAACGAGCTAGTCAAGTAGAGGCATACTAGTGACACTCTATTTGTCTATGTATTCACACATGTATTGTTTTTCCGGTTAATACAATTCTAGCATGAATAATAAACATTTATCATGATATAAGGAAATAAATAATAACTTTATTATTGCCTCTAGGGCATATTTCCTTTAGGGGTCTAGACTGGCCCCACAGATCAATACTAGTCTTTTCTGCGCACTTTGTCCTCACTCGTGCGCACCCGGGAGGAACTTCCCGGTCTGTCACCCATCCTGAAATTACTCCAAGCTGAGCACGCTTAACTTTGGATTTCTGTCTAAATTGGCTTCCGGAAAAGAAGGAATTTCTTATTGATATGAGTAGTCTATCATCCCTAATAAGCTAGGCTATCACACCACCGCCCGGGAGCAGCGGTACAACCGCTCGAACAAGACTGGGTAAGCACCATGGGCCAGCGGTACAACCGCTCGCGCGAGCGGTACAACCGCTGGGAAAGCACAGTAAGAAGCAGGAGAGAAGGGAAGCTCTCTCTCTCTCTCTCTGTCAACAAAAAGAAGGCAAGAGAGGGGTGTGGCAAGAGTGTACGTGAAAATATTCCCCAACACCTTCTAATGTGGATTCCCTCTTGATAGTACGGGTTCCCTACGACCAAAGAGATAAAAACGTAGAAAACCCCATCTTCGATCTTTTCCTTCCAGAGAGAATAGCTAACCGATGTACGCCTAATCATCGAGGACCTGAATCACTTAGCACATGATTAGACCAACAAAGGGTTGTCATCATCATCCAAAACACAAAGTAGGGAAATGCCCTTACAGCAGGGTGCTACCGTAGTAGGGGATCGAGCTTTTTCTCCCACAACCCTTGTACTCTTGTTCTCCCTCGTGAGGGCAATCCAACCACAAAGCAGGAGTAGGATCTTACACCGTGAGGTGGCTGGAACCAGGGTAACGGCCGTGTCCACTGTTCTTCTTCTCTAGCTTGTGCTCGCCGGAGCGTCACCATGGAGTTCGAACCTCTTGGGTCCTCGGAGCCCCGATTCTGACATTTGGCGTGCCACGTAGGGGTGAGCCGCTGTCCTTCTGCCCCGTTCAACTCACCAGCTCCATGGCCAATGCTCGTCGCCAATATATTTATATGCACGAATATTTTTTCAAAATTCTCAACATTTTTTGAATATTTTTTTAAACTGCGTACATTTTAGGATATTTTTGCAGTAGGAAAAAAGAGAAAGAGAACAAAAGACAAAACCAAAATAAATCCAAAAATGTACATACGCTACTACGTGTAGCGGTAGGAGGTAATGCGCCAGTCCATTCCAAACTATACAATTAACGACACACACCCCGGCCCCAACGTCGTCCGCTTCGGGCGACACAGGTGGCGACTAGGGTTTCCCCACCACACCGCCTCTCCCATACCCTCCCTCTCTCATCACCACCTGAGGAGGTCGTCAGATTCGTTCTCATGGCCGCCGATGATGTTGGCGGTGAGGCCTCGGTCGCTCCTTCCCTTGAGAAGGACCTCGGATCTGGGGCTGCGACCCTCGTTAGCAAGGCGGCGGCGCCATCTCGGCTGGCGTCGTTCACAGGTGTTCTCTGGTCGGCGGCCTCGTCCACACGGGTGGCGAGATGCCGGCGGGTGGCGGTGGCGCGGAGTTCTTCCCCTCCTCGTCAGATGTGAGGTTTGGCTCCCTTCCCCTGCCCCCCTCATCCCCGCCACTTCCAGCTGGCTTTCCTTCGGGCGCCGGTCTAGGTATTGGTGGGTGACCGGTGGTTTGGTTTTGGTTCGCTAAAAACCGTTGGTCGGCTTGGCTGGCCAGGTGGCAGCGACGTCCTTGACGCCGTGTTCCCTCTTTGGATGTGCTGCAGAGGTCCTTCCCCTTTCCACCCCTGTTCCTCCTCCCAGGAGAAAGCCCAAAATCCGGCTTGGGTTGGGCGGCGACGGCGCGTCTTCCTTGGGAGCGCCGCCTGGGGAGGGTTGCGTTCAGGTGAGGGGTTTAAACGTCGGAGCTTTTGGTGGCTCGGGTTGTCCGGTGACGGCGGTATCAACGAGGTTCTGCTGGCTGAAGGCGTTCTGGTTTCCCTCATGGGTGGTGTTCTCTGCCGGTGTCGCGTTTGGTCCACTTCCGGCGGTGCGGCGCCTCGACCCGGTGGTAGGGAATAGGGTTCCCCTACCCGAATGGACATGCGCCTCGCTAGCGGCGGAACCCCGGTTCTCTTCTACAATGGTTGTCTAGCAATGCTCATCGGTGCCCTGTTGGTTCTACTTGATGCCATTGCAGCCTTTCTTCAGTAGTTGCGCCTGGTGGCTTTCCTGCAGTCCTTAGGTGTTCTAGGATGTGGCGGCGCGATAGTCGCGGAGTGCTCGAATGTTCAAGTGGATGTGTGATGCGCCTGATCCATGTCTCGAAGCTAGCACTTCTCCTGCTCTAGGGTGAGCATCTCTCAAGTCCGACGGTGCGGCACCTTCCGATCCGTGGTGAGAGAGAAGGGTCCCTCTGCGGCGAGAGAGACGAAGGATGCGTGCTGTCTTTCTCCCTGGGCGTCGGTCGGGATCACTTCTACACTTTGTTTTATGCAGGTCCTCGCCGTGCTTGTGTGTGTCCCTATCCTAATGTCTGTTTAGTTGTAGTCTTCGTCTAGGACAAGCAATGAGCTTTGTTTTTCCTGCATTCTTTTTGAGCTTGTGCGTTCAGTTGAGTTGTAAGCTTCCTAAGTGTCCCTTTATATCGTTTGGCTGAGGTGGTCTATGTGTGTTTGTAATTCCTGACTGGTTGATGGCTTTGTTAATTTAAAGCCGGGCTCTCCGCGAGCCTTCGTTCTAAAAAATATATACAATTGGCCTAACTGGCGGTCACACGTGGTAGATAATGTGCAAGTGCAGCTGCGTGCTGGTTATGCTAAAACAAAAAACTGCGTGTTGGTTGAATTTCTTAATTGGTGGCCAGCAACCCTTGACGGTTGACTATTCGAAAAAGAAAAAATTTCAGAAATGGAAAAGGTTTCAATAAATTTGAAAAACCTTAATGAAATTTGGGAAAAAGTTCACGACTTTGAAGCAAAGTTCAAGACATGAAAATTTTCGTTATTTCAAAAAAAGTTCAAAACATGAAAAGAAGTTCAAAAGGTTTAAAAATAATAATTTCAAAAATATTTCCCACAATTTGATTTTTTTGACGAAATTTGAGAGAATTCTGAAAAATTCAAAAGAAATTTGATGTGAAAGTTCACAAATTTGATAAAATTAATAAATAAAAAGGAGAAAAAGTAAAGGAAAAATTGCACAAATCTCGTGCCGGAAAAAGCTCGGTAAACCATCCTAAAAAAACTGATCATACCTTTTAGAAGGTTTCAAAGCCGATAACAAAAAAACATGGACCAGTCGATCAGGAACCTAGCGTGCGTGAGCGAATGACAACTAAAAAAGTATGTAATGGACCGAGCCCAAGGTTGAAGGGGGTATGCGCGAGTTTACGGAGAGCAACCAATTGACGGGTAGCACTGCGCTCTCCGTGGTCGTCACATGTCGCGTGTTGGGCGCTTCCTCAAATTCGTTTTTAATTTTTCTGTGCATGTTTTCGTGTTTTAGATGGGGTTTTTTGGTTTTCCCTATGTTTTGGACCCAAAACAATTTTAAAAAAATAACATAAAAAAGCATTCTTTTTTCTTCCGCGAGAAGCACATGTTTGCCTCCGCGAGAGTTACTGTGCCTTTGGCAAAGGGAAAAACATGTTTTTTTATTTCGCAAGAGACACAAATTTACTTCGCGTGGAGGCACAGTTTTTGGTTCAGCGAGAGGCATAATTGTGGCTCTTAAAAAGGGAAAAGATACATTTTTTTCTTCCACAAGAGACACAAATTTGATTTTCGTGGAGGTATATGTTTGCTTCCTGCGAGGTGTGCCTCTTGGAAAGAAAAAAAAATACGTTTTCTTTCTTTGGCAAGAGGCACATATTTGCTTCTTCTGGAGCCACCATTTTTCTTTCACGAGAGGCACAACTATGCCTCTTGTAATAAGAAAAAATGCATGTTTTTTTCTTTTTTTTTTTGCAAGAGGCATTGATTTGTTTCTCGTAGAGGCATATGTTTTTTCTTTGAGATCGCACAAGTTTGCTTCCTTGAGGGGTACGTCTGTGCGTCTTGAAAGAAAAAAAATGCATTTTTCGCTTCCGAGAGACAAACAGATTTGCGTCGCGTGGAGGCATGCCTCTTGGGAAATGGAAAAAAGTGGGGAAAATCATGCTACGGGCTTATTTTTTCCCCTTTTTTCATGAAAAAATTCGTTGAAAACTATTTACATGGGATCTAGTTTAAAAAATCTTGATGCGAGAAATCTGGCGGTTAAAATTGTTCGTGATTCAGATGTGCGGTTAAAAAAATAAACAAGTAGGATTTGCAATGGGTACCTCTCAATTAGTGATTACGTAACTTGAGAAGATTGAAATGGCGCGCATGCAGTGTACCAATTGCCGCAACTTGAGAAGATGAAAGTGACATTTGCAATGGATACCTCTTAATTAGTGATTTCGCAATTTGCGCAAAGAGCTGTAAGATGAAAGTGCCATTTGCAATGGATACCTCTTAATTAGTGATTTCGCAATTTGCGCAAAGAGCTGTAAATGACGCTGAATAGGACTTCGGCCTCACGGGTGCACATATGTCTCGCAATGGTTAGTGTACGTACCATCCTGGTTGTGGGCTGCCCGTTAGTTGCTAAAACATTCGTTCATTTGTTTGCCTCGTCTTTTTGTTTTTTTCTTGTACTAGTAAAAGGGTCCGTGTGTTGCAACGGGAAAAAAATCACAATCTCTAATGGCCATGACCACATTTTGCTGCATCATCAAAATACACTATCACTCCCAATTTTGTGAAATCATGAACATTTTTTAGAATCGTGAATATATTTCAAAGCGTCAACAATTTTCAAATTCATGACCACTTTTACCAATTTTCAAACATTTTCTAAAATCCAGAACATTTTTGAATTCCAAAACATTTTTGAATTCCAGAACATTTTATACTATTTCCAAACAATTTTCTTGAATCGGCGAATATTTCTACAATCGACAAATACATTTTAGAAATGGATTGAACTATTTTTGATATTCACGAAGTTTTTTTATTTAAATATCTTTTTTTAATCAGCAAACATTTTGTGAATGAATAAACTATTTTGTAAGTCATGAACAGTTTTTGAATTTTTACGATATTCTTCCATTCATGAACATTTCTTGAACTGGCAAAATTTTGTTCAATTTATAAACATTGTTTAATACACAAAACTTTTTAAAAACCATGACATTTTTTGATTTCCCAAAAATTTGTTTAAATTTAAAACATTTTTTTATAAAATCACGAATATTTTTCAAGTACACAAACATTTTATGATTTATTATGCATTTTATTTTAAATTTTTTTATTTTTTCATTGTTGAAACTTTATTGAAGTCCAACATTATTTCAAATAGAAAAAATGAAAACGAAAATGAAATAAAAAGAAAAAAAACAAAATTAAAAAAACAGGCCGCCCGGACATGGGCTGGCCTAGATGGGCACGTTGTGTCGTCTCCCAGCGCAGAGCGGAGTATCGGAGGTCCCTGCTACATGGGCCTGCCCAGGCGCAGAAGCACTTATAGATAGCATTGGTGGGTGTCTCAAAAAAAAGAGATAGCATTGGTGGGTAATATTTTACAACTTGAGAGGCAATTTTCGTGACGTACCGCCAGAAGCAACAGCCCCTTTAGTATTAGGTAGTAGCAAACATGCCCATGCGTTGCACCGAAAGAAAAAATGACCCCTCATACACACACCCGGTGACATTAGCAAATTCTTTAAAAATTTCACGATGCTGCACGACAAGGCGTACTGATTTTTAGTGTACTCAAGGTGTTCCCGATTTATTAGACTACTAGAATATCTACCTAATTGCCACTACCTTTTTACGCCTTTGTTGTCGTTCTTCCTTACTGATGCTCAAAAAAATTTGCATTGGGATGAAAATGGAGAAGTACTCCCTCCGTCCTAATCTAAGTGTCTCAACTTTAATACAACATATTAGTAGTTTAGTGTACATTATGTATATGGGTCGTTTATTGTGCACTATCCGAAATAGAGAGGATAATTCTATACTTGTTGTAACCCTTAGCATATGGTAGCTGCTTGGAATCAACATCCCTATGGTGTCAATAATAGCTTTTGTGCCAATTTAAATGATGCAGGAACATATGTAATAGAGCTGCTTGGAATCAACATCCCACATAATACCAATAATAGCTTCTGTGCCAATTTAAATGGTGCAGGAACATATATAATAGGCATTTTCAAAATACCCCATATGAAAGGATATTAATTAAGATTGCATCGTAAATCTAATTTTAGAAATGATTAACATGCAAGATGATATCATATCTGAAATCTACACATTTTCCTGAGTAATTTTTATATATAACATGTAAGATTTCGAGTTAGGATTCAAAATATATGAATATTTTAAGAAGATATGCATGATAAAAGAAAAGGTAAACCAAGATGAAAGAAAAAGTAAACCAAGATGAAAGAAAATTGCAGTCACCTAGAATCGAACTTAGATATATTAGGTGGAAGAGTCGAGCTCTAGCCTTTGCCCTGCTTGCCTGATAGTTGTACATTGTTGTGCTGCCTACTTATAAACCAAGTCCGATGTACCGAATTGTAAAAGAAAAAACGGATCATTTTCCCTCTTACCGGTGGCATGAGGGTTAATTATTGGTAATTTTGGGGCAAATCTTATGACGCACCACCAAAAGCACTATTTGCTTTGTTATTAGGTGGAGATGGATAGATATACATATAGATAGATTTGGAAAGCATTAATTATACAAATTTCTCAAAATTATTTTACTTTTTTTTCATAATTGTTCATGACATATTTTTAAAACTCGCAAGAGTGTGAATTTTTTTTTGTGGTTGTTTAAAATATCCACGTGCTCCAGAATAATGTACCTTAAGTTCTTAAGAATATTAAAAAAAATAAAATTTGTTCATGTGCCCAAAAAATGTTTCACACCATTCATAAAATAATGTTGACATGTTGAAAATACGTTTCTGCCCTTTTTTTAAGAAAAGCCTTTAACAACGTACACAAAATCCGCATAGTTAAAAAAATGTTCAATACCATTCAAATAAAATATTCAACATGTATTTTAATTTTTTTAACACGCATTCAAAAAATGTTCAGAAACATATATTTAGAATCGGTTGAACATGTATTTAAAAGTGTTAAACATGTAGAAATGTTATTTTTATTCCAGAAATGTGAAATGTAGATAAAAAAATCTACTTGGAAAAATGCTAAACATGTATTTAAAAAATGTTCTTGGTGTAAAAAAAAAGAACAATGTGTACGTAAAATGTAGACAAGTGTTCAAAAAAAAATCAAACAAATATCGATGAAAACCCGAAGAAAATCGGTGCAAACAACGAAAATTTGATAAGAAACTACACAGAAAGAAAAACTTGCGTCGGCATCTACAGCATTGCCCAACCCAGTAGGATTCTGTCGGAGGCGAGCCGGAGCTCTGCCTCGCATTAGGCGATAAATAGCGATGTTGAGTCCGTAAGTGGGCACGTGCGAGCGATGGTTCCTATTATGCGCGTAACATCGAGAATAGCTGAAAACGTGCACCCTAGGTCATTTATTTTCGCGGCTTTTGGGTTCGCCTATTTAGGGCATTTGCGACGCAGACCCTCAAATCGCCCCTATATGTCTTTTTCGAAAGTTGGCATGTTTTTTGTCATCAAAGGATATGCCTCAAACGTTTGCAGACTGGTCCAGATATTCTAATTCCGGTAACCTAGCCAGCCAAAAGCCACCACGTCAAACATCCGGACATCGCCTCTCTCTCTCATCAACCACGATATGCGCACGCATATATAAACATTTAGGGATATGGTTGGATAGCCGGCTCCCGCATTAGTGTTTGCAGACAAATCTAGACCAGTTCATGGACAAATAGTGTGTCTGTTTTAGAAATTAGTCTTAAAGATGCCCGTAGGTATTCAACGAAATTTGTGAAGGTTCTAGAACCTTCCCTGAAGAGTTTTTTTGAATTTCTTTCATGCCATTTTTTAAATTTGTTTTATTTTTAATTATTTTTCATATTTAAATTTAGGCGTATTTTTTGAATTTTAATTTTTAATTCTCAAAAGTTTTGGAAATTTTAACAATTATTTAAAATTACTAAATATTTTCGAATTTGCAAACATTTCTTGAAATCTGGAACTTTTTAAATTTTCTAAACGTTTTTTCAAATTCAGAAACATTATTATATATTTTGATTTTTTCACATACTATAATATTTTTATTTTATGATAATTTTTAAAAAATGCACAAAAATACAGGAAGATTTATAAACTTTGTGATATTTTTGTGTTAGTGGAGATTTTTGGAGTCCGTGAACATTTTTTGAAATCTGAATTTTTTATTTGCGAATATTTTTCCTAATTCATGAACATTTTTCAAATTTGTAACATTTTCTAATTCATGAACAATTTTTCAATACATGGAGGTGTTGGTATACTGAAGAGATGAATGTCTTGCAACACTTTATACAACTTCATTGTGTCCCAATAGTTCTAACACTGACAGCCATGCTAGCCTTGCTATTTTACACAAGGCTATTTTAAGATGAAATTTACTATTTTCATGTTCCTCCTTCCATAGTTCTGCTCAATTTTGTCCCACACCTGAGAAATCATTTCGCTGCAACAATTTATTTGTAGCATAGTAATATGATAGCAGTGATAGCAAAGTAACAGCAACAGTACTAGCAACTTTGTAACCATCAGAGTAGTAGTAACTTGAGCAAAGGCAATAGTATTGAAGCGTAGGCATGGAGTAGCGATGGATATTCAGATGAGATTCAATATGTATCTGTCAGAACCTAAAGCGATACACAATAGTTTCAATTCATTAATCATATGATAAGAACTTGCATAACATCTTTTGTCTTACCCTCTCGTGATAGCGGGGTCCTAATGGAAACTAAGAGTAATTAAGACGCTCCTTTTAATAGAGAACCGGAACAAAGCATTAGCACATAGTGAATACATGAACTCCTCAAGTGAAAGTCATCCCCGTCAATATCCCAATTCAAGGTCACCTTGGGGATCTAAGGTCCAGAACGATAGCAGGTGCATACAACTTGAAAGTAAGATCAAGAACAAAAATATATTCATGAAAGCATAATATGTTCAAATATGAAATCATGGCACTCGGGCCATAGTGACAAGCATTAAGCATAGCAAAGTCATAGCGGCATCAATCTCAGAACATAGTGGATTCTAGGTATCAAGTCCTAACAAATTGACATGGTTACATATGAAATCTCATCCAACTCCATCTAACTCTAGTATGCCCACAGGGGGATTACCCACGCATGATTGTGAGCATTATGAAATTGTTGATGGAGAAGGGTTGATGATGACGACGACGATGAATCCCCCTCTTTGGACCCATGAACAGACTCTAGATCAGGGCTCCCGGCAAAGCACAAGAGGTGGCGGCGGGTCCATATTGTAAAACTTGATGAAACTTTCTCTCTTTATTTTTTCTCGGGAAGACGGAGTTTATAGTGCTGGAATTAGGTCAGTAAGGGGTCCAGGGGGCCCACAAGTCTACCCGGCACACCCTGGGGGGTATTTTTCATTTATTTGAAAATAAATCTCCGTAAAGTTTCGCCCAATCCCGAGAATCTTTTATTTCTACACAAATACAACGCCAAGGTAGTTCTACTGAAAACAGTGTCAGTCTGGTTTAGTTTGACTCAAATCATGCAAATTAGAGGCCAAACAAGAGAAAAATTGTTTGAAGAAGTATATACGTTGGAGATGTATTAGTGGTGCACGGAGAAAACCTCAAGAGAGAGAGAGAGAGGAAAAATGAAGTCTAAATTTTGGGCGTAGGGGAATGTGTCTTGCAATGCCTGAGTTAGGGTTAGGACACCCTGCTCTTTTCCCTTTTTCTTTCTTTCTTATAGATTGGTCCTTGTAGTTGGAAATGGCAGTATATTATAATCACAATAGGAGGTAAATTTATTTTTAGGAAAGCATTAAGTTCACCCAACTGATATTACGATCGTGTCGATTGCCTACTACGTATGCAACGTGCCATGGTGGGCCCACACACCCTTCCATCATTCTCCACCCGTACCCACGTAACAGCCGCACATGCCCTGATCTTTGATACGTCTCCGTCGTATCTATAATTTTTGATTGTTTCATGCCAATATTATACAACTTTCACATATTTTTGGCAACTTTTTATATGATTTATTTCGACTAACATATTGATCTACTGCCCAGTGCCAGCTCCTATTTGTTGCATGTTTTTTTCACAGGAAATCCATATCAAACGAAGTCCAAACGCGATAAAAAATTACGGAGAATTATTTTGGAATATATGTGATTTTTGGGACATGGAATCAACGCAAACGGAGGCCTACCGTGCCTAAGAGACACCAGGGCGCGCCCCAGGCTCCAGGCGTGTGGTGATGGGTTGTGCTCAACCCGTACGTCGACTGGGGCTCTACTTCGGGCACAAGGAAGCTTATATCCACAAAAAATCATGATAAAATCTTAGCGCAATCGGAGTTACGGATTTTTGAGAATATAAGAAACGGTTTTCGGCCAGATCTGGGAACGCGAAACAGAAGGGAACAGAGAGGGAGATCCAATCTCGGAGGGGCTCCTGCCCCTCTGCCGCCATGGAGGCCATGGACCAGAGAGGGAACTCTCCTCCCATATAGGGGGGAGGCCAAGGAAGAAGAAAAAGGAGGGGGCTCTCTCCCCCTCTCTCTCCTGGTGGTGCTAGAGTGCCGCTGCGGCTAGGATCATGACGGCGATCTACATCAACAATCTTGCTACCGTCCACACCAACTTTCTCCCCCTCTATGCAGCGGTGTAACATCTCTTCTCCCTGCTGTAATCTCTACTTAAACATGGTGCTCAACTCCATATATTATTTCCCAATGATCTATGGTTATCCTATGATGTTTGAGTAGATCCATTTTATCCCACGGGTTAATCGTGATCTTGGTTGGTATGATTGTATATTTTATTTATGGTGATGTCCTACAGTGCCCTCCTTCTCGCACAAACATGGGGGATCCTCGTTGTAGGGTGTTGCAATATGTCCATGGTTCGCTTATGGTGGGTTGCGAGAGTGACAGAAGGTTAAACTCGAGTAAGTGGGGTATGGCGTATGGGAGTAAAGAGTACTTGATACTTAATGCTATGGTTGGGTTTCATGACCTTTATGATCTTTAGTAGTTGCGGATGCTGGCTAGAGTTCCAATGATGTAACTCTTTTGCAGTGTGTTTGTTGAGATCGATGAACTTTGAGTTTATGACCAGATCTATATTTTTATATCCATAAAAGTTATTTGAGTTTCTTTGATCTCTTATATGCATGATTGCTTATAGCCTCGTACTTCTTCTTTGATATTTGGGTTTTGTTTGGCCAACTTGATCTATTTATCTTACAATGGGAAGAGGTGCTTTGTAGTGGGTTCGATCTTACGGTGCTTGATCTCAGTGACAGAAGGGGAACCGACACATATGTATTGTTTCTACTAAGGATAAAACGATGGGGTCTATCTCTACATAGATAGATCTTGTCTACATCATGTCATCATTCTTATTGCATTACTCCGGTTTCCCATGAACTTAATATACTAGATGCATGATGGATAGCGGCCAATGTGTGGAGTAATAGTAGTAGATGCAGGCAGGAGTCGGTCTACTAATCTTGGACGTGATGCCTATATAATGATCATTGCCTGGATATCGTCATGATTATTCAAAGTGTTGGGTTCTACGGTAGGGTGCGTCGACTGCAAATTAAAATTTTCATATGCGCAGAACAACCAAGAACATGTTACGGGAGATGGATCACAGATCGTTACCACTAGACGCGTAGTGCCGTGCAACGGAAGAAGAGTTGGGGCAGCGCGTCCGCGTGAATCGTCTCCTCCTCGCCCGATCTCCCTCGAACAGCCGGTCGTCGGTTCCTGTACCGGAGTGACTCAAGTGCACCGCCTCTAACGGTATCCGCGCGTGCAGGAGAAACACTGTGCGATGGACTGCTAGATCCGATCGCATAGTCGGCGATGAGTGGAGGTGACTATTCGTGTAACATCCCAATTTTCAATTTGGATGTTATACATAGGTCATCATATGCATATCATATTTTATTTGCATTTTGGTTGTGATCCTAAAAATCTTAAGCAACTCAAGGACGGAAGGAGAGAGTTGGAGGTTTCGCATATTTTCATATTTGAATTTTCTCAAATTTGATAAGAGAATCAATTTGATTTTAATATTTTCCACAATTATTTCTAATATTAAAAATAAAAGAGTGAAGATAATATGACTTCTTCAAAAGAGAGGACTATTGGAGAAGAAATTTTAAAATCAAATTTATATTTTATTTGAATTAGAAAAATAGCATTTTTGAAAATTGCATTTTAGGCCAGAAAAATGTCCACTTTGTTCTGAATAATAGGTTTAGAGGGTGAAAATAGTTTCTGGTGTTTTTAGAATTTTTTTATATTTTATAGGATTTTTCTTCGGGCAAAATTTTAATATTTTATTTAAAAAAGAGTTCGCCGCCCGATTGGGCCGAAGGCCCAAACGAGCCAGGCCGTAGCCCGCGCCACCCCGCCGCCTTCCTCCCGAGCGGGAGGAGACCCGCCGCCGCACGGACGCCGAGGGGAGTCCGGCTCGGACTCCCGACGGGCCGCCTCCTCGCCCAAAGGTAGCGCCGCCCCCGGCCCTTTAAAGCCCGCCGCCTCGTCCCGCAGCCGCCTGCCGCCCGCCACTGCTGCTGCCACTGTTGTGCGCTGCCGCCGTCCTGCGCGCCGCCGCTCACCGTCCCGCGCGCCGTCGCTCGCCGTCGCCGGAGTCCTGTCGCTGCCGCCGCCCGCTGCTGCTGCTACCACTGTTGTGCGCCGCCGCCGCTTTGCCTCGCCGGATTCTCGCCGCCGCCGTTAACCCCGCCGACATCGTGAACCGGTATAATACCGCCCGGTTCGCCGGTTCATTTCAGTTTCTTTTCGGTTCTTCGGTTTAGATCGGTTTATTTTTAGGGTTAGGGTTTTCTCGGTTTTTTCCGTTCAGATCTAATTTGCGGATGTTCGTCTGTTAATCCGCAGTAGCAAACAACATTCGTTCGTTTGGTTCTGTTAGCGAACATTTGTTCAATATGTTTTTCTTTTTATTTTATTTTCGGCCAGGCACCTATCCGTGAATACTTTTCTCACAAATCAGTCCCTGATCTTCAAACCCTCGCAACTTTTTGCTCGCTTGTCCAAATCTGGTGAAACCAACGCCAAAATCTTCGTCTTGTTCCCCTCTTTCCAGATAATCAACTTGAACATGGTTTTGACAAATTAAAATTTGGTTTCAAGCAGATTTGAATTCAAACTTGTTTTGATCGTAGTTTGCGTTTCATAGCTCGAATTTGGTTGATTCTGTTTGCAAATCGAAGCTCTTCAGTTGAACTTTCAGTTTGGACCGTTTCAATTCAGTTTTACCCTTGCATCGTATACTTGAGTGCTTATGTATGCTATTGTTTGTTCACGATAGATTTTTCGGAGTGCGAAGCGTGCTACTACGAATCACTAGGGTTTTCAGATCGTCAGCAAGGCAAGTAACACTTTGATCATATCCCTTATTACCCAGTTTTTATGCATTACTATCAATCCTCAAACATTGCATGAGTAGGATCTGTTTAACATGTGGGTATTGGGAAGTAGTTGTTGAGGTA
Organism: Triticum monococcum; assembly: GCA_034509565.1. Taxonomy (NCBI): domain Eukaryota; kingdom Viridiplantae; phylum Streptophyta; class Magnoliopsida; order Poales; family Poaceae; genus Triticum; species Triticum monococcum. The sequence goes on along the minus strand of CM067845.1, from coordinate 613,948,446 downwards.
GTACCTATTGCCCTTTTATTCAAACCTTGGGAGTTACTACATTACACTTATTATATTGTGCTATGCTATGCTCGTAGACGTGGTTTGGTTTGAGTGATTCATGACAGTTGTGAGTATTATTATGAACTAAAGGTATACTTAAGGTGGCTACTTTAACACACATCTGGGTGGATTGGTTTGTGGGCGCCTGGGGAAATCCAGTGCTGTCCAAAGGAGAATCCCGGGGTATCCCTGTGATTTTTCCTATGGTTTGCCACCCAGGCTCAAAGGGATCATTAAGTTATTCATGCTAGAAACTTCCGTGTGCAGCCACAAGCCATTATGGGCTCTGGCATAGTCGAGTAAGTTGTGGGAATCCTTTCCATGATGGGCTAGCAGATGTAGGGGATTGTAGGTGTACCAGCCTATCTATCAGTTAAGGGGACCTCTTCGGAAAGACTGTGTCTCGGTCATCCGTTTCTCAAACATCATGCAGTGCGAGAAATTCAACGGAGGAGATCGTGTCTTGTGGGGAAAAGTGCGCAAACCTCTATAGAGTGTATAAACTAATCATGGTTAGCCGTGTCCCCGGTTATGGACATCTTGAGTATCTGGTGCTTGAATTACTATGTTGATCTCATCACTTTACTTAATTAACTTGTTGGGTTAATGATTATTAATTTTGGGATTGAGATGGGGTTACCATTCTCAATGATTTCAACAAACTTTGTAGTTAAATAAAATATATTCCTTTGTTGTAGGAAAAAAACTAGCTTTCTGCAAATGATAACCATAGAGCCTCCACCAGCCATATATGCTTATAGATATAGCTGTTACTTGTTCAAATGCTCTATAGTGTTATCTTGCCAGCATATTCCATGTGCTGACCTACACATGCTGCAACGTATTATGTTGTAGAGTTTTCAGACGAAGAGTAAGGTGCGCTAGGTCGTTGTCGTGCACTCAGCTATGCCGTTGGAGTTGATGGACTCATTTACCTTCGAAGCTTCCGTTGTTATCTTACTTAGATGGCCTTCAGCCATATTATTGTAATAAGCACTCTCTTGAGACATTCGATTTAATAAGTGTGTGATTGAACTCTATTATAAATCCTTCAAGTACTATGTGTGTCAGCATTACCGATCCAGGGATGACACTTATACACCGAGATTTGACTGTTTGAGGTCGGATTGCTACAAGATGGTATCAGAGCACACACCGACTGTAGGACGGGACCACTAAGATAAGCCATATGACACTCTTCTCTACTAATTTCTGACTCTTCTCCTCTTTCCACTCTATAGATGGCGGACCGAAGGAACAAGTTTGCTTAACCGGATGAAGACACCCCTTTTGGACGACACTTGAAGGAGGCCACTAGATACCTGAACATCGGAATACCAAGCTTCACGAGGACCTACACCGCCACTCTACCGGAAGAAGAGCGCTGGACAGTTCGAGTACATGTTCGAGGAAGGACATTCACACCGGTTACTGAGCCCATAGAGTTTTCCTTTGATGCACCAACCTGGAGTCTAGGAAAGAGCATGGCAGCTCACATCGCCATGGGATGCATCGGTGAAGTATACCACAAGGATCTTAAGGACACCATCTACCAGATATGTGGACACCGAGATGAGAAATGGGAGATGATTTGCACCAGGAGGGACAAGTCCATTGCATCCTACATCCAGGAGTTAAACCAGCACATCTGTCGTCAGGAGAACCAGATGTGCGCCAGAATGATAGACCTGAAGAAGGTGATGACTAGGAACATGGAGCTAGAAGAGGAACTCAAGTGTACACGTGATGGATATGAAGAGGAAATTGCAGTACTACTAGAGAAGAATGAAGACCTGAAGAATAAGCTAGGAATATTCATGGGAGACCCGGCGCCAGGAGAGGACAACCATCCTAAAGACTACATCATCATCGACGACACCGACTCCGATCCCGACAGTGATGATGACTATGAAGACGAAGCTGGAGCAGATATCATGGAGTCCTCTTCTGATCAAAATTTCTAGTTGACCACCATATTATCAATAGTATTCCCCCATGTATATAGTAGTAGTCCGATTATTTTGTAACGGTAGCTAGATCGATTGTATGCCCTTGTTTGAATTGAGTGGTGTGATATGAATGTGTTTGTCTCATGTGCATATGGGTAGTGATTTCTCCCTAGACCTCACTCTATTCTAATATCTCCCCTCTAAACCTATCAGATGCCTCCGAGATGTGACCCCAGATTTGTCTTCCCACCGGAGCTCACTCAGTTGATCCAACAGCAAAATGCCTTGATGCAACTAGTAGTCCAGACCAAGGCAACAACAATAACAACAACAACAACAACATTAACAACCCACCGCCACCACCTCCCATTGACAACTTAGCCCGTTTTCTGAGGTTGAATCCGCCGGTGTTTTCCAGTAGCACCGAGCCGATTGTTGCTGATTACTGGCTCCGCAGGATTGGAAGGGAGCTGACCACCGCAGGTTGCACAAATCCTGAGAAGGTGCGCTTTGCCGCACATCAATTGGATGGACCAGTAGCCTCATGGTGGGAGAATTACACAACCAGTTTTACCATAGCCAATGTCACATGGGATCAGTTTCAGCAAGCTTTTCGCACAACGCATGTCTCAACTGGAGCAATGAACATGAAGAAGCGTGAGTTTAGCAACTTACACCAGGGAAACCGTACTGTGGGGCAGTACGTGGATGAGTTTAGTAAGTTAGCTCGCTATGCCCCAGATGATGTGGCCACAGATGCCGCGAAGCAGGAGAAGTTTATGGAAGGGCTGAAGGATGAGATGAGTATGCAGTTGATGGTGTTGCAACATTCGCTAACTACTAGGAGTTGGTAGACAGGTCCCTTATGATTGAAAGCAAACAACAACAGATAGAGAGACACAAACGGAAGTATGGACAGGGGAAGTACAAGTCTTGAGCTCAGAAGAAGCCTCGCTGTACCCCTAAATCCGGAGGTTACACCCATAACCATGGAGGCCATACTCACAATGGAGGAAGCACACATAACCACAGAGGCCATAAGAATGGGAATGGGAATGGAACAAGCAGCAGCCAGAACCGTCCCAATCCAACAACACCCGCCATGAAGGACCCGAGTCATGTCACCTGCTACAAGTGCAGGAAGACTGGACACTACGCCAATGATTGCTCAGAGTTGAAGAATGGCAATGGAAATGGAAACTCTGGGAAGAAGCCCATCCCTTTCACCAGAGGACAAGTGAACCACATTAACGTGGAGGAGGTTGAAGAACAACCAGATGCAGTTATAGGTAAGTTTTTGATTAAGTCATTTACTGCAATAGTTCTTTTTGATACTGGTGCATCGCATTCATACATATGAAGGGGATTTGTGGATAAGTACAAGTTGCCCACCAAAGTTCTTAAGACACCTATGTTAGTAAGCTCACTTGGAGCGGAGTATATGGCAAGGAGTGGATTTTTTCAGATGCCATTGACCATAGGTAGTCATGTTTTCCCCCCAGAACTAATAATTTTGGAGTCACAAGGATTGGATGTGATATTAGGCATGTATTGGCTATCCATGTATGGAGGAAATATCGATTGTGCTAGTAAGTCAATTCTACTCACCACCCCGGAGGGAAAAAGGATCAAATATGTGTCTAGGCATGCGCCAAGGAGGACCCAAGTGAATTCTCTCTCGGGAGTTGTTCAGGAAGAAGTGTCTGTTGTGAAGGATTACTCGGATGTATTTTCAGAGGAACTACCAGGCATGCCGCCAGATGTAGACATAGAGTTTTTGATAGAGCTGTTGCCAGGCACCGGACCAATATCGAAGAGACCGTATCGGATGCCCGCAAATGATTTGGAGGAAATTAAAAAGCAGATTAAGGAGTTATTGGAGAAAGGTTATATCCGACCTAGTTCATCACCGTGGGGAGCCCCAGTGCTCTTAGTTGAGAAGAAGGATGGATCCTTGAGAATGGTTGTTGATTATCGGGCTTTAAACAAAGTGACGATCAAGAACAAGTACCCACTACCGATGATCAATGATCTGTTTGACCAGTTGCAAGGAGCTAAAGTATTCTCCAAGATCGATCTTCGATCAGGATACCACCAGTTGAAGATCCAAGAAGAGGATATACCCAAGACAACTTTTACCACAAGGTATGGGCTATATGAGTACACAATCATGTCATTTGGATTAACAAATGCCCCTGCCTATTTTATGAGTATGATGAACAAGGTGTGCATGGAGTTTTTGGATAAGTTTGTTGTGGTGTTCATTGATGATATTTTGGTGTACTTGAAGAATGAATAGGAACACAAGGAACACTTACGCTTAGTTCTCGAGAAGCTCAGGGAACATCAGCTATATGCCAAGTTCAGCAAGTGTGAGTTTTGGTTGAAGGAAGTTGGATTTCTTGGACATGTTATATCAGGAGAAGGTATAGTCGTAGACCCTACCAAGGTTCAGTCTGTCACTGAGTGGTTGGCACCCACCTCAGTTGGAGAGATCCATAGTTTTCTGGGACTCGCGGGATACTATCGAAGATTTATTGAGAATTTTTCCAAAATTGTGAAACCCATGACTGAATTGTTGAAGGACACCAAGTTCAAATGGACCGAGGATTGTGAGGCCAGTTTTCAGGAGTTGAAGAAACGTTTGGTTACAGCCCCAGTACTGATTCTTCTGGATATACGGAAGGATTTCCAAGTGTATTGCGACGCTTCTCGCTTGGGACTTGGAGGTGTACTTATGCAAGATGGAAGAGTTTTTTCATATGCCTCACAACAGCTTCGACCTCACGAGTTGAATTATGCAACACATGATTTCGAGTTAGCAGCCATAGTGCATGCGCTCAAGACCTAGAGACATTTTCTGATTGGAAACCATTGTGATGTGTACACGGATCACAAGAGTTTGAAGTACATTTCCACGCAGAAGGAGTTGAATCTCAGGCAGAGGAGATGGTTGGAGCTCATAAAGGATTATGATATGAAGTTGCATTATCATCCAGGAAAGGCCAATGTCACAGCAGGACACTTTGAGCCACAAGAGTTATGCCAATACCCTCGTAAGCGGAGGATTACCGTAGGAGTTAGTAGACGATCTCAAGGAACTTCGTTTGGAGATAGTTCCAAGAGGTTTTGTTGTAGCAATGGAGGTTCAGTCTACCCTATTGGGAAAGATTCGAGAAGCTCAAAAGGATGATAAGGAAATTGCTGAGATAAAGGAGAAGATGAGCAAAGGAAAAGCCAAAGGTTTACGTGAGGATGATCACGAAACTTTATGGTTTGAGGATCGTGTCTATGTGCCCAATAATGCGGAGATCAAGAAGTTAATACTTCAGGAAGCTCATGACTCGCCATATTCGATTCACCCTGGAAACACCAATATGTATTTCGATTTGAAGGAACGTTTCTGGTGGACATGTATGAAGAAGGATATTGTCGAGTATGTAGCAGTATGTGATGTATGTCAGAGAGTGAAGGCAGAACATCAGAAGCCAGCAGGATTACTTCAGGCTATGCCAATACCCAAATGGAAGTGGGACAAACTTGGCATGGATTTCATCACCGGATTACCCAGGACCTGATCAGGATATGATTCTATCTGGGTAGTAGTTGATCGCTTGACCAAGGTAGCCCACTTTATCCCAGAGAAAACGACATATACAAGCGCGAAGTTGGCCAAGATATATATGACCAGGATCGTATGTCTGCATGGAGTTCCGAGGACCATCCTATCAGATAGAGGGACACATTTTACCTTGAAGTTTTGGAATCAGCTGCACCAGACTTTGGTTACTAGGCTAGAGTTCAGTATAGTGTTTCATCCGCAGACAGATGGACATGCCGAGAGAGTCAATCATATTCTGGAAGACATGTTGAGAGTTTGTGCGCTAGATTATGGATCTAGTTAGGACGATAATTTGCCCTACGCAGAGTTTTCATACAACAACAGTTATCAGGCTAGTTTAAAGATGGCCCCTTTTGAAGCCTTGTATGGAAGGAGATGCAGGACACTGTTAATGTGGGATGAAGTTGGAGAACGTTAGTTGTTTGGACCAGATTTGATCAAAGAGTCTGAAGAGAAGGTTAAGTTGATTCGAGATAGACTGAAGGTAGCTCCGTCCAGGCAAAAGAGTTATGCTGATACTAAACACAAGGAGGTAGTCTATGATATTGGAGACAGAGCATATCTTCGTGTGTCACCATCCAAGGAGTTAACGATTTGGAGTTAAGGGAAAGTTAGCCCCGAGATTTGTAGGACCATACCGAGTTCTGGAACGTATGGGAGAAGTTGCCTACAAGTTGGAGTTACCCGAAGGATTGTCAGGAGTTCATGATGTGTTTCACATTTCCCAGTTGAAGAAGTGTCATGCTGAAATGGCCGATATTCCTCTAAGAAATACAGTGCCCCTGGAAGCAATTCAGTTGGAGAGTGATCTGACCTACGAGGAGAAACCCGTTAAGATTCTCGAGTTTGCCAGCCGAGTTACATGCAGCAAGATTATCAAGCTTTGCAAAGTTCAATGGAGCCAACATACCGAGGATGAAGCCACCTGGGAAAGAGAAGAAGACCTACGGAAAGACCACCCAGACCTATTTTCTAGCCAACCTGAATCTCGAGGGCGAGATTCATCTTAAGGGGGGGGGGGGTAGGTTTGTAACATACCAATTTTCAATTTGGATGTTATACATAGGTCATCATATACATATCATATTTTATTTGCATTTCGGTTGTGATCCTAGAAATCTTGAGAAACTCAAGGACCCAAGGAGAGAGTTGGAGGTTTTGCATATTTTCATATTTGAATTTTCTCAAATTTGAAAAGAGGATCAATTTGATTTTAATATTTTTTCTCCAATTATTTCCAATATTAAAAATAAAAGAGTGAAGATAATATGACTTCTTCAAAAGAGAGGAATATTGGAGAAGAAATTTTAAAGTAAAATTTATATTTTATTTGCTATTTTATTTGAACTAGAAAAATATGCATTTTCAGGCCAGAAAAATGTTCACTTTGTTCTAAATAATAGGTTTAGACGGTGAAAATTGTTTCTGGTATTTTTAGAATTTTTTTATATTTTATTAGGACTTTTATTTGGATGATTTTTTTTAAAAAGAGTTTACCGCCCGACTGGGCCGAAGGCACAGCCGAGCCAGGTCGCAGCCCGCGCCACCCCGCCGCCTTCCTCCCGAGCGGGAGGAGACCCGCCACTGCACGGATGCCGAGGGGAGTCCGGCTCGAACTCCCGACGGGCCGCCCCCTCACCCAAGGCTGCGTCGCCCTCCCGGGCCCTTTAAAGCCCGCCAACCCCGCTGCCTCCTCCCCACCTCATCCTGCAGCCGCCGCCGCCCACTAGCCGCAGCTGCCGCCACCTGCCACCTACCGCTGCTGCTGCTGCTGTTGTGCGCCGCCGCCGCCGTCCCGCGCGCCGCCGCTTGCAGTCGCCGGAGTGCCGCCGCTTTGCCTCGCCGGAGTCCTGCCGCCGCCGTTGACCCCGCCGACGTCATGAACCGGTATAATACCGCCCGGTTCGCTGGTTCGTTTCGGTTTCTTTTTGGTTCTTCGGTTTAGATCGGTTTATTTTTAGGGTTAGGGTTTTTCTCGGTTTTTTCCATTCGGATCTAATTTGCGAACATTCGTCTGTTAATCCGCAGTAGTGAACAACGTTCGTTCGTTTGGTTCTATTAGCGAACGTTCGTTCGATAGTTTTTTCTTTTTATTTTATTTTCGGCCAGGGACCTATCCATGAATACTTTTCTCACAAATCAGTCCCTGATCTTCAAACCATCACAACTTTTTGCTCTCTTGTCCAAATCCAGTGAAACCAATGCCAAAATCTTTGTCTTGTTCCCCTCTTTCCAGATAACCAACCTGAACATTGTTTTGACAAATTAAAATTTGGTTTCAAGAAGATTTTAATTCGAACTTCTTTTGATCGTAGTTTGAGTTTCGCAGCTCCGATTTGGTTGATTCTTTTTGCAAATCGAAGCTATTCAGTTGAACTTTCAGTTTGGACCTTTTCATTTGAGTTTTACCCTTGCATCCTATACTTGAGTGCTTATGTATGCTATTGTTTGTTCACGATAGAGTTTCCGGAGTGCGAAGCATGCTACTACGAATCACTAGGGTTTTCAGATCGTCGGCAAGGCAAGTAACACTTTGATCATATCCCTTATTACCCAGTTTTTATGCATTACTCTCAGTCCTCAAACATTGCATGAGTAGGATCTGTTTAACATGTGGGTATGGGGAAGTAGTTGTTGAGGTAGTACCTATTGCCCTTTTATTCAAACCCTGGGAGTTACTACGTTACGCTTATTATACTTTGCTATGCTATGCTCGTAGACGTGGTTTGGTTTGAGTGATTCATGACAGCTGTGAGTATTATTATGAACTAAGGGTATACTTAAGGTGGCTACTTTAACACACATCTGGGTGGATTGGTTTGTGAGCACCTGGGGAAATCCAGTGTTGCCCAAAGGAGAATCCTAGGGTATCCGTGTGATTTTTCCTATGGTTCGCCACCCAGGCTCAAAGGGATCATTAAGTTATTCATGCAGGAAACTTCCGTGTGCAGCCACAAGCCATTATGCGCTCTCGCATTGTTGAGTAAGTTGTGTGAATCCTTTCCATGATGGGCTAGCAGATGTAGGGGATTGTAGGTGTGCCGGCCTATCTATCGGTTAAGGGGACCTCTTCGGAAAGACTGTGTCTCGGTCATCCGTTTCTCAAACATCAAGTAGCGCGAGAAATTCAACGGAGGAGATCGAGTCTTGTGGGGAAAAGTGCACAAACCTCTGCAGAGTGTATAAACTAATCATGGTTAGTCCTGTCCCCGCTTATGGACATCTTGAGTATCTGGTGCTTGAATTACTATGTTGATCTCATCACTTTAATTAATTAACTTGTTGGGTTAATGATTATGAATGTTGGGATTGAGATGCGGTTGCCATTCTCAATGTTTTCAACAAACTTTGTAGTTAAATAAAATATAATCCTTTGTTGTAGGAAAAAACTAACTTTCTGCAAATGATGTTGAGCCTCCACCAGCCATATATGCATATAGATATAGCTGTTACTTGTTCAAATGCTCTATAGTGTTATCTTGCTAGCATATTGCATGTGCTGACCTACACAGGCTGCAACGTATTATGTTGCAGAGTTTTCAGACGAAAACTAAGGTGCACTAGGTCATTGTCATGCACTCATCTATGCCGTTGGAGTTGATGGACTCATTTACCTTAGAAGCTTCCGCTGTTATCTTACTTAGATAGCCTTCAGCCATATTATTGTAATAAGTACTCTCTTGAGACATTCGATGTAATAAGTGAAGGAAATATGCCCTAGAGGCAATAATAAAGATATTATTTATTTCTTTATATCATGATAAATGTTTATTATTCATGCTAGAATTGTATTAACCGGAAACATAATACATGTGTGAATACATAGACAAACAAAGTGTCACTAGTATGCCTCTACTTGACTAGCTCGTTAATTAAAGATGGTTATGTTTCCTAACCGTGGACAAAGAGTTGTCATTTGATTAATGGGATCACATCATTAGTTGAATGATCTGATTGACATGACCCATTCCACTAGCTTAGCACCCGATCGTTTAGTATGTTGCTATTTCTTTCTTCATGACTTATACATGTTCCTATGACTATGAGATTATGTAACTCCCGTGTACCGGAGGAACACTTTGTGTGCTACCAAACGTCACAACGTAACTGGGTGATTATAAAGGTGCTCTACAGGTGTCTCCAAAGGTACATGTTGGGTTGACGTATTTCGAAATTAGGATTTGTCACTCCGATCGTCGGAGAGGTATCTCTGGGCCCTCTCGGTAATGCACATCACTTAAGCCTTGCAAGCATTGCAACTAATGAGTTAGTTGCAGGATGATGTATTACGGAACGAGTAAAGAGACTTGCCGGTAACGAGATTGAACTAGGTATTGGATACCGACGATCGAATCTCGGGTAAGTAACATACCGATGACAAAGGGAACAACGTATGTTGTTATGCGGTCTGACCTATAAAGATCTTGTAGAATATGTAGGAGCCAATATGGGCATCCAGGTCCCGCTGTTGGTTATTGACTGGAGACATGTCTCGGTCATGTCTACATTGTTCTCGAACCGTAGGGTCCGCACGCTTAAAGTTACGATGACAGTTTCATTATGATTTTATGTATTTTGATGTACCGAAGGTTGTTTGGAGTCCCGGATGTGATCACGGACATGACGAGGAGTCTCAAAATGGTCGAGACATAAAGATCGATATATTGGAAGCCTATATTTGGACATCGGAATCGTTCCGGGTGAAATCGGCTTTTTACCGGAGTACCGGGGGTTACCGGAACCCCCCCGGGGGGTTAATGGGCCTTCATGGGCCATAAGGGAGAAGAGAGGGGCTGACCAAGGCAGGCCGCGCGCCCCCTCCCCCTAGTCCGAATAGGACAAGGAAGGGGGGGAGGGGCGGCGCCCCCCTTTCCTCTTCTCCTTCCCCCTTTCCTTCTCCAACAAGGCAAGAGAGGGGGGAGTCCTACTCCCGGTGGGAGTAGGACTCCTCCAGGCGTACCCCTTGGGGCCGGCCGCACCTCCCCCTCCCTCCTTTATATACGGGGGCAGGGGGCACCCTAGAACACACAAGTTGATCATCGTGATCGTTCCTTAGCCGTGTGCGGTGCCCCCCTCCACCATATTCCACCTCGGTCATATTGTAGCAGTGCTTGGGCGAAGCCCTGCGACGGTAGAACATCAAGATCGTCACCACACCGTCGTGCTGACGGAACTCATCCCCGAAGCTTTGCTGGATCGAAGCCCGGGGTGCGTCATCGAGCTGTACGTGTACTAAGAACTTGGAGGTGCCGGAGTAACGGTGCTTGGATCAGTCGGATTGGGAAGACGTACGACTACTTCCTCTATGTTGCGTCAACGCTTCCGCTTTGGTCTATGAGGGTACATGGACAACACTCTCCCCTCTTGTTGCTATGCATCACCATGATCTTGCGTGTGCGTAGGAGAATTTTTGAAATTACTACGTTCCCCAACAGTGGCATCCGAGCCCAGGTTTTATGGTTTGATGTTATATGCACGAGTAGAACAGAAGTGAGTTGTGGGCAATATAAGTCATACTGCCTACCAGCATGTCATACTTTGGTTCGGCGGTATTGTTGGATGAAGCGGCCCGGACCGACATTACGCGTACGCTTACGCGAGACTGGTTCTACCGCCGTGCTTTGCACACAGGTGGCTGGCGGGTGTCAGTTTCTCCAACTTTAGTTGAACCGAGTGTGGCTACGCCCGGTCCTTGCGAAGGTTAAAACGGCACCAACTTGACAAACTATCATTGTGGTTTTGATGCGTAGGTAAGATTGGTTCTTGCTTAAGCCCGTAGCAGCCACGTAAAACTTGCAACAAACAAAGTAAAGGACGTCTAACTTGTTTTTGCAGGGCATGTTGTGATGTGATATGGTCAATACATGATGCTAAATTTTATTGTATGAGATGATCATGTTTTGTAACTGAGTTATCGGCAACTGGCAGGAGCCATATGGTTGTCGCTTTATTGTATGCAATGCAATCACCCTGTAATGCTTTACTTTATCACTAAGCGGTAGCGATAGTCGTAGAAGCATAAGATTGGCGAGACGACAACGATGCTATGATGGAGATCAAGGTGTCGCGCCGGTGACGATGGTGATCATGACGGTGCTTTAGAGATGGAGATCACAAGCACAAGATGATGATGGCCATATCATATCACTTATATTGATTCCATGTGATGTTTATCTTTTATGCATCTTATCTTGCTTTGATTGACGGTAGCATTATAAGATGATCTCTCACTAAATTATCAAGAAGTGTTCTCCCTGAGTATGCACCGTTGCCAAAGTTCGTCGTGCCCAGACACCACGTGATGATCGGGTGTGATAAGCTCTACGTCCATCTACAACGGGTGCAAGCCAGTTTTGCACACGCAGAATACTCAGGTTAAACTTGACGAGCCTAGCATATGCAGATATGGCCTCGGAACACGGAGACCGAAAGGTCGAGCGTGAATCATATAGTAGATATGATCAACATAATGATGTTCACCATTGAAAACTAATCCATTTCACGTGATGATCGGTTATGGTTTAGTTGATTTGGATCACGTGATCACTTAGAAGATTAGAGGGATGTCTATCTAAGTGGGAGTTCTTAAGTAATATGATTAATTGAACTTGAATTTATCATGAATTTAGTACCTGATAGTATCTTGCTTATGTATGTTTGATTGTAGATAGATGGCCCGTGCTGTTGTTTCGTTGAATTTTAATGCGTTCCTTGAGAAAGCAAAGTTGAAAGATGAATGGTAGCAATTACACGGACTGGGTCCGTAACTTGAGGATTATCCTCATTGCTGCACAGAAGAATTACATCCTGGAAGCACCGCTGGGTGCCAGGCCTGCTGCTGGAGCAACACCAGATGTTATGAATGTTTGGCAGAGCAAAGCTGATGACTACTCGATAGTTCAGTGTGCCATGCTTTACGGCTTAGAATCGGGACTTCAACGATGTTTTGAACGTCATGGAGCATATGAGATGTTCTAGGAGTTGAAGTTAATATTTCAAGAAAATGCCCGGATTGAGAGATATGAAGTCTCCAATAAGTTCTGTAGCTGCAAGATGGAGGAGAACAGTTCTGTCAGTGAGCATATACTCAAAATGTCCGAGTATAATAATCACTTGATTCAGATGGGAGTCAATCTTCCAGATGATTGCGTCATTGACAGAATTCTCCAAGCACTGCCACCAAGCTACAAGAGCTTCGTGATGAACTATAATATGCAAGGGATGAATAAGACTATTCCTGAGCTCTTCGCAATGCTGAAAGCTGCGGAGGTAGAAATCAAAAAGGAGCATCAAGTGTTGATGGTCAATAAGACCACTGGTTTCAAGAAAAGGGGCAAAGGGAAGAAGAAGGGGAACTTCAAGAAGAACAGCAAGCAAGTTGCTGCTCCAGAGAAGAAACCCAAGTTTGGACCTAAGCCTGAAACTGAGTGCTTCTACTGCAAGCAGACTGGTCACTGGAAGCGGAACTGCCCCAAGTATTTGGCGGATAAGAAGGATGGCAAGGTGAACAAAGGTATATGTGATATACATGTTATTGATATGTAGCTTACTAGAGCTCGCAGTAGCACCTGGGTATTTGATACTGGTTCTGTTGCTAATATTTGCAACTCGAAACAGGGACTACAGATTAAGCGAACACTGGCAAAGGACGAGGTGACGATGCGCGTGGGAAATGGGTCCAAAGTCGATGTGATCGCGGTCGGCACGCTACCTCTACATCTACCTTCGGGATTAGTAGTAGACCTAAATAATTGTTATTTGGTGCCAGCGTTGAGCATGAACATTATATCTAGATCTTGTTTGATGCGAGACGGTTATTCATTTAAATCAGAGAATAATGGTTGTTCTATTTATATGAGTAATATCTTTTATGGTCATGCACCCTTGAAGAGTGGTCTATTTCTGATGAATCTCGATAGTAGTGATACACATATTCATAATGTTGAAACCAAAAGATGCAGAGTTGATAATGATAGTGCAACTTATTTGTGGCACTGCCGTTTAGGTCATATCAGTGTAAAGCGCATGAAGAAACTCCATACTGATGAACTTTTGGAACCACTTGATTATGAATCACTTGGTACTTGCGAACCGTGCCTCATGGGCAAGATGACTAAAACACCGTTCTCCGGTACTATGGAGAGAGCAACAGGTTTGTTGGAAATCATACATACAGATGTATGTGGTCCGATGAATATTGAGGCTCGTGGCGGATATCGTTATTTTCTCACCTTCACAGATGACTTAAGCAGATATGGGTATATCTACTTAATGAAACATAAGTCTGAAACATTTGAAAAGTTCAAAGAATTTCAGAGTGAAGTTGAAAATCATCGTAACAAGAAAATAAAGTTTCTACGATCTGATCGTGGAGGAGAATATTTGAGTTACGAGTTTGGTGTACATTTGAAACAATGCGGAATAGTTTCGCAACTCACGCCACCTGGAACACCACAGCGTAATGGTGTGTCCGAACGTCGTAATCGTACTTTACTAGATATGGTGCGATCTATGATGTCTCTTACTGATTTACCGCTATCGTTTTGGGGTTATGCTTTAGAGACGGCCGCATTCATGTTAAATAGGGCACCATCAAAATCCGTTGAGACGACGCCTTATGAACTATGGTTTGGCAAGAAACCAAAGTTGTCATTTCTTAAAGTTTGGGGCTGCGATGCTTATGTGAAAAAGCTTCAACCTGATAAGCTCGAACCCAAATTGGAGAAATGTGTCTTCATAGGATACCCAAAGGAGACTGTTGGGTACACCTTCTATCACAGATCCGAAGGCAAGACATTCGTTGCTAAGAATGGATCCTTTCTAGAGAAGGAGTTTCTCTCGGAAGAAGTGAGTGGGAGGAAAGTAGAACTTGATGAGGTAACCGTACCTGCTCCCTTATTGGAAAGTAGTTCATCACAGAAATCGGTTTCTGAGACACCTACACCAATTGGTGAGGAATTTAATGATGATGATCATGAAATTTCAGATCAAGTCACTACTGAGCCTCGTAGGTCAACCAGAGTAAGATCCGCACCAGAGTGGTACGGTAATCCTGTTCTGGAAATCATGCTACTAGATCATGATGAACCTACGAACTATGAAGAAGCGATGGTGAGCCCAAATTCCGCGAAATGGCTTGAAGCCATGAAATCTGTGATGGGATCCATGTATGAAAACAAAGTATGGACTTTGGTTGACTTGCCCGATGATCGGCAAGCAATTGAGAATAAATGGATCTTCAAGAAGAAGACTGGCACTGATGGTAATATTACTGTCTACAAAGCTCGACTTGTCGCAAAAGGTTTTCGACAAGTTCAAGGGGTTGACTACGATGAGACCTTCTCACCCGTAGCGATGCTTAAGTCTGTCCGAATCATGTTAGCAATTGCCGCATTTTATGATTATGAAATTTGGCAGATGGATGTCAAAACTGCATTCCTGAACGGATTTCTGGAAGAAGAGTTGTATATGATGCAACCGGAAGGTTTTGTCGATCCAAAGTGAGCTAACAAAGTGTGCAAGCTCCAACGATCCATTTATGGACTGGTGCAAGCCTCTCGGAGTTGGAATAAACGCTTTGATAGTGTGATCAAAGCATTTGGTTTTATACAGACTTTCGGAGAAGCCTGTATTTACAAGAAAGTGAGTGGGAGCTCTGTAGCATTTCTGATATTATATGTAGATGACATATTACTGATTGGAAATGATATAGAATTTCTGGATAGCATAAAGGGATACTTGAATAAGAGTTTTTCAATGAAAGACCTCGGTGAAGCTGCTTACATATTAGGAATAAAGATCTATAGAGATAGATCAAGACGCTTAATTGGACTTTCACAAAGCACATACCTTGAAAAGATTTTGAAGAAGTTCAAAATGGATCAAGCAAAGAAAGGGTTCTTGCCTGTGTTACAAGGTGTGAAGTTGAGTCAGACTCAATGCCCGACCACTGCAGAAGATAGAGAGAAAATGAGATGCCCCCTATGCTTCAGCCATAGGCTCTATCATGTATGCTATGCTGTGTACCAGACCTGATGTGTGCCTTGCTATAAGTTTAGCAGGGAGGTACCAAAGTAATCCAGGAGTGGATCACTGGACAACGGTCAAGAACATCCTGAAATACCTGAAAAGGACTAAGGATATGTTTCTCGTATATGGAGGTGACAAAGAGCTCATCGTAAACGGTTACGTTGATGCAAGCTTTGACACTGATCCAGACGATTCTAAATCGCAAACCGGATACGTGTTTATATTAAACGGTGGAGCTGTCAGTTGGTGCAGTTCTAAACAAAGCGTCATGGCGGGATCTACATGTGAAGCGGAGTACATAGCTGCTTCGGAAGCAGTGAACGAAGGAGTCTGGATGAAGGAGTTCATATCCGATCTAGGTGTCATACCTAGTGCATCGGGTCCAATGAAAATCTTTTGTGACAATACTGGTGCAATTGCCTTGGCAAAGGAATCCAGATTTCACAAAAGAACCAAGCACATCAAGAGACGCTTCAATTCCATCCGGGATCTAGTCCAGGTGGGAGACATAGAGATTTGCAAGATACATACGGATCTGAATGTGGCAGACCCGTTGACTAAGCCTCTTCCACGAGCAAAACATGATCAGCACCAAGGCTCCATGGGTGTTAGGATCATTACTATGTAATCTAGATTATTGACTCTAGTGCAAGTGGGAGACTGAAGGAAATATGCCCTAGAGGCAATAATAAAGATATTATTTATTTCCTTATATCATGATAAATGTTTATTATTCATGCTAGAATTGTATTAACCGGAAACATAATACATGTGTGAATACATAGACAAACAAAGTGTCACTAGTATGCCTCTACTTGACTAGCTCGTTAATTAAAGATGGTTATGTTTCCTAACCATGGACAAAGAGTTGTCATTTGATTAACGGGATCACATCATTAGTTGAATGATCTGATTGACATGACCCATTCCACTAGCTTAGCACCCGATCGTTTAGTATGTTGCTATTGCTTTCTTCATGACTTATACATGTTCCTATGACTATGGGATTATGTAACTCCCGTGTACTGGAGGAACACTTTGTGTGCTACTAAACGTCACAACATAACTGGGTGATTATAAAGGTGCTCTACAGGTGTCTCCAAAGGTACATGTTGGGTTGACGTATTTCGAGATTAGGATTTGTCACTCCGATCGTCGGAGAGGTATCTCTGGGCCCTCTCGGTAATGCACATCATTTAAGCCTTGCAAGCATTGCAACTAATGAGTTAGTTGCAGGATGATGTATTATGAAACGAGTAAAGAGACTTGCCGGTAACGAGATTGAACAAGGTATTGGATACCGATGATCGAATCTCGGGTAAGTAACATACCGATGACAAAGGGAACAACGTATGTTGTTATGCGGTCTGACGATAAAGATCTTCATAGAATATGTAGGAGCCAATATGGGCATCCAGGTCCCGCTGTTGGTTATTGACCGGAGACATGTCTCGGTCATGTCTACATTGTTCTCGAACCGTAGGGTCCGCACGCTTAAAGTTACGATGACAGTTTCATTATGAGTTTATGTATTTTGATGTACCGAAGGTTGTTCGGAGTCCCGGATGTGATCACGGACATGACGAGGAGTCTCGAAATGGTCGAGACATAAAGATCGATATATTGGAAGCATATATTTGGACATCGGAATCGTTCCGGGTGAAATCGGCTTTTTACCGGAGTACCGGGGGTTACCGGAACCCCCCGGGGGGTTAATGGGCCTTCATGGGCCATAAGGGAGAATAGAGGGGCCGGCCAAGGCAGGCCGCGCGCCCCCTCCCCCCTAGTTTGAATAGGACAAGGAAGGGGGTGGGGGGGGGGGGCGGCGCCCCCTTTCCTCTTCTCCTTCCCCCTTTCCTTCTCCAACAAGGCAAGAGAGGGGGGAGTCCTACTCCCGGTGGGAGTAGGACTCCTCCAGGCGCACCCCTTGGGGCCGGCCGCACCTCCCCCTCCCTCCTTTATATACGGGGGCAGGGGGCACCCTAGAACACACAAGTTGATCATCGTGATCGTTCCTTAGCCGTGTGCGGTGCCCCCCTCCACCATATTCCACCTCGGTCATATTGTAGCAGCGCTTGGGCGAAGCCCTACGACGGTAGAACATCAAGATCGTCACCACGCCGTCGTGCTGACGGAACTCATCCCCGAAGCTTTGCTGGATCGAAGCCCGAGGTGCGTCATCGAGCTGTACGTGTACTAAGAACTCGGAGGTGCCGGAGTAACGGTGCTTGGATCGGTCGGATCGGGAAGACGTACGACTACTTCCTCTACGTTGCGTCAACGCTTCCGCTTCGGTCTACGAGGGTACGTAGACAACACTCTCCCCTCTCGTTGCTTTGCATCACCATGATCTTGCGTGTGCGTAGGAGAATTTTTGAAATTACTACATTCCCCAACAATAAGTGTGTCATTGAACTCTTTTATAAATCCTTCAAGTATTCTGTGTGTCAGCATCCAGGGATGACACTTATACACAGAGATTTGACGTTTGAGGTCGGATCGCTACAATTCGCAACTCATGCAAACCCTAGTGACATCGCCGAAGCAATCAATTATCTGAGTGTGCCGCACCCCCACTTTATATAGGCGTCCGCCATGGGCTCAACACTTGGGCCTTGCACGGACCCTAATGCCCATAAGTCTACTCGGCCAGAATCCAAACACAGCTTGGATCACATCAGACCAGTGTCCTCGGATCCGACCTCGTAGGTTCCTTCCCTTAAGCACGCGACCCCTTAGGTTCAAGCCGGCTTGGTCGCAGTTTGAATCACCTCCGAACTACACGGTTGGTAGCGGCCCCTAGCAAGGCATGCCGAACACCAAGCATACTATGAAGCTGGTTAGGCGAACCTGTACATCATACTTCCATTCCTTTTGCCACATGATATATGTTGTCGGGCTCAAGGAGAGTCTGTCATCCTTGTGCTAGCCCGACTTCTTTCTCGTTCAAGTAATGTCGAACACAAACCGGATTATCTCATAATCCTAATCGCATGGCCATGCTTATCTTGGTCGGATCACACGAGGGGCCCAGAGTATATCTCTCCTGATCGGAGGGCAAATCCCATCTTGCTCGACCATGTCTCGCAGCATGGGTCTAGACAAGCCCGAATCCTACCTTTGTAACTACCTAGTCACGGAGTAGCATTTGGTAGAACGTATGTTGTACATGCGCCAGCTCAGGTCTTAGGACATAGAACGTATGTTGTACTAGAGACTCACAGATGACATATCGCTGCGTCTCATAGTTGAGTCTGTCCGACTCGAACCTTATCTCAACCCAGATCCGACTACGTCAAATCTGACCAGATCCTTCCGAGTCCATATTATCAGGTTAGCATCCTATGCTCCATGGCTAGTGAGACCAAGCCATCGACCGTGTCATATGCTAGTCTAGTCGACTGCGCGTGCACACAGCCCTTTCGACCAGGGACCTTTTAGGACGTTCATCATACAATGCATAGTCCCACAAACAAGTCATGTACTTGTTGATACACATCATTGATAATGTCCAAGGACAATCTTTATTCATAGACACATAGGAAATATCATCATACATGATTGCCTCTAGGGCATATCTCCAACACGAAGTTCTATCAATTGCCCAACAGTAATTTGTTCACCCACCATTTGCTATTTTTCTCGAGAGAAGCCACTAGTGAAACCAATGGCCCCCGGGTCTCTTTCTCATATATTTGCCTTTGTGATCTACTTTTCCTTTGCATTTATTTTCAGATCTATTAAACAAAAAATAAAATAATACCTTGGTGCAATTTATTCTTATTTATTTTATTTGGTGTTCGATCTATCAATCTACTACGATTTTATCTCATGTTCGTTTGCCTATCTTGAGGCGCCGTACCCGGAAGGGATTGACAACCCCTTTAACACGTCGGGTTGCGAGGATTTGTTATCTGTGTGCAAGGGTTGTTTACGTTGTGTTTCTTGGTTCTCCTACTGTTTCAATAACCTTGGTTTCATATCTGAGGGAAATACCTACCACCGCTGTGCTGCATCATCCCTTCCACTTTGGGGAAATACCGACGTAGCTTCAAGCGTCATCAAAAGGAATTTCTGCCGCCGTTGCCGGGGAGGATCTTCAACATATACCAGGTTCCTAATCACAAATCTCATCTCCTTGCAATTTACATTATTTGCCATTTGCCTCTCATTTTCCTCTCCCCCACTTCACAAAAAATTGCCATTTTTATTCGCCCTCTTTTTCCTTCGTCGTTTTTCTCGTCAAATCTTTTGTTTGCTTGTGTTGCCATGTGCCTTCTATTTGCTTGCATCTTCACTTGCTAAAAATTTATTGATATGGATCCACATCCACTTGCTAATCTTTTTAAGAGATCCAATTATCCTGAACCAATTGCTAGTGATTTGAGTGCACTAGATTATCTCTATGAAGTTTTGCTTGAGATTCATGAATCTGGAAATTGCGATGATGAAATTGTTAAAGTGATTCATGATAGCTCTTTGAAGGAAAAGCATGATTGCAATGATTTTACTATAAATTCTATTAATGTCAATTGTGCCAATAATATGCAAAACCCCAAGTTTGGGGATGCTAGTTTTGCTATGTCCACTACTTATTGTAATCATAATGGTTGGGGTGATTCTTCTTATGATCTTGAAAATTTATTTATGCCTCATGATGAATATGTTATTTGCAATAATATTGAAAGTGGATTTGGAAGAGTCAACTTTAGGTAAAAATAATCCCACATATTTGGAGAGTGTTCAACCTTACGATTTTTTTGATGAAAGTGGGTTTGGAGAGGTCATGACTTTAGTTGATGTTAATCCCACTATCTCGGAAGATTATAAAACTTTTATGCATGTGGATCATGAAGAGAAAATTTTACATGATAGCTATATTATTGAATTTTATTATGATCCTACACATAATTATTATGAGAGAGGAAAATATGGTTGTATAAATTTTCATGTTATTAAATTTCTCTCTCGTTATGTTGGGATTGTCTATGTTTTCTTCTTCTTCTTTGCATATGTTAGGTGTTTCTTGTCATGATAATTTGTTTGCTTATAAAATTCCTATGCATAGGAAGTATGTTAGACTTAAATTTGCTTGTCATATGTTTCATTATGCTCTCTTTGTGTTTCAATTCTTATCTTTCGTGTGAGCAACGTTGAAATCTTATGCCTAGCTACGGGCGTAAAATGATAGCGCTTGTTGGGAGGCAACCCAATTTTTTTTGCTCTTTGCTTTCTATTCTTGAGTCTTAGCACAATTATGCTACTGTTATGATTGTGTTTTTGTGTTTTAATTAGTGTTTGTTCCAAGTAAAGCCTTTAGGATCTTGTTGGTTGATAGTTGTTTGATCTTGCTGAAAATAGAAACTTTTGCGCTCATGAAAAAAATTCTCATTTCTTACAAGAGCATGATAAAATACCAATTCTTTTTGCAGAAGATTAATATACAAATTGATCACTGATGAAGCTATGTACCTAGGGTAGGGTCATAGACCTAACCTAGACACCCTCCCCTAGGACTCCATCATAAAACCAGAAGCATTTGAGGGATAACATCATCCACTCGACTGCCACGCATTCCCTCGGAAGACTCAAAGTCACTCGACCACGAAAATTATCACTCGACGGACATAAGATCTAAAGTCACTCTGCACGACAATGGTCGGACGTTTACTTCATAGACTTAATAGGCATTTATGTCACTTAATTGCTAGCGTTACCAGTAACGCCCCCCTCTTGATGTACCTTAAAACCCTTGTAACGTGGGCTGGCTGGGGTCTAGGCACACTCTATATAAGCCACCCCCTCCACTGGCACAAGGGTTTGCACCCCCTATAAAACACACACATATACATAATCCAGTCGACTGCCTCCGGGCACCGAGACGTAGGGCTGTTACTTCCTCCGCAAAGGGCCTGAACTCGTAAAACTCGTGTGTACAACTTCGCCATAGCTAGGATCTTGCCTCCTCATACATGCCCCCCATTCTACTGTTAGTCTTAGATCCATGATAGTTGGCTCCCACCTTGGGGCATGTGTCTTAGCGACTTTTTGGTGGAGTTGCAATTCGTTCCGGTTCTCATCATCATGGTTTCCGCCGGCGGACTGGTTGAGGGCTGCGAGATCCATCTCGGCGTGCTCGTTTTCATCGCCGACGACTCCTCTTGGCTTCAGGAAGCTCCACTCGACGTCGATGCGCTCCCCATCCGCGGGGCGACGCACTTTCGCGCGTGCGTCCACGGCGTCCTTCTCCGGCAACCGTGGACCCAGTATTGGTTGGTATCTATGGTGTCCTCATCCCCCGCTGTTCGTCGGCACAAGCGTTCCGGTCAGTCGCGGCTCCAGCGGTGGTTGAGGCACGCGGTGGCCAGCCAGTCGGCCACCTCACTAGTCGCGGCAATCGAGCCCGACGAAACTCTCTACGGCTTGTTCGACTGGCTCCGTCGAGACCGCATCCGAGTGCGACAGCAGCGATCCCGCGGCAGAAGTCTTGATGGTCAACGGACCCCCCAGTCCTCCTGGCTTCCCCTGCGACGACGGTGGTGATGGCGGCGGCGATCCGTCATGCATTCATGAAGAGTACCGCCCCGAGCCCCTTTCTTCATAGCGGAGGGAAGAGCCTCGCCGACGCAATATGGATGCACTTCACACTCCTATCGTTGGAGAAACTCCCGAGGCCCGGGCCTTGGAGGAAGTGCGCCTGGCCAACTTGGCTGAGCGCACTCGACTGGAGAACCTGCAGCATGCACTTGACGAGCGTGCTCGGCAGCGGATCCCTGAATCCAGTCGACGGCAACTTTTTCCGCCTCAAACTCAGGTATACCGCACTCCGATTCAAAATCTCACAGCTGCAGCCCAAATAGCAGAGTCAATCCAACCATCCCACTCGGAGGCAGGCAAAGGTTTGATGCAGATCCGGGCCTTGCTCCGAGCAAGCTGGGGAGCAAAACACAGCAGTGTCCCAGTCGCGGAATAGGAATCATAGCAGGTCTATGGTGGCGGATACAGTGCAGTCGGCCCACAGCCCAAGATCGCCCCCGCGGCGTAAGGGACGTGGGCACAGGCAAGATCAGTACAGAAACCATGAGCAATATGATCACCGCCTCGGCCACGACGACCGACGTCGAGTGCCCACGCCTCCTCTGAGGAGTGGGTCATAAGTACCCCGATGACATGATGACAGACGCCCTCACAACGGCGAGCGAAGAATACTAGTTGACCCAAGGGAGCCAGGCTTTGATGCGAGATCTATCCTCGTTTACGGTCTGGTTGATAGGAACAGAGCACACAGAGAAGGCCATGACAGAGATTATCCGACTGGCAATAGAGTGCACGTTTCAGGTCCCGAGTGTTTCAGCAGAGCCATCAGGGCCGCAGTGATTCCTCCCAATTTCAGGTTGGCGACTGGAGTCAGTGTCAAGACCCCGATTCCAAGTCACATCGATCTAGCCCCACCTCATATCACTTTGCGGCCTCACGCACGGTATTCCCACGGGTGTCACCTTACCATGGCCTGGGACCATTTGCGCCTTTTGGCTCACGTATATGACAGTGTCGCTAGCATCCATATGACAGAGAACCCGGGCCGACATGACTAGTCGTGAACCCAAAGTGGCACTAACTTACGGGGACAGGCATACATGAATCAACATCGAGCATGTCGGTCAGCAGCGTGTGAATCCGGGCTGTAGCACTGGGCTAAGAGGACTCCGGTGAATCGGGCTGTAGTAGGCTAGGCAGGACTCCGGATGTCACCGCGTGACATTTCCCCGAAGGGACAGACAAAGGAACGAAGTGAATCACATGCCGGCCAGTCAAGTGTTCCGGAGCAGTAGTGCTAGGCTAGCAGGACTCCGGTGAACCGGGTTGTAGCGGACTACTATGGCTCATGGAAGCACAAGACTACATTTCCCCATAAGAGAGGCTACCAAGGATAAACAACTAGGTTGTTGGATCCCACACATACCAAGCATTCCAATCATACACACAATATGCTCGACATGTGTAAATACAACATGGCATCACAACATAACTCTATGACTCAAGTATTTATTCATTAGGCTCCGAGGAGCGAGATATTACAAACATGGGTCTCATGACCCAACATTCAGAGCATACAAGTCAAAGCACATGCAGAAGCGTAACTTGTCTGAGTACAAACAACTAAAAATGAAGAAGGCCCTCCCAAGGGTACAAGATAATAGCTGAGGTAACAAGCTAAACGTCGAAGTCCACGCGGAACTACTAGCGAGACTGAAGTCTCTCTGCAAAAACATAAATTAAGCAAACGTGAGTGCAAAATGTACTCAGCTAGACTTACATCAGAACTAACTACATAGGCATCTGTATCAACAAAGGGGTAGTGGAGTTTAACTACAGCAAGCCAGCTTTGACTCGGTGGCTATCCTGAACTACGACTGCAAGTAACTCTTTGAGGTGGCGCACACGAGTCCACATATTCACCATATCAATACTCCACTATGGATCCGCTCCCGTCTCCATATGAGAACGCCATCCATAGCACTCACGCTTATCTTGCGCATTTTAGAGTATCCACTTTCACTTGTCTATGAACTATGCAAGGGGTCCAAGTTTCCATATCCGAGGAATCCGGCTATTTGAATAGATAATGATAACCCTGCAGGGGTGTACTTCTTCACACATGCTCTCGCCACTTATCGCCCTGTACACGTCATGTACCTCGACAACCTTCAAGCGGAAGCCGGTTGTCACATCCCTAGTTCTAGTATGCACTAGGCTAGCCCTTCTTGTGTGCATCATGTTAATTTTTCAATTAAATTTGAAATAGGGATGACAAACCCTAGCACTAAATAAAATGCAATTAGGATCAAAATAAAAAATATATCTTCAATGATTCCAAAATGCCTTTGAAAAAGTTCATTATTTTTTATAAAGGTGAAAACCTCTGCCAAAAATGATGCACATATTTTTAAGGCCATTCTGGATTTTTGAATAATCCATATTGTATTTGAATTGGGGCATTTAAATACTATTAATATTTTTGAATGCTCCAATAATTCTGAAAATAGTTAAGGGCCTCTGTAATAATTCATTTAATGTCCGCAATTATTTTCAGGACTTATTAAAATGATTTGGGTTATAAACTAAATCAAAACAAAATAACAACATAGAAAAGCAGAACAAATTAGTAAAGAGAGAGAGAGAGAGAGGAGAAGACCTTACCTGGCACTCACCTGGGCAGCCCACCTGGCCAGTCCACTTGGCGGCCCAACCCACCACCGCAGCACTCTGTCGACTTCCTCCTCGCGCCAGTAGGCAGAGGGCATGTGCCCGCGACGCGGCGGCACGCGCCAACCACCTCCTCCCTGCCTGGCTGCTCCCTTGTCGCCCTGGATGCCTCCCGCGACGCCACGAAGCCCTCTCGACCCTCTCCCACTCCCCCCAACCTCGTCCCCTCCTCTGTCCCACTCCGCTCTCCACCGAACGGAGCCATCGCCACTGTCACCGTTAGTCGTGGCCATCGTGCTCCCCTCGCCTCGACGACGCGCCAAGAAGCCCCGCCTCGTCCCCCTCTTCCTCCTCACCAAGACGGAAGGCGCCGGAAGCCCTGGATGCCGCCAGCTCCACCATTCCCCTCCTCGGCCACCGAGGATCGCCGCCGTCGATTTGCCTCCGTCTCCGCCTCCCTGAGCTTGTTGAGGCCGTCTCCGACCCCGCAGTGAGCTCCACCTTCTTCTCCCCTGCTCCCTGTGCCCGTACGCACCCGCTAGCCGCCCGAGTCACCAGAGCTTTGAGCTCCCCGCCGCCGGCCATGTCGCCACCGCAGCCACACCTACGGGAACCCGCAACCGAGCACGCCGCCGTGGTCAGTGCATCCCCAGGAGAAGAACACGACCAACCCCGACCTCTACCATGCACCGCAGCCCCCTAGCCGCCCGAGGCCGAGCTCCGGTTGCCGCCTCGCTCGCCGCCGCCGATGCCACAGCCCACCCGAGCACCTGCCACTGCCACCGTTCGAAGCGCCGCAATAGCAGCTCTCCAACGCACCCACCCGCGCAAACTCTAGCTGCCGGAAACGGCCGGCCGGTGATCGCCGCCATGCACTGCTTAGCGCCGGTGATTAGTCGCCGGCTAAACCCTGTTGTTAGCACTAATTAACCCCCCTCATTGACATGTGGGCCCCTAGTGCCTAATTAATTAGTTTAACTTCTCTGTTAGATTAGTACTAATCTCAGGGGGCCCTGCCTGTTAGCGTTGACTTGGCCATGTCAGCATTGACCGGACCCACACTTCAGCCTCCGTAGTTGACACTGTGTCACTGACCAGTGGATCCCACTGGTCAGGTTTGACCTGGACCGACCAGTTGACTTGTTGACGTGGTGCTGATGTCACTCTGCCATCATAAATCTTTTTCTGGAATTAAAATAAATCAGAAATGATTTATAAATTTCAGAAAATGCCCAAAACTTCTAAAAATCATAGAAATTAATCTATAGCTCCAAATGAAATAAATTATATATGAAAAATTATCAGAAAAATTCAAGGAATCCATCTGTACCATTTTCATGCATGTTTGAGCAAGTTAACCTCATTGTTTAGGATGAAACATGATTAGGGCAAATTTCATAATAGGTTTGGAGTTGGAATTTGATGTAGTTTTGAATTCCACTTCAATTAAAATGACTTTCTGTTTCATTAGCCCAAATCAACAGCATATTGCCATGTCATGATCATGCATCATATTGTTGCATTGCATTGATTGTGTTCTTCCTTGTTTGCCGGTAATTGTCCCCTCTCGGTAGACGCTGCTCCGACGCTGTGATCGTTGACACAGATGAAGAGCTATAATATCTTCAGAAGTGCCAGGCAAGCAAAACCCCCTTGTTCATTCCAATACAATCCCACTCTCTCGCTCCTGCTCTCTTTTACTTCATTAGGACAACAATGACTCAACTGTTACATGCTGCGGTAGCTGAACCCCTTTCCTCTGCATGACCTGTCATTGCCACAGTAAATAGATGAAACCCACTAGTATGAGTAGGAGTTGTTTGAGCCCTGATGTGCCTACTCATTCATGCCTGTTTGTCATGCCTGCTACTGCTTAGAGTTGAGTCAGCTCTGATTCATCGGGGATGAATTGGAATGGTGATGAACATGTCCTACTGTGTTTGACCTAAGAGTACACCCCTGCAGGGTTATCATTATATATTTGAATAGCCGGATTCCTCGGATATGGAAACTTGGACCCCTTGCATAGTTCATAGACAAGTGAAAGTGGATACTCTAAAACTCGCAAGATAAGTGTGAGTGCTATGGATGGCGTTCTCGCAGGGAGACGGGAGCGGATCCATAGTGGTGTATTGGTATGGTGAATTTGTGGACTCGTGTGCGCCATCTCAAAAGAGTTACCTGTAGTCGTAGTTCAGGTTAGTCACTGAGTCAAAGCTGGCTTGCTGCAGTTAAACTCCACCACCCCTTTGTTGATACCGATGCATATGTAGATAGTTCTGATGTAAGTCTTGCTGGGTACATTTGTACTCACGTTTGCTTATTTTATGTTTTGGAGAGAGACTTTAGTCTCGGTAGTAGTTCCGCGTGGACTTCGACGTTTAGGTTGTTACCTCAGCTACGATCTTGTGCCCTCGGCAGGATCTGGTAGATAGTCAGGCTTCTCAGCCTTTTTCATTTGTAGATGTCTGTACTCAGACATGTTAAGCTTCCGTGTGTGCTTTGACTTGTATGCTCTGAATGTTGGGTCATGAGACCCATGTTTGTAATATCTTGCTCCTTGGAGCCTAATGAATGAATACTTTGAGTCGTAGAGTTATGTTGTGATGCCATGTTGTATTTGCACATATCGATCATATTGTGTGTATGATTGAAATGCTTGGTATGTGTGGGATCCGACAACCTAGTGGTTTATCCTTGGTAGTCTCTCTTACGGGGAAATGTAGTCTTGTGCTTCCATGAGCCATAGTAGTCCGCTACAGCCCGGTTCATCGGAGTCCTGCTAGCCCAGCACTACTGCTCAGGACACTTGACTGGCCAGCATGTGTTTCACTCGTTCCTGTGTCTGTCCCTTCGGGGAAATGTCATGCGGTGACATCCGGAGTCCTGCCTAGCCTGCTACAGCCCGGGTTACCAGAGTCCTGTTAGCCCAGTGCTACAGCCCGGATTCGCACGCTGCTGACCGACATGCTCGAAGTTGATTCATATATGCCTGTCCCCATGGGCTAGTGCCACTTTGGGTTCACGACTAGCCATGTCGGCCCGGGTTCTTGGTCATATGGATGCTAGCGACACTATCATATACGTGAGCCAAAAGGCGCAAACGGTCCCGGGCCAGGTAAGGTGGCACCCGTAGGAATACCGTGCGTGAGGCCGCAAAGTGATATGATGTGTTACATGCTAGATCGATGTGGCTTAGGATCGGGGTCCTGACAGCTTTGGTATCAGAGCCTGACTGCCTGTAGGATTACCAAGCCATATTGGTCAAAGTTGAGTCTAGAAATGCTTTAGTTATATAAGGGAATTGATTGTGGGATGGAACGTAAGGCTCTTTTTACTCCTTATACCTCATGCCCTCTGATCTGAGTCACCCTCTTCTCTTCTACGGGGATTAAGAACTAGGCTCCTCATCTTTCTATCAGGATCACGTGTTACTAAACCGTAGTTGCCTAGGATTGTTGGGTTTAAGCCTCAGTTCAGCTCCTACTACTTCCATATGTTCATAGCTGGCCCCAAAACCTTGATATTGTGATGATGAGGGGTTATGCCACCATCTTTGCAGGTTGTCTCAAATCATTTTGAGCATTTACAGTCATTATGCTGTCCGAGTCATCCCAGGTTTCTAAACTATCTGATGCATTTGCAAATTCTTCCTTCCTGTTCCCGATGTCCTTTTGGTCGGAATAAGTACACTAATCGTCTGTTGAGGTAGTCCTTGCCTTGACATATATGTTGGAGCTATTATTATGACCCTAGGTGTCTTAGGGAGTCACCTAGTAATCTAGCAATGTTTTGTGTTCCCGGTGTGATGATTCTGGCCACCATTCTCGAAAGCATCCCGTGATGCCATTTAGTAGTAGGTATTCTACTCCTGGGTTTTTGAGCCCAAGATTCACCCTACTTTCTTCCTGTTGATAGTGTTGCTAGTTCCTTTAGGATATTAGTAACCTTTGCGATAGTCCTCGAGGTCCGTGGTAGTTCCTTCTTCCAAATACTACGAACTGCTCATGGCAGAAGTTCTTTGAGCCAAAAGATCACAACCAGAGTGCTCTTGATGAGTTCTCCATTCTCATTGTGAATCTCCCAGTCCTACCTTTCTGCATGGGTTGTCCGGAAGAAATGTTGAGCTTTGCTCGACATACTAATCTATGCATCCACAATTCAGAAAAACATATGTCCCTTTGAGTTGTCCCTCTGTAGTTGTATTCCGATCCTTGTCTATCAGTTGATAGTCAAGTTTATGCCGTGCATTCGTGTTCATCGATGCCTATTATTCATGTGGTCCATCAAGCCATTCTATTCTAGAATGACCTGGAGAAACAAACTCCAGTACCTTATCCATTTCTAGGATTGGGTCAAAGTACTTGTATTTCGCAGATCAAAATGCCAACCCAGCTTTTGTTCTGCTCTACTTTGGAGTGTTACCATCTTTATGTCAAGAGTGTCATGAGAATTGCACCACCTCTTATGAGTTCTTGATGCAGTAATACTTCTTGCCATCATTGTTCGTTCCTCGGTTCCGTGTTATTGTATCCGGAATACTGACAAGCGAATTGTGATGTGTGAAATCAGTACTGCTAGCAACCCCGTTGCTTGGTAGTTAAAGGACAATAATTTCATTCTTAGCGTGTTGGTTACTGAACCATCATTCTAAGCTGGGTCGTGCTACCTAGTCCATTTTCCCTGGTGCACCCTTCGATCAAGAGTTAGGATTGTGTCAATCCTTGCCTAATTGATCACATCATCTTTCCCTGAAAAGCAAGATTGTTCTCGAGCCTAGTAACATATCGGTGGTTCATATTTTCCGAATATCTTCTCGGAAGTATTACCAGGTTGTCACCTGACCGCTATGTTGAGTTCGTGATCATGTTGGTTCTCCTCCAAACCACCCATTCTCCAAGAATCTGTGATGGATACCCTGAGCTAGTTGGTTAAGCTAAACAACAACTTGGAGAGTTGGAAGATAAAAGCTTGTCCGACTTAGTTCATCACTAAGGGATATCTTTGTGTGCGTGTGTGTGTGTTGAAGAAAGATGATATCTTCATCGATTGTTCCTCGTGACCGGTTGTTGGATCTATTGTCTTGTCAAAGCTTTGACTTGAGTATGGGCTATCGTCAAGTCAAATCAGAACCAACGATGTCCGTAATGTTGTCTTACTCGTGGTTGATTCCTCAAGCATAAACCATTACATATTTTGGTCTGACCAATACTATCACATTGTTCACATAATGGTGGAAGTCCAGTGATATGGAAATTTCGATGAGTTGTTGTTGAGCCCATCAACAACATCTTGTGTCCCCCATGATTCGTGTTAAACATTAGGCTAGTGTTGGAAACTTGTGTAAGCATTTTCTTCATGCCCCGTTCATGAGGTATATGTTTGGATGAAAGAAGTGACTTCCTTTGATTCATGTGCATTTGATGTAAGTTACCGCCGTGAATTCGAGAAAGTTTGTTTCGCTTCCTGTGGAATCATCCCAAGTCAGTCATGCATACGTGCGAAGTATTCTGTGGTCTGGAGACTTGCAACCTTCATTCTATATGAATCCCTAGCACACCAAGCCACTAACTGATTTGTTCAAGGAGAAGAAGTTCCTTCTTAAGAGCTAGACTTACGCAAGGACTTCGATATCCTTGTTGATGGTTCCCCCCCGAACTCGGTAGTGTTTCGTTGTAAGACTACCAGGTGACCATGCTTGTCTGGGACAGCGTGTTCACATGCTTGTAGCAGAACCAGCTCATGTTTTGGAGCTTGCTATCGCAGTTCATTCCCCGAGAATCTCGCAACGTCGTCTCGTCGATTTGTGTTGCAAACTTTCATTTTCTTTCTAGACTCAATGAGTCTGGAATATCCTGACACCAGCCAGATCTGAATCTCAGGCAGATATGATGGTTGGAGCATTTTCCAAGAACTATAATATTGGTCCCTCGATAACCGGTAAAGTGGATGTTGTGGCCAACACATCCAGCCGGAAGACCTGTTATTGTAGTATCTTGATTGAAGAAAATTGGCCACCTCCCCATGAGGATTTCGTAGGATTTACCTCCATAGTTGTTCCTTAGGGATCCTTGTGCTCTCAGTTTCCTCGGTGATCTATAACCATTGGAACATTGGAAACACTCTCGACTGTTGAGTTTTCCCCAGTTACCAGAATCATTCCCAACATTTGCATTTTGTTCCCAACTTGCACCTCAGTAGTTGTTGATCAGGATCATCTTCAAAAGTGGACTTACCGTGGGTCCCATCCATTTCCGATGATAAGAAAAATCATCCATTGCGTTGTCTTCAACAAGGTAGTCCACATCATCCATTCTAGTATGAGTATGCCATTCCTTCAAGCTCCTTCACGCGATCGTTGTGATTGCCTCAGGCTGGTGAGAAGAGTTTCAATGATCTCTGTATCAAAAGTAATTCTTTTTGCCACTTAAGGGAATAATTCTATGAGTCACCTCCTCTAAGATGTCTCATTATGGTATCATGGTAACTCAACTCCTCCCTACGTTGACAACCGTTCACCACCTTCTTTAGTGTGGAATTGTTGCCTACCTAGTGAATCTTCGTCATCTGTTTCACTACATCCCTCTGGATGTATACTCCGTGTCTCAGCTCGAGAGATGTTTTCAATGTCTCACTCCATGAGTTGATCCTGAGTTGTTCGATCTTGAAAAAGATCGATTCTTCTAGAGTTTTCCCTTTCCTCTTGTTGTCATGTTGGTTGGAGTTCTCAGAGCAAGACATCGAGACAAAGATGATGATCGAATCAACGTTCTTATGAAGTGCAAGTTGGATCGAGAAGATCATGATAGTTTGTGACCTCCTTTCTTCTTACCTCATGACTTGAATCTCGGGACGAGATTCTTGTTTAGTAGGGGTGAGTTGTCACATCCCTAGTTTTAGTATGCACTAGGCTAGCCCTTCTTGTGTGCATCATGTTAATTTTTCAATTAAATTTGAAATAGGGATGACAAACCCTAGCACTAAATGAAATGCAATTAGGATCAAAATAAAAAAATATATCTTTAATGATTCCAAAATGCCTTTGAAAAAGTTCATTATTTTTGATAAAGGTGAAAACCTCTGCCAAAAATGATGCACATATTTTTAAGGCCATTCTGGATTTTTGAATAACCCATATTGTATTTGAATTGGGGCATTTAAATACTATTAATATTTTTGAATGCTCCAATAATTCTGAAAATAGTTAAGGGCCTCTGTAATAATTCATTTAATGCCCGCAATTATTTTCAGGACTTATTAAAATGATTTGGGTTATAAACTAAATCAAAACAAAATAACAACATAGAAAAGCAGAACAAATTAGTAAAGAGAGAGAGGAGAAGACCTTACCTGGCACTCACCTGGGCAGCCCACCTGGCCAGTCCACTTGGCGGCCCAGCCCACCACCGCAGCACTCTGTCGCCTTCCTCCTCGCGCTAGTAGGCAGAGAGCGTGTGCCCGCGACGCGCCGACACACGCCAGCCACCTCCTCCCTGCCTGGCTGCCCCCTTGTCGCCCTGGATGCCTCCCGTGACGCCACGAAGCCCTCTCGACCCTCTCCCACTCTCCCCCGACCTCGTCCCCTCCTCTGTCCCGCTCCTCTCTCCACCGAACAGAGCCATCGCCACCGTCACCGTTCGTCGTGGCCACCGTGCTCCCCTCGCCTCGCCGACGCGCCAAGAAGCCCTGCCTCGTCCCCCTCTTCCTCCTCACCAAGACGGAAGGCGCAGGAAGCCCTGGATGCCGCCAGCTTCGCCGTTCCCCTCCTCGGCCACTGAGGATCGCCGCCGTCGATTTGCCGCCGTCTCCGCCTCCCCGAGCTTGCTAAGGCCGTCTCCGCCCCCGCTGTGAGCTCCACCTTCTTCTCCCCTGCTCCCCGTGCCCATACGCACCCGCTAGCCGCCCGAGTCACCGGAGCTTTGAGCTCCCCGCGGCCGGCCATGTCGCCACCGCAGCCACACCTACGGGAACCCACAACCGAGCACGTCGCCGTGGTCAGTGCTTCCCCAGGAGAAGAACACGACCAACCCCGACCTCTATCGTGCACCGCAGCCCCCTAGTCGCTCGAGGCCGAGCTTCGGTCACCGCCTCGCTCGCCGTCGCCGACGCCACAGCCCACCCGAGCACCTGCCACTGCCACTGTTTGAAGTGCCGCAACAACAGCTCTCCAACGCACCCACCCACGCAAACTCTAGCTGCCGAAACGGCCGGCCGGTGATCGCCGCCATGCACTGCTTAGCGCCGACGATTAGTCGCCGGCTAAACCCCATTGTTAGCACTAATTAACCCCCCCTCATTGACATGTGGGCCCCCAGTGCCTAATTAATTAGTTTAACTTCTCTGTTAGATTAGTACTAATCTCAGGGGGCCCCGCCTATTAGCGTTGACTTGGCCACGTCAGCATTGACCGGACCCACACGTCAGCCTTTGTAGTTGACACTGTGTCACTGACCAGCGGATCCCACTGGTCAGGTTTGACCTGGACCGACCAGTTGACTTGCTGATGTGGTGCTGATGTCACTCTACCATCATAAATCTTTTTCTGGAACTAAAATAAATTAGAAATGATTTATAAATTTCAGAAAATGCCCAATACTTCTAAAAATCATAGAAATTAATCTATAGCTCCAAATGAAATAAATTATATATGAAAAATTATCAGAAAAATTCAAGGAATCCATCTGTACCATTTTCATGCATGTTTGAGCAAGTTAACCTCACTGTTTAGGATGAAACATGATTAGGGCAAATTTCATAATAGGTTTGGAGTTGGAATTTGATGTAGTTTTGAATTCCACTTCAATTAAAATGACTTTCTGTTGCATTAGCCCAAATCAACAGCATATTGCCATGTCATGATCATGCATCATATTGTTGCATCGCATTGATTGTGTTCTTCCTTGTTTGCCGGTAATTGTCTCCTCTCGGTAGACGCTGCTCCGACGCTGTGATTGTTGACACCGATGAAGAGCTATAATATCTTCAAAAGTGCCAGGCAAGCAAAACCCCCTTGTTCATTCCAAGACAATCCCACTCTCTCGCTCCTGCTCTCTTTTACTGCATTAGGACAACAACGACTCAACTATTACATGCTGCGGTAGCTGAACCCCTTTCCTCTGCATGACCTGTCATTGCCACACTAAATAGATGAAACCCACTAGTATGAGTAGGAGTTGTTTGAGCCCTGATGTGCCTGCTCATTCATGCCTGTTTGTCATGCCTGCTACTGCTTAGAGTTGAGTCAGCTCTGATTCATCGGGGATGAATTGGAATGGTGATGAACATGTACTACTGTGTGTGAGCTAAGTATGTGAACACGATTTGGTAAAGGTAGCGGTGAGAGGCCTTGTAGGAGTACATGGTGGGTTGTCTCATTGCAGTCGTCCTCAGGAACTGAGTTCTGTGTTTGTGATCCATGAACAGTTACTACCTCACATTAGGCTCCGGGCGCTCCAAGCTCTCTCGACTTATTAATCAACTTGATCTCTGTCCAGGAGTTGCAACTAGTTTCTGGTGTTTGTAGGTAGTGTTAGTAGTCTACCAAGTGGCACCCGGTACAGGTGGGCTTGGGACATACTAGGCACAGTGGCCTGGTGTACCAAGTGGCACCCAGATGGTGGGCTTGGGAACCCTATACACATCGTTTGGGGCCGTGAGCGACACCCCGGCCGGATCTCCTTGCGGATGGAACCCAAATACGCGATAAACCTGGACTAGAGACTTGTGTGGTTAGTCAGGTCATGGCCGACTCCCTCACCAGGCTTCCGCTTGAAGGTTGCCGAGATACACAACATGTACATGGTGGTAAGTGGCGAGAGTGTGTGTGAAGAAGTACACCCCTGCAGGGTTATCATTATCTATTCGAACAATCGGATTCCTCGGATATGGAAACTTGGACCCCTTGCATAGTTCATAGACAAGTGAAAGTGGATACTCTAAAACTCGCAAGATAAGCGTAAGTGCTATGGATGGCGTTCTCGCAGGGAGACTGGAGCGGATCCATAGTGGTGTATTGGTATGGTGAATTTGTGGACTCGTGTGCACTACCTCAAAAGAGTTACTTATAGTCGTAGTTCAGGTTAGTCACTGAGTCAGAGCTGGCTTGCTGCAGTTAAACTCCACCACCCCTTTGTTGATACCGATGCATATGTAGATAGTTCTGATGTAAGTCTTGCTGGGTACATTTGTACTCACGTTTGCTTATTTTATGTTTTGCAGAGAGACTTCAGTCTCGCTAGTAGTTCCGCATGGACTTCGACGTTTAGCTTGTTACCTCAGCTACGATCTTGTGCCCTCGGCAGGATCTGGTAGATAGTCAGGCTTCTCAGCCTTTTTCATTTGTAGATGTCTGTACTTTGACTTGTATGCTCTGAATGTTGGGTCATGAGACCCATGTTTGTAATATCTCGCTCCTTGGAGCCTAATGAATGAATACTCTGAGTCGTAGAGTTATGTTGTGACGCCATGTTGTATTTGCACATATCGATCATATTGTGTGTATGATTGAAATGCTTGGTATGTGTGGGATCCGACAACCTAGTGGTTTATCCTTGGTAGTCTCTCTTATGGGGAAATGTAGTCTTGTGCTTCCATGAGCCATAGTAGTCCGCTACAGCCCGGTTCACCGGAGTCCTGCTAGCCCAACACTACTGCTCAGGACACTAGACTGGTCGGCATGTGTTTCACTCGTTCCTGTGTCTGTCCCTTCGGGGAAATGTCACGGTGACATCCGGAGTCCTGCCTAGCCTGCTACAGCCCGGGTTACCGGAGTCCTGTTAGCCCAGTGCTACAGCCCGGATTCGCACGCTGCTGACCGACATGCTCGAAGTTGATTCATGTATGCCTGTCCCCATGGGTTAGTGCCGCTTTGGGTTCACGACTAGCCATGTCGGCCCGGGTTCTCGGTCATATGGATGCTAGCGACACTATCATATACGTGAGCCAAAAGGCGCAAATGGTCCCGGGCCAGGTAAGGTAGCACCCGTGGGAATACCGTGCGTGAGGCCGCAAAGTGATATGATGTGTTACACGCTAGATCGATGTGGCTTAGGATCGGGGTCCTGACACCGGGCGAGGGAGTTGGCCACGACCTGACTAACCAACAAGTCTCTAGTCCAGGTTTATCGCCTATTCGGGTTCCATCCGCAAGGAGATCCGACCGAGGTGTCGCTCACGGCCCCAAACGATGTGTGCAGGGTTCCCAAGCCCACCATCCGGGTGCCACTTGGTACACCGTGCCACTGTGCCTAGTCTGTCCCAAGCCCACCTGTACCGGGTGCCACTTGGTAGACTACTACACTACGTACAAACACCAGAAACTAGTTGCAACTCTTGGACAGAGATCAGGTAGATTAATAAGTCGAGAGGGGCACTTAAGCATTCCAATGCGTGGTAGTAGCTATTCATGGATCACAAACACACAACTCAGTTCCTAAGGACGGCTGCAATGAGACAACCCACCATGTACTCCTACATGGCCTCTCACCGCTACCTTTACCAAATCGTGGTCACACACGTAGCTCTCAACGGTAGGACATGTTCACCACGTTCCAATTCATTCCCGATGAATCAGACCGGACTCAACTCTAAGCAGTAGCAGGCATGACAACAAGCATGAATGAGTAGGCACATCAGGGCTCAAACAATTCCTACTCATGCTAGTGGGTTTCATCTATTTACTGTGGCAATGACAGGTCATGCAGAGGAAAGGGGTTCAGCTACCGCAGCATGTAACAGTTGAAACGGTGTTGTCCTAATACACTAAAAGAGAGCAGGAGCGAGAGAGTGGGATTGTATCGGAATGAACAAGGGGTTTTTGCTTGCCTGGCACTTCTAAAGATATCATTGGGTCTTCATCAGTGTCAACGATCACAGCATTGGTACAACATCTATCGAGAGGGGATAACCACCGGCAACAGAGAAGGAACACAATCAATGCAATGCACAACATGATGCATGATAATGACATGGCAATATGTTGTTGATTGAGCTAATGCAACTAGCAACATAATTAAATGAAGTTGGTTTGAACCCAAAGTTCACATTCAAACTCCACATGTGGTTATTTAAATACCATTCATTTGATTTATCCTAAGCAGTGGCCTTAAGTTGTTCTAACATGCATGAAAATGGTACACATGGATAGATTGGATTTTACTGATAATTTTTCATATATAATTTATTTCATTTGGAGTTACGTTTTATTTCCTATGATTTTTTGAACTTTAGGACATTTTTTGAATTAAATGAATCATTTCTGATTTACTTAAAATCTAGAAAAGCATTTATGACCTCATCACTATGTCACTGTGACGTCAGCCAGTCAACAGGACGGGTCCAGGTCAAACCTGACGTGTGGGGTCCATGCGTCGGTGACATAGTGCCAGCTATGGTCACAGGCATGTGGGCCTGGTCAACGTACACATCAGCAAGGTCAATGCTGACGCGTGGGTCTAGTCGAATTAGATTAATTCTAACTAATCATGTTAGCTGGTTAACTAAACCGGTGGGGCCCGTGTGTCATTGACCCTTGGGGTTAAACTAATATGTGATTAGTGCTAATTAAGCAAGTGCCATGTCAGCCCGCCGGAGTTTGAACACCGGCGAGCACACGAACGCAGCGACGATGCTCGGGAACGTGCTACGGGCGGCGACTGGACGCGCGAAGACCACCAGAGGGTAGCCCACGCTCTCCCGCAACCAAAGGAGCAGGTGGGTGGCTGCAGGGGCGCCGGAGCTCGCCGGAACGGAGCTCGCAGCGGTGGCCGGACCATGGTTCCGTGCGGGTTCGCATTGTGGTGCACCGCAAGACATGGGGGTGGTTGTGTTCGTCTCCTAGGGTGTGTTTGGTTGATTGGGCTGAATCTGCCTCGCACCCACCATGCAAATTTGTAGCTGTTTGGTAGACTGCACGCCTAGCTGGGCCTGGCCCGACTGATGCAAAATAGCTCTCCGAGCCAGGCTGAGCTGAAACGTAGGAATCGGGCGTTTCCCCGAGCCAGCCCCGCGCCTGCACCCGCGTCCACACTTAAAACGAAATGGTATACATGGTTGCCCCTAATATTTCTCGAAATTACTTCAAAATTGCCACCACCCGTATCACTCTTCCCTCTTTTCTATCTGCCCACCGAACCAGATCGGATCGAGCACGCCAAACCGCCGCCAGCGCCGCCGCCGCCGCCACCGGTCTGAGCTCCCTCGTACGCCGCGACGCCGCGTGCCGCCCGCCTATCCGCACTCAAACCCCGCCGCCGGTGTGTGCTCAGTAGGAGCTGGGTCGCAGGAGGAGCGACGCCATTGTCGGCTCGGCCGGACAGCCGGTCGTCGTCATGGAGCAGTGGCGCTTGGAGCTCCCGCGGATGACGCTCACCAGGTAATAAGCAACATCTGTGCCGTCGTCAAATCATCAATGTCTGCCTGGTAGTTGTCGGCCCATGCATCCTTCAATTGCCATGGCCACCACCACGAGCTACAAAAATGCTAACCTCCGTCACGGGGCCCTCGCCGTGCTACTTATTTAATTCACGAAGAGCAGCAGAAGAAGCAGCAGCTAGTTCAGATTTGGTTTGCTTCCTTTCTTTGCCCTCGCCGTGCAACCTCTGATGCAGCCTACCAAACAAGATATGTTGTATACAGCATCTCTGATGCACACATACAATACAATCTACCAAACATACATCTTAGTTCATCTTTGCATCGGCTCAACCAGGCCAAGCTCAGCCAGGATCCTCCGTGCGATGCAGGGTGAAGCTACCCAGGCAACCAAACACGCCCCTAGAGACGTGTTGAGCGTGTTGGCGGGCTCGGACGCGAGCGGCACCAGCTGTGGCCGTGGCGGTGCCATGGCCGGCGGTGGTGAGCTTTCGGCTCCAGTGGAACGGCGGCTAGAGGTCGAATTAGAGCACGGGAGTAGGGGAAACGGAACAGGGGTTCACGGTGATCTCGAGGGCGTGGTCGGAGATCTCGGGGGAGGTCTAGTGCGGCTGGGACGACGATAGCGATCTCGGGTGGACGATGATGAAGACGGCGGCGAGGACGACAACATGGGGCTTCCGACATCGTGCAGCTCGGTGATGAGGAAGAAAACGGCGAGGCGGAGCTCTCACGCAAGGTGGGTAGGCGAGGGGAGGCCAGTGGCCACGTCGGCGGTGAGTTGCGCGCTGCGGTGGCTGGCGGGGCTCTTTGTTCGGGCAAAGAACGAGGAGGAAGAGGGGAAAATGGCCAGGAGAGAAGGGGGATCAGCATGGCCTCATCCACGTCTCCTTGGCGCGGGGTTGGGAGGAAGGAGGCGTCAACATGGTGAAGCAGGAGGTGGCCGCTCGGACGCGTGCGCTCGCTGCCCTGCCTCTGCCTACTGGCAAAGGTACGGGATTACTGGCAGGGGCCAGCTGGGCTGGGCCTGCCTGCTGGGTTGCTGCTACAGGTAGGTGGCCCAGGTTAGTTCCCTCTCCATCTTCTCTTTTTGTTTTCTATTTTCTCTTATTCTGTTTTGAATTAGTAAAAATACTAATCCATTTTGTAAAATCCTGAAAATAATGGTGGGCAGTGTTTGGATTATTTCCAACAACCCAAAACTAGTTTCAGAATTATTAGAGCATTTAGAAATATTTATAGGATTTAAATGCTCCAATTCAAATACGATATGAGTTAATTCAAAGATCTAGAATGTCCTGGAAATATATTCATCATTTTTGGCAGAGGTTTTCACCTTTATCAGAAATCATGAACATTTTTCAAAGGGCATTTTGGGTTCTTTGAAAAAGATTTTGGATTGAACCTAGTTGAGTTCCATTTGGTTTGAACATCCCCATTTCAAG
This sequence comes from Triticum monococcum, assembly GCA_034509565.1. Lineage (NCBI taxonomy): Eukaryota > Viridiplantae > Streptophyta > Magnoliopsida > Poales > Poaceae > Triticum > Triticum monococcum. The sequence goes on along the minus strand of CM067845.1, from coordinate 613,908,781 downwards.
TTTAAGTGAAATTTAAACATGATGCAAACACTCTAATGCATGCACTGACTAGGGTTGTGACAGTCAGCAAGTTTACGGGTGAGTCTAAGCCTGACACTTGGCTTGAGGACTACCGAGTAGCTGTACAAATTGGTGGTGGCAATGATGAAGTCGCCATGAAGCACCTCCCCCTGATGTTGGAAGGCTCGGCCAGGGCATGGCTGAACCAGTTGGCACCCGACAGTATATTCAGTTGGGAGGAACTCGCCTGAGTGTTTGTTAGGACTTCTGAAGGTACTTGCAAGCGACCATCGGGGTTGACTGAATTGCAGAGTTGTGTGCAAAAACCGAATGAAACCCTGAGAGACTATATCCAGAGATGGATCATGTTACACCATACAGTGGAGAACGTGTCAGATCACCAGTGGAGAACGTGTCAGATCACCAAGCAGTTTGTGCCTTCAAGGAAGGCATTAAGTATCGGGAGTTGAATCTAAATTCGGTCGGACAGGAGATATGACTCTGACTCGGATGATGGAGATTGCCACCAAATACGCTAACGGCGAAGAAGAAGACCGACTCCTGAGTGGCAAGCACAAAACAGTCGCCCAGGACACCGGTGGAGGTACTTCCAATCAGAAACAAAAGTGTAAGGCCGAGCCAGCTGCTCCTAGTGAGGCTTTAGTTGTGGCTCAAGGAAAGTTCAAGGGGAAGCCCAAAGGGCCCTGGAATCCCAAGAAAGTGAAAGATCAAGACATAAATGATTTGCTGGATTTGCCGTGTCACATTCACACCAAGAAAGATGAAGAGGGTAATCTGATTTATCCTAAGCACACCACTCGGCAGTGTCAACTCCTGATCCAGCAGTTCCGAGAGAAAAAACCCAAGGAGAAGGAAAAAGAGTCGAACAAGGTTGAGAATAAGGAAGAGGATGATGATGGTTTTCCCAACGTCAACTCCACTCTGATGATTTTTGCTGTTGTTGAGAGCAAAAGTCGATTGAAAGTTATCAACAGAGAAGTGAACATGGTTGCTCCGGCAGCACCAAGTTATTTGAAGTGGTCCCAGACTGCCATCACATTCGACCAGTCTGACCATCCGGCACGTATAGCCACCCCTGGGAGGCAAGCGTTGGTGGTCGACCCAGTTGTCGAAGGCACTCGACTGACTAAAGTGTTGATGGATGGTGGTAGCGGCCTAAATATCCTTTATGCTAAAACCTTGAAGGGAATGGGGATTCTGATGTCCAAGCTCAGCGAAAGAAATATGAGTTTCCATGGCGTTATACCCGGCAAGAAGGCTGAATCACTTGGCTGGATCGCCCTTGATGTGGTTTTCGGTGATTCCAAGAATTACCGCAAAGAAAAGTTGACATTTGAAGTAGTGGATTTCAAGAGTGCTTATCATGCCATTCTGGGTAGGCCTGCCTATGCATGTTTCATGGCTCGGCCGTGTTACGTGTACCTCAAATTGAAAATGCCTGGTCCTAGAGGAGTGATCACTATCACTGGCAATTGTCATAAAGCAGAAGAGTGCTTCCAGAAGGGCTCAAAAATCACCGATGTACAAATGACAGCAGTCGAAATGCAAGAATACAAGAAAAATGCAGATCCGAGTGATTTTCTATGCTTCAAGAAGCCTACCACAGCTTCTGCATTTCAGTCGTCCGGAGAAACCAAGCCGATTCATATTCACCCGACCGATCCTAATGCTGCTCCTACTCATATCTCAACTTCACTCGACAGCAAATAGGAAGAAGCGATCATCTAGTTCCTCCGTGAGAACTGGGACATCTTTGCATGGAAACCTTCTGACATGCTGGGTGTACCCAGAGGACTGGCTGAGCATCGTTTGCGAGTCAACCCGAAAGTAAAACCAGTCAAAGAACATCTTCGATGGTCCGCCGTACAGAAGAGAAAAGCAATTGGTGAGGAAGTGGCTCGGCTCCTGGCAGCTGAGTTCATTCGAGAGATTTACCACTCCGAGTGCCAATGTTGTTATGGTCCCCAAGAAGGACGAATCACTTCGCATGTGCATTGACTTCAAGCATATCAATCGGGCCTGCCCGAAAGATCATTTTCCTCCCCCCCCCCGCATCGACCAGATTGTTGACTTGACTGCGGGGTGTGAGCATTTGTCTTTTCTAGACGCCTATTCTGGGTACCATCAGATCCGACTGTATGGACCCGATGAGATAAAAACACCTTTCATCACACCATTCGGGTGTTTTTGTTATGTCACCATGCTGTTCGGTCTCAAGAATGCTGGAGCTACATTCATGAGGATGATTCAGAAGTGTCTGCTCACTCAAATTAGTCGGAATGTGGAAGCATACATGGACGACATTGTGGTCAAGTCGCGTAAAGGTTCCGACCTGCTGACTGACCTTGCTGAAATCTTTGCCAACCTGAGAAGATATGATATCAAGCTTAACCCATCAAAGTACACATTCGGAGTTCCTGGCGGAAAGTTACTCGGCATCCTCGTTTCTGAACGAGGGATCGACGCGAACCCAGAGAAAGTTGGTGCCATACTCCGGATGAAGCGCCCCGTGCGCGTGCATGATGTCCAGAAGCTTACTGGTTGTTTGGCCGCCTTGAGTCGGTTCATTTCTTGCCTCGGTGAAAAGGCATTGCATCTTTACCGAGTGATGAAGAAATCTGACAAGTTCGAGTGGACTTCCGGAGCTGATCCAGCATTTGCAGATCTCAAAGCCCTGCTTTCCACCCAGCCGGTGCTCACTGCCCTAATCAGCAAAGAGCCTTTACTGCTTTACATTGCAGCCACTGGACAAGTTGTCAGTACAGTACTCACGGTCGAGCGGGAAGAAGAAGGAAAAGCTTATAAAGTTCAGCGCTCAGTATACTATGTTTCTGAAGTTCTGACTCCATCTAAGCAAAGATATCCACATTATTAGAAGCTTGTTTATGGGATTTACATGACCACGAAGAAGGTTGCACATTATTTCTCTAATCACTCCATTACAGTCGTTAGCAATGCACCATTGTCAGAAATTCTGAACAACAGAGATGCAACAAGTTGAGTGGCAAAGTGGGCAATTGAAATCCTTCCCTTGGATATCAAGTTTGAGGCAAAGAAAGCTATCAAGTCCCAGGCAATAGCAGATTTCCTTGTCGAGTGGATCAAACAGCAACTGCCAGCTCAGATTCACTCAGACCATTGGACCATGTTCTTTGATGGATCTAAGATGCTGAATGGTTCTGGGGCGGGGGTAGTATTGGTATCCCCTCGAGGTGACAAGCTCCGCTATGTTCTCCAAATTCTTTTTGATTCCTCCAACAATGAAGCTGAATATGAGGCACTTTTGTATGGGTTGCGTATGGCCATTCACTCGGCGTCCATCGCCTCATGGTCTACGGCGACTTAGATTTGGTGGTGAATCAAGTGATGAAGGAGTGGGACGTCAGAAGCCCGGCTATGACTGGCTATTGTAATGCAGTGAGAAAGTTAGAGAAGAAGTTTGAGGGTTTTGAGCTCCATCACATACCTCGACTGAAAAATCAAGCATCGGATGATTTGGCGAAGATAGGTTCCAAGAGAGAAGCCATTCCCAGTAATGTGTTTTTGGAATTAATACACCTTCAGTCCAGGAAGATCCTTTCACTGAAGAGCCCCCACAACCAAAGAGTGCCACTGATCCGACTGAAGTCAAAGTTCCGGCCGTGGTTGACTTGGTCATGGAGGTTTTGGTCATCACTCCCGACTGGACAGTGCCGTACATCGTGTACATCCTTAGGAAGGAACTCCCAGAGGACGAAGAAGAGGCCCGACAGATCGTCTGCTGATCCAAAGCTTTTACTGTGATAAGAGGGAAGCTGTTTAGAGAAAGTATAACTGGATTCGGCCAGAAATGCATAACACTAGAAGAAGGTGGAGTGATCCTCAACGACATCCACTCGGGGACCTGTGGTCACCATGTGTCCTCTCGGACCATTGTGGCCAAAGCATACCGAGCAGGATTTTATTGGCCACGGGCAAATGAGATGGCACAAGAAACAGTCGACAAATGTGAAGGTTGCCAGTTTTACTCCAACACGTCCCACAAGCCTGCGTTAGCCCTGAAGACCATTCCGCTCGTCTGGCCCTTCACTGTTTGGGGTTAGGACATGGTTGGACCTCTGAGAACGGGTAGGAGCGGCTTCACTCATGTACTCGTGGTAGTCGACAAGTTCACCAAATGGATTGAAGCCAAACCTATCAAAATTCTTGAAGTCAGTACTGCGGTCAGTTTCATCAGAGAGTTAACATTCAGATATGGTGTTCCACACAGCATCATCACTAATAATGGGTCAAACTTCGATTCTGATGAGTTCAGAGCCTTCTGCGCTTCCCAAGGCAGTCAAGTCGACTATGCTTCAGTCGCCCATCCCCAGTCGAATGGACAAGCTGAAAGAGCAAATGGATTGATTCTCAAAGGACTGAAACCCCGACTGATGCGTGATCTCAAACACGCGGCAGGCGCTTGGGTTGATGAACTTCCATCAGTGCTTTGGGGTTTGAGGACAACTCCTAATTGGTCGACTGGACGAACTCCATTCTTCTTGGTCTATGGAGCTGAAGTTGTTCTTCCGAGTGACTTGCTTCACAATGCACCCAGAGTCGAGCTTTTCTCGGAAGATGAAGCAGAATAGGCCTGGCAAGACGCAGTTGATCTCCTGGAAGAGGAAAGAGAGATGGCCCTGATCCGGTCGACCATTTATCAGCAAGACCTGTGTCGATTCCATGCCATAAATGTGAGGGGTCAAGCATTTCAAGAAGGGGACTTGGTTCTTTGAGTGGATCAGCAGAAACCACACAAGCTCGCCCCTACTTGGGAAGACCCTTTCATTGTCACCAGAGTGCTCCACAACGGAGCATACCACTTATACAATGTCGAGCACAAGAAAGACGAGCCACGTGCTTGGAATGCGGAGCTGCTCCACCCCTTTTACACTTAAGCATTCAGACTGTTGAGATGTAATAAGAAATACCCTTTAGTTTGATTATCAAAGACACAGTTTTACAGTCTCTTAAATGATTGTTGTTCCTTTTTTTCATATGTTCTAAATCCCCCAGTGGGTGCCTTAGATGCGAATCCGTTTCGCCTAAGTTGTAAAAATCCTACCGGGTGGTGAGCAACCCTCTCACTCGGGGGCTTAGCTGTAGTCCAGTACTCGCATAAGTTTGAAAAATCCTACCGAGTGGTGAGCAACCCTCTCACTCGGCGGCTTAGTTGTAGTCCAGTACACGCCTAAGTTTGAAAAATCCTACCGAGTGGTGAGCAAGCCTCTCACTCGAGGGCTTAGCAGCAGTCCAGTACTCGCCTAAGTTTTAAAAATCCTACCGAGTGGTGAGCAACCCTCTCACTTGGGGGCTTAGCTGCAGTCCAGTACTCGCCTATGTTTGAAAAATCCTACCGAGTGGTGAGAAACCCTCTCACTCGGGGGCTTAGCTGCAGTCCAGTACTCGCCTAAGTTTGAAAAATCCTACCGAGTGGTGAGCAAGCCTCTATCTCGGAGGCTTAGCTACAGTCCGGTACTCGCCTAAGTTTGAAAAATCCTACCGAGTGGTGAGCAACCCTCTCACTCGGAGGCTTAGCTGCAATCCAGCACTCGCCTAAGTTTGAAAAATCCTACCGAGTGGTGAGCAACCCTCTCACTCGGAGGCTTAGCTGCAGTCCAGTACTCTCCTAAGTTTTAAAAATCCTACCGAGTGGTGAGCAACCCTCTCACTCGGAGGCTTAGCTGCAGTTCAGTACTCGCCTATGTTTGAAAAATCCTACCGAGTGGTGAGCAATCCTCTGACTTGGAAGCTTAGCTGCAGTCTAGTACTCGCCTAAGTTTAAAAATATCCTACCGAGTGGTGAGAAACCCTCTCACTCGAGGGCTTAGCTGCAGTCCTGTACTCGCCTAAGTTTGAAACACATCCCTATCCGCAAGGACGACGAGGTGTAGGTCGACTGCAACCTTTTGTTCGGAGCTGCGCCACAAATACAATGTGCGCTCCATCCTCATCTGCGAGGACGATGAGGTGCAGGTCGACTGCAACCTTCTCTTCAGAGCTACGCCACAAATAAAATGTGCGCTCCATCCTCATCCACAAGGACGATGAGGCGCAGGCCGACTGCAACCTTCTCTTCGGAGCTGCGCCATAAATACAATGTGCGCTCCATCCTCATCCGTAAGGACGATGAGGTGCAGGTCGACTGCAACCTTCTCTTCGGAGCTACGCCACAAGTACAATGTGCGCTCCATCCTCATCTGCAAGGACGATGAAGTGCAGGTCGATTGGGACATCCTCCTCAGAACTGCATCTCAAGTACAAAGACTATTCCGAGTGAAGAACAAGTTCCACTCGAAGGCAAACACAAGCACATTTTGAAGATAAACCAAGTTCAGATAAATCCTAAAGTTCCAGAACAAAGATAAAAGTACTCGGGCATCAGGACCGAAGGAGTTTAACGGTTACAAAATCACTTGGTATTTCGAGGAAAATTTAGGGCGAGGTATAAAGTTTGTTCACTCCACAGGAGGAGGTCTTGGAGGCTCGACGAACTCGTCCAGATCAATTCCGTCAGTGATCCGAGTGGCAGCAGCAATGAAGGTTTCCATGAAGGATTGGAAATCATGCCTTTTGGTGTTGGCAACCTTGATCGCCGCCAGCTTCTCTTCTCGGGATTCTTTGCAGTGGACCCTAACCAGCGACAGAGCCACATCAGCACCACATCAGGTAGAAGACTTCTTCCATTCCTGCACTCGACCAGGAACCTCATTAAGTTGAGTCATCATGGACTCGAGGTCATTTTGAAGCGTTGCCCTTGGCCAGAGTGATGTATCAATGCGCGAGACCGCCACCTTCAAGCGATCAAGATAGCTCGTAACACTGGCAACACGATATTCTAGTCGGAGCACATTCATGGCAGCCTCATCACCGACAGGAGAAAGAATGGGGTCCAAGCCTGTCTTGATCCGTCCCATTTCTTCTTCAAAGTTTTGGCAAAATTCTGCAGATTCAAAGAATTAATTAGTTGACCGATTCACGGTGATTTGAAAATAGTAAATCTGTCGGATAAAGAAAAGCACCTTCGAGCATAAGGAAGAGCTTCTTGGCGAGTGCTTTCAGATAAGGTTCCATGTCGTTTCTCCTACGAGACATGCTTTCTAGCTGCTCGTGCAGAGTCACTTTATCTTTGTTCAGACGAGTCACCTCTCGGTTGGACTCGGTAAGAGACATCTTCAGCTTGGTGATTTCCTCCTCTAACGCACCGACCGAAGCCAGCTTTCTGTCAGCAAGTGCAATCTTCTCATGAGCCTCCTTTTGCACAGCGGCAAGATCGAGGTCTTTCTTCGCCAGAGCCACCTCATTTTCTCTGCAAGATATACACTCGGGTCAGACAGAAGAACGAAGAGATAACTTGAGTCAAAATAAACAGTCGACAGGTCGTTACCTTCCGTACCAGCCACTTCATCTTTAGCCTTTTTCAAGTTCTGATGGGCCAGCTCCAAGTCGAGGTTGAGTTCTCTATGTTTTTCCTCGAATTCAGCGAACTTGGAGATAAGCGCACATGATTTATACAATGAGCAAAAGACATGCCAATGGACAAGATCAAAGATCATTTACTTCTGAGTGAATAAAACTTTAAGACTACTGTAGAATCAAACATTCTGCAGTAGTCTCGGGGACTACACCCAGTGGGTGCACTTATCGTGCCCCCATTGATTCAAATTCCACTCGACATGGTCCGCCCAGACCGAGTGGAAAAAAGAGAGAGAAAGACATACTCAGACCCCAACTGACTGCCAGCAATCGACTGCGGTCTCGGGGACTACACCCAGTGGGTGCACTTAGTGTGCCCCCACTGGTTCAGATTCCATTTGACATGGTCCGCCCAGACCGAGTGGAAAGAAAAAACAACAAAGATGTCAAACACCCACTGGGTGCGCAGATGCGAAGTGCAGAATAACAAGAAATTGCACGGAAAAAGGTTTTCAGGTACCATATCCTAATAGAACAAACAACAAGATAAGAGTTCAGTCGGAAGCCAACTTACCTGGACATTGGCTCGAAGGGCCGCACTGGCATCATAAGGAACCTGACTATTTTCGTTCACCATCTTCACTCGCTCCATCAATATACCAACTTGGCGAATAGCTTCTGCAGTGGCGTTCGCCTAGCTTTCTGGAACGTGGTGAGTGGTGAAGAATGGGACTGACGGTCTAGACGTAGCAGCTTGAAGTTCCGAGGCATGAAGCTAGACGGTTGAAGCAGGCACTGGTACAGTCGACGATGTGGGGCGTTCACTCGATACTGGATCAGCAAAAGTAACAGAAGCCCGCATCACATCTTCAGGCTGTTGAATTGTTGGCTCTGTCGCCAGCACCGATTGGGATGTCTTGCCAGGTGATGCCTTCTTGTTCCTCCTGGGCCTTGGCGGCACGTCCTCGTCATCATCTAGAAGTTCAATAACATTGGGAGGAGCTTGAAAGTGCAACTATCCCTAGGTGGTTTTGGTAATTCATAACAACATATAGCTCATTGAGTTAATGCTATTCCAAGATGATTATTTCAGGAAAGCTCAATGATTGGCATGGCATGGATGGTGAAAGTGGAACCCTCAAAATGCTAAGGACAAAGGATTGGCTCAAGCTCAAAAGCTCAAGACTCTTCATTTTATATTTTAGTGATCCAAGATCACATTGAGTCTTTAGGAAAAGCCAATACTATCAAGGAGGGATGAGGTGTTGCTTAATGAGCCTCTTGCTTCATGTGCTTAGTGATATGCTCCAAAACCCTCAACTACTTTCCCATATCCACATTTGACCTAAACCCTAAGCCAAAGTCGGCCCTACCGATTCTTTCAACCCGGCGTCACCGAGTTTCACTTCTCATAGCCATTGCCAAACCCTAGCAAATCAGTTCTACCGATAGGGATCTCGGTCTCACCGAGATGGGATTGCAAACTCTCTATTTCCCTTTCGTAACTTTTCGGTCTCACCGAAAGAGCGGATCGGTCCCACCAAGATTGCAATGTAAATTCAGTGTTTCCTTTTTGTAACTTTTTGGTCTCACCGAAAGAGCAAATCGGTCCCACCGAGTTTACCTGACCAACTCTCTGGTTAGATTATTACCAAAATCGGTCTCACCGAGTTTGTGTAATCAGTCTCACCGAGATTACGTTATGCCCTAACCCTAACAAAATTGGTCCTACCGAGTTGCATGTCAGTCCCACCGAAAATCTCTAACTGTCACTAGGTTTACTATTTCGGTCTAACCGAGTTTGTTGATTCGGTCCCATCGAGATTGGTAAATTGTGTGTAACGGTTGGATTTTGTGTGGAGGCTATATATACCCCTCCACCTCCTCTTCACTCGTGGAGAGAGCCATCAGAACACATCTACACTTCCAACTCATATGTTCTGAGAGAGAACCACCTACTCATGTGTTGAGACCAAGATATTCCATTCCTACCATATGAATCTTGATCTCTAGCCTTCCCCAAGTTGCTTTCCACTCAAATCTTCTTTCCACCAGATCCAAATCCTATGAGAGAGAGTTGAGTGTTGGGGAGAATATCATTTGAAGGACAAGAGCAAGGAGTTCATCATCAACACACCATTTGTTACTTCTTGGAGAGTGGTGTCCTAGATTGGGTAGGTGTCACTTGGGAGCCTCCGACAAGATTGTGGAGTTGAACCAAGGAGTTTGTAAGGGCAAGGAGATCGCCTACTTTGTGAAGATCTACCGCTAGTGAGGCAAGTCCTTCGTGGGTGATGGCCATGGTGGGATAGACAAGGTTGCTTCTTCGTGGACCCTTCGTGGGTGGAGCCCTCCGTGGACTCGCGCAACCGTTACCCTTCGTGGGTTGAAGTCTCCATCAACGTGGATGTAGGATAGCACCACCTATCCAAACCACGGGAAAAACATCCGTGTCTCCAATTGCGTTTGAATTCTCCAAACCCTTCCCTTTACATTCTTGCAAGTTGCATGCTTTACTTTCCGCTGCCAATATACTCTTTGCATGCTTGCTTGAATTGTGTGATGATTGCTTGACTTGTCCTAAAATAGCTAAAATCTGCCAAGAACTAAAATTGGGAAAAGGTTAAGTTTTTATTTGGTCAAGTAGTCTAATCACCCCCCTCTAGACATACTTTCGATCCTACAGAGCTGTAAAAGACCAGTCGACCCCAGATGAATCGTCAGAATTTAATCGACCGAGTAACTGAAGACAGGATTACGAGAGTTGTACCTGGGTTGGAGGTGACTGCATCTTCCATTTCTTCATCTTCATACTTGTGGGTGGAAATCCCAGAGGTAGCAGCACTGCAAATTTCAATATTCAGTCTGTCATGTCTATCACAGTGGGTTGACCAAGAAATCAGATCCAACTATTACCCGGAAACAGTAGGAACGACCACTTTGATTTTGGGCAAGGCCTTCGGCGGTTTGGACGGCGTAGCTTTTGGTTGCTTCGGTGCCTTCTCAGTCGGTGCTGGAGAAGACGTCCAAGGGCGCTTTGACGACTGTCTAATCAGCGTGTTCACTTTGTCGTGGATGCTTGCTTGTGAGTGTGCTTGGATCGCCTTTCCTTACGGGGAGGTGACTCGACCTCTTCTTCGTCACTTGGGTCATCACTCTCCTCGTCCTCCTCTTCATCAGAGTGCCACTCGCCGCTCTCGCCTCTGCTCGCCTCCCCCTCTGGATCCTGCTCCCGCTCCTCGTTGGGCATTGAGTACATCTCAATAAGGGCCTAGAAGATAACAAGCGAAGCAAAAATCAGTCGGTTGACAACAAGCAGTTACATGATAAATCAAGAGAACACTCGGCAATTTAGAGTTGGACCTTGTCTGGTTGGCGCGAGTTGTTGAGTGGAGGGACTCTCCTATACCCTCGGGGGTTATCCTTGTTGCCGGTGATACCCCTCAGCCACTTATCCACCATATCCTCGTCGACCTCTTCTGGGTGGATCCGAGTAGAATCCTCAATGCCTGAATACATCCACATCGGATGGTCACGAGCTTGAAGCGGCTGAATGCGTCGTTTAAGGAAGACCTCTAACATATCCATGGCAGTCACACCATCACTGACGAGTTGGACCACTCGCTCGACCAATACCTTCACCCGCGCTTTCTCCTCCGGGATCACTTTCAAGGCGGAGGGCTTCTCGACTTGAGCCATGGAGAAGGGGGGAAGTCCGGTCGACTGGCCTGGAGTCGGCTGGTCTTTGCAATAGAACCAGGTCGACTGCCACCCTCAGACTGACTCAGGAAGAATCATGGATGGGAAAGTGCTTTTACGTCTCATTTGAATCCCAAGACCCCCACACATCTGGATCACGTGCGTCCTCTCATCACTCGGGTTGGCCTTCTTGACTGACTAGGAACGAGACGTAAAAATGTGATTAAAGAGGCCCAGTGTGGTCTACAACCCAAGAAATTCTCACACATGGACACGGAGGCAACGATGTACACGATAGTGTTGGGGGAAAAGTGGTGAAGTTGTGCTCCAAAGAAGTTCAAGAAGCCTCGGAAAAAAGGATGGGGAGGCAAAGAAAATCCGCGGTCGGTGGCAAGGAGAACACACTCACCCTCTTGCGGATGCGGTTCGGTCTCGCCCTCCAGGAGCCGCACTGATTCGTTGGGAATCAGTCCCCCCTCAACCAGATCATCGATGTCGTCCTGACTAATCATCGACCGAATCCAATCGTCCTGGATCCAGCCGCGCGGCAGGCCGGACCTCGAGGAAGATCCGCCTCGGCTGGACTTCTTCCCCTTCGTCTTCACCGTCGCCTTCTTCACGCGCTCCAAGGCCACCGTCTTCTCCTTCCCCATTGCAGTGGGCGGAGCTCGAACAGAGCGGCGGCGCCGGGAGCAGAGGTGGATATGGCGGAGAAAGCGGGGGAGAAAGAAGAAGAATGGGAACGCACTGTGCAAAAAACCTCAATTCGGCACCTTATATGAGGACGTTTCCGTGTGGCTGACCTATGGGTTCGGGCGATCCTATCAAATCCCGCAACAGTCGCGCACGCGATACATGCCGAAAAAGGTGGCGAGGCGATCGAGGCGGCCCTGTCTAATCCAACCCGATTACTGCGGCCTCCTCCGCCGCGCGCGCTTCCCAAAATTCGAATCCCACAATATCCGCGAGCAGCATAGCAACCTGTCAGACGAAAGATTTTTCCCATATTAGCACTCGAAGCGTAGCAGTAAAAGTTCACTCGGCAGAACCAAGAATGGATCAAGGCGACTGAAAAAGAAGTTGAAGTCATCATGATTGCTCACTCGGTCCCAATCAGGTGCTTCCAGAGCGCAAAAATTGAATCAGAGGTGTTCTCAACTCCTTCTCCACTCAAACCCTGAACCATTCGGGGGCTAATTATGAAGCTATGTACCTAGGGTAGGGTCATAGACCTGACCTAGACAACCTCCCCTAGGACTCCATCCTAAAACCAGAAGCATTCGAGGGATATCATCATCCACTCGACTGCCAGGCATTCCACTCGGAAGATTCAAAGTCACTCGACCACGACAATTATCACTCGATGGACAGAAGATCTAAAGTCACTCTGCACGACAATGGTCGGACATTTACTTCATAGACTTAATAGGCATTTTATGTCACTTAATTGCTAGCGTTACCAGTAACGCCCCCCTCTTGATGTACCTTAAAACCCTTGTAACATGGGCTGGCTAGGGTCTAGGCGCACTCTATATAAGCCACCCCCCTCCACTGGCACAAGGGTTCGCACCCCCTGTAAAACACACACACACACACACATACATAATCCAGTCGGCCACCTCCGGGCACCGAGACATAGGGCTGTTACTTCCTCCGCGAAGGGCCTGAACTCGTAAAACTCGTGTGTAAAACTTCGCCATAGCTAGGATGTTGCCTCCTCATACCTACCCCCATTCTACTGTCAGTCTTAGATCCACGACAATCAGGTCATCCTAATTTTTCAGAATTTTTGGAGTTCCAGAAGTTCTGGAACAAATCAGATTGCTATAGACTGTTATATTTTGACAGATTCTGTTTTCTTTGCGTTGTGTGCTTAATTTGATGGCTCTATGGTTTTATTTGATGAGTTTTTGCCATAGAAAAGTTGGAATACAGTAGATATAATGCAAAAACAAAATATGAATTGTTTTGGTACAACACTTATAGTAGTGATTTATTTTTCTCACACTAACAGATCTCACGAAGGTTTTATTGAGTTTTGTGTGATTGAAGTTTTCATGTTTTGGGTTATCTTACGATGGATGAAGGAATAAGGAGTAGAAGAGCCTAAGCTTGGGGTTGCCCCGACATCCCAAGCTATTATCCAAAAAAGAGCAACCAACTAAGCTTGGGGATACCCCCGAGTGGCATCCCCTCTCTCTTCTAACAATCATCAGTATTTTACTTGAAGCTATATTTTTAGTCATCACATACTATGTGTTTTGCTTGGAGAGTCTTGTATGATATGAGTTTTTGGTTGCTTTATTTTGTGTTTTTAAGTCTTGATCCCTTGCTGGCCACACCTATTTTCGAGAGCCAAAATTATGTCATGACTTGTTAGAATTGCTCTCTTTGTTTCACTTAAATTTTTATGAGCTATGGACTTGCTCTAGTGCTTCACTTATATCTTTTTGAGCATGGTGTGCTTTAGTATTTTTGAAGAAATGCTCTCTTCCTTCACTTAGACTTATTTGAGAGTTAGTAAAGTTTCAATAAATTATCTCTTGCTTCACTTAAATAAATTTGTCGGCGTTCTGGGAACAGGGGTCCCCAGACTTGCCTGCCTGCGGCCTGCGGCGTGGCTCGAATGGGGGCCCAACATGGCCCATCTTCATCAAGCACAAGAATCAAGACCCTCGCGAGGCGGACGACACGGCGCATCCTCAGGCGCAGCCTCCTCAGGCTGGCTCGCGAGAAGACGGAGATATCAAGGCGGGGTGCCTCGTGAGGTGCCCGTGACGTAAGCCATGACGATCGAGGGCGCCAGGCGGGCGCCAGCGCACGCGGCGTCCTTCTTTCCTCTTTGGTGCAAAGGGGGCAAGCGCAGCCGCGGAGTACCGAGGCATCAGGCAAAGGTTGCCATTTCGGTGCAACAAGACCAGGACCAAGCGGACTACGAGACGGAGGTCACCATGGAGCCCAGCACGGCGTCACCGTAGAGGCTTTCGCAGGCGAAGACCACCTTTAGTCAGGATAGATGTACTTGTTGTCCCCCTTCAAATTAGCCCGCCATTGTTGGCTCCCTTCCCGCTCAATATTTGGGAAGAGGACCAGGGCCCCTATAAATAGGACCAGCCGCCCTCATAGCAAGGGGTTCGGCTCTTAGGTTAAGGGGGATCAAAATCAGAGAGAGAGAAAGGGACAGAGAGAAGGGCGACTGAACTCCTCAGTTCACCGCCCCAGCCAAGAACTGACCCTCGCGAGGCAGTTCTTCCTTGTAGTGTTCATCGTCACTAGCGCCAGGAGGCAATCCATCCACCACACACTAGAGTAGGGTATTACACCACAATGGTGGCCCGAACCAGTATAAATCTTGTGTCTCTTGTGCGATTCCTTTAGTAGTTTAGATCTTTGGGAGACGGGGAGGTTGAGGACGTGATTTCCGTGCGCACCCTAGTGTTCGAACCTTAAGGGTCTGCCGGAACCCGAAATCCGACATTTGGCGCGCCAGGTAGGGGTGCGCCGGAATCTGTCTTCCACCGCTCCGTTCTCCTCCGACCGTCGCGTCCATGTCCGACGCTCGTCGGGCCCGCGCCGAGCGCTGGGCCACCATCGCTTCTCGCATCGCCCAGACGGCCCCCGTCGGTGGGCGTCCTCGTCGTTCCCCGTCGCCCGCCATCAACGCAGCCACCGGCCCGGCGGGGGGCGAGCAGCAAGCATCGTCTCAGCACCCGTCCGTGCGGCAAGACGGCCGCACCGCTACTCCATCACTCGCTCCGGCCGGTTCTTCGTCTGGCGCGCTCCGCGCGCCCTTGGAGGCTCGAGCTGCGCTCCTTGCGGCAAACGAGCTCCTGCGTTACCGTCCCGTCGACGACATCTACGAGGAGTGGCTCGACCGCGTTGCCGAGCTTGTCCGCGCCGCAGGGGGCTCTTCCGTGACGTCCGTCCCTCTGCGCCACACTCCACCCCGCGCGGGCAACGAAGCTCCAGAGGCACACCAGCCGCCTCCCCTCCAAGAAGATGCCATGGCTCCAAGGCGCTTGGTCCCTGGGCGGAACCCGCTCCTTCAGGCGCCAGCGCAGCAAGAGCGGAGCTGCCAACAAGTTCCTCGCCCGCAAGGGGCTTCCAGGGCGCTCCCTGCTCCGGCACGCCGCGACCCTGCTCCAGCTCCGGTGCACCAAGACCCCGCCCTGCTCCTAGCTGCAGCGCGTGGGGACCCTCAAGACCAAGCTCTCCACCAACCGAGGCCTTTCGTGGCCACCGCGGGCTGCCACGCCTACACCACTGAGCTGCGCAGCGTCGCGTGGCCTGGCAAGTTCAAGCCCGACCTGCCTCCTCGCTACGACGGCACAACCGATCCCGCAGAGTTCCTCCAGCTCTATGAGCTGGGCATCGAGGCTGCCAGCGGGGATGAAAAGGTCATGGCGAACTGGTTCCCCATGGCGCTCAAGGAAGGAGCTCGAACCTGGCTCCTGAATCTGGCTCCAGGCATGATCTCCTCCTGGGACCTGATGCGCTCCCGCTTCATTGCCAACTTCCAAGGTACTCGCGACCGGCCGCCCGCCGTGAGCGACATGCGCCGCATCAAGCAACAACCCGGAGAGACCCTGCAAAAGTACATCCAGCGCTTCAACAGCGCGCGCCTCAAGATCCCCAGGGTGTCAGAGGAGGCCATCATCTCCGCCTTCTCTGACGGCGTGCATGACATCAAGATGAAGGAGGAGCTGGCGATGCACGAAGACCTCTGCACCTCCCTGGAGCTGTTCAACTTGGCGAACAAGTGCGCCAGGGCTGAGGAGGGACGTCTCTCCCTCCTCGAGCTGCCTGCCGCGGACCCAGAAGAGAAGAAGCCCAAAGCCAAGGACGCGAAGCACAAGGGGGCTGCCGTACTCGCGGCAAAACCAGACACCAAGCGGGGCAAGGATCTGCCCGAACCCTCCAGAGGCAGCCGGTACTGTGTGTACCATGACCTCCACACCCACAACACCAACGAATGTCAAGAGCTCCGCACCGTGCGTGAAGGAAGGATCGGCCGTCGCCCTGACCGTGCTGACCAGGGCTACGCCCGGGGAGGGGGAATAAACCTAGGACGCTAGGAAGATCGCGGCCCGCGCCCGGGGTGGCGCGACCAGCCTCGCGAGGACCGCTGGCGGGACCTGCCTCGCGAGGGATACTGGAGGGATCAGCCTCGCGAGGATCGCCCTCATGGCAATGCAGGCCTACCTCCGCTGCCGCCTCCACCAAGAAGGAACGAAGACCGCCATCAAGACGAGGGGGCTGGGGGCTTCCAGGAGCCGCGTGCAATCGCCTGCATCCTGGGCGGAGCTCAAGCCCCAGCCTCCCAACGTATCTTGAAGCAGTTTGCCCGCGAAGTGAATGCAGTTCTCCCCAAGCTCGAAGCAACGCGCCCCCTCAAGTGGTCGGCGTGCCCCATCATGTTCAGCTCGGCAGACCAGCTCAAGTGCGCGGCCACTGCAGGGGTCCTCCCGATGCTCTGCTCCCCAGTCATCAGCAATGTGCTGGTCACCAAGACCCTCATCGATGGCGGGGCAGGGCTCAACGTCCTGTCCGTGGAAACATTCAACAACCTCCAAGTGCCCTACGACCAGGTTCAGCCAACCAGGCCTTTCTCCGGGATCACAGATGGTTCCACAGTCCCGATCGGGCAGGTCCGCCTCCGTGTCACCTTCGGGGCTCGCAGCAACTACCGCACCGAGCTCATCGACTTCGACGTCACTCACATCTGCCTGCCGTACAACGCCATCCTCGGGTACCCAGCGCTGGCCAAGTTTATGGCTGCGACTCACCATGGCTACAACGTCCTCAAGATGCCAGGAAGTGACGGCGTCATCACGGTGCCCCATGAAGAGAAGGATGCAGTGTGTTCCCTGGAGAGAGCCTATCAGGCCGCGTCGCTAGAGGACCCAGATCGTGGAAGCAGGAGGCTTCCCGAGACCACCCCCAAGAAGAAGAAGACATCGTCAGGCTCGGCCCCTCAGGGCCCGTGTCTGCCCAGGGGGACCCTCCTTCCATCGCATAGAAAAGCGCGCCCGGCGCCCTCCTCAGGCAGGGCTCGGGGGCTCTCACCTGGAGGGCCACCGACCTAGCCAGGGTCACGAGGGAGGTGCTAGGGCACCATGTGGAGGCGTGCTTCGCAGCACGTTTCCCTCGAGAGGGAGCCAGGCGAGGAAGATCAGACCAGCAAGAGTTCGTTGATGAGGCCATTCAAGAGCTACAGGAGACGAGGATCATGCGAGGTTGCCGCCGCTTGCTAGCCGTGGCCCCACATCCAGGCGAGGATGGTGGGCTGCGCGTCTGCATCGACGTACCAGGACTCAATCAGATCGCCACAACGGAGCGCCTCTGGCCCTCGCAAGTGGGGCGCTGCGGAGGTCCACCCCACAGCTATGTTCGCATGCCTTACGGCCTGCCGAGCATGGCTTTGGCGTACCAGCACCTCATGAGGGGCATCGTGGAGGCTCAGGAAGACAGACGTTCCGTAGCCTTGGCGGAGATGGAAGCAGCTCGTGAGGAGTCACCAGCGCCTCCGGAGCCTCCCGAGGCCCCGGGGCCTGGGGGCTCGTGAGGATCAGCTTCCGCAGCCCACCGAGCCAACTGCACCAACGCCACTTCGCCAACGACATTCTCAGGTCACATCTCTCAAGTTCCGTTCTCAGCTGGGAGCGCCCTCCCAGGGTTGCATCACTCCCAGGCCGCGTGGGTCTGTCCCCGCGGCATGTATCTGCATTTACCTTTCCGTCGTTAGTTTGCCTTGTTGGGGGCGCCCCTCGGGTTGCATCATCCCCAAGACGCTCGGGATAGACCCAGCGGCGTGTATCTCCCTAGCGTTTATTTCCAACTATGCATTTGCCTATCGTGCTTGATTGCATGATGCCCGTCTGCGGCATCCCTTCTTCTCCATGTCGACTACTTGCACGTTAAAGGGGGGGGGGGGTGCCTGAGCATCGCGACTCAGGGCTCTTACTGGCTCTCCAGCCCTCACCCTCTGGCCTTGTCCATGGCATCGCGACCTGGCATACCAGCGACGGCTGAGACAAACTTGAGGGTCGGGACCCGAGGACGTAGAGTACCGGCATCTAACCAAAATTTGCAGGGACACATCTCAAGATACGGCCCAGTGCCGGGCGCAACCCGCCCAGAGGTAGGGCCTCGTGAGTCCTGCGCTGGCTCACGGGTGCCCAGGTACACCTCACCTACTCCAACCAGCAAGCTCTTGAGTGACTAATGATCGACTAATGGCTGCCATGGCAACACCATCTTCTTTCTGTGATGAACCTGCAGGATCCTTGGAGGGGGCTGCGCTAGCCAAGGCCCTCACGAGGTTCTCTTCACCCTCGCCCACGCGAACCGCTTGCACGTTAAAGGGGGGGGGGTGCCTGAGCATCGCGACTCAGGGCTCCTACTGGCTCTCCAGCCCTCACCCTCTGGCCTTGTCCATGGCATCGCGACCTGGCATACTAGCAACGGCTGAGACAAGCTCGAGGGCCGGGACCCGAGGGCGTAGAGCAGAAAGGGGAGCAGAGGCGAGGGGGAAGAGGCTCGCGAGGACCTTGCCGAGCGATTCCGCTCCCACCGACGCACGAACCCGACGGCGCACCAGGGATAATCCCCGACTTCTGAGATAAGTCACCTCCCGCAGCACTGGCTACCATGGCACTACCCCCGCACCTAAGGCAATTCCGTACTAGCGACGTCGCTTCCCTTTCTCACCGAGCAATGGCTGCTTGAGCGCCAAAGGGGACCTCCTGAGCATCGCGACTTAGGGGCTCTTATCGGACCCCGGGTCGCTCACCTCCTGGCCTTGACCACGGCATCGCGACCTAGCATACCAGCGACGGCTGACGCCGCCTTGGGACTAGGACCTCTCGGCGTAGAGCACCAAGCCCTCGCGAGGTTCGAAAGGGAGAACTAAGCTATGACGGAATCAACGACTCACACAAATCCATAGCGAAGGTCATATATTAACAAACGAAACTACAGACACCTTACAAGCCCCCGTGGGGCGCATTTTGATTCCTCGCAGGGAACGGATCCTAGGGAGTGCTAACTACACGGGCTCCTGCAGATGATGCCATCATCAACAGTGGGCTGTCAGGCACCGGTGCCAATCACATCCAGATCAAGGTCGGCGACGGCCTGACGAGCCCGCCCTGCTCTGGGAGCGGCGGCAGCTCGGCGGCTCGTAGCTATCGTCGCTCGTCTCCGGAGTCACGAAGATCTCGCTGGAGTCGCTGGACCCCTCGGCGCCTTCGCCAAGGGAGCGGTCGACGGGCCTAGCCCTCACCAGGGCAAGGTCTTGGCCACCTCTCCTGCGGCAACACTCCAGCCGGCGCCCGATCGCGTCGAAGACCTTGACGAACATCACCCCCGCGCCATCATACTCTAGGTGGACCGCGAAGACGCCCCTCTCCTTGCAAACCCGGGCGATTTCTCTCCAGTTGCGGGACAAGTAGACCTCGCCCGGGGCAGCGACCACGACCTCAGCCTCGGTCGCGAGGGCGCTGCAGCCGGCGTGCTGCAGCCAGAGCTCCAGAGGCCCTCCTGGAGGGACGACGGAGGCGAAGAAAGGAGGCAGACGGATCCAGGACTGAAGAGCAACGATGATGTGGAGCACGAACTCATGGGAGGAGCCCTCGGCATGGACTCCGGGAGGAACAACCCACGCCTTCGTGACCCGACGGCGCCTACGATGACGCCGGCCGCGAAGATCAGCGTCGGCACCCTCAGGGCCCTCGACGGGGGCGTACAGAGGAAGCGGGAACCCCGGCGGAGCCTGCTCGCACCGGGGCCTCGGCTCCACCTGCCGGTCTTCCTTGCCCCAACTGCAAATGGCGAGCCGCTTCTTCGGCGGGAGCGGGTCTGGCCCCTCTCGAGGAGCTTTCCCTTTCTCCGCTACAAAGAACTGGCGGATCGGAGCCATCAGACCAAGACAGAGCAAGGATCGGGAAGAAGAAGAAGCCAGGAGGAATGGACTGGAAGGGCACGCGCCGTACAGTACTTATAGCCGGCGAAGGCCAACCGCCGGCCTCCACGATCATAGGTAATCATGACACGATTTGCATGCAGGACTTGTCCACCTCGTGCGGACACCAAGGCGTCGTGGGGAAGTGGAGTCGCCCACGTCCCGTCAACCGCCACGCGGCGCCCAAGGCCGCAGGCTGTTAGGGCCTGCGGCGCTTCGCCCTTGCCCTTTCGCCTCTCGGCACGGCCAAGCCCATGCGCGCCATGGGCCCGGGGGCTACTGTCGGCATTCTGGGAACGGGGGTCCCCAAACTTGCATGCCTGCGGCCTGCGGCGTGGCTCGAATGGGGGCCCAACATGGCCCATCTTCATCAAGCACAAGACTCAAGACCCCCGCGAGGGGCCAAGCCTCGCGAGGCGGACGACACGGCGCATCCTCAGGCGCAGCCTCCTCAGGCTGGCTCGCGAGAAGACGGAGATATCAAGGCGGGGTGCCTCGTGAGGTGCCCGTGACGTAAGCCATGACGATCGAGGGCGCCAAGCGGGCGTCAGCGCGCGCGGCGTCCTTCTTTCCTCTTTGGTGCAAAGGGGGCAAGCGCAGCCGCGGAGTACCGAGGCATCAGGCAATGGTTGCCATTTCGGTGCAACAAGACCAGGACCAAGCGGACTACGAGACGGAGGTCACCATGGAGCCCAGCACGGCGTCACCGCAGAGGCTTTCGCAGGCGAAGACCACCTTTAGTCAGGATAGATGTACTTGTTGTCCCCCTTCAAATTAGCCCGCCATTGTTGGCTCCCTTCCTGCTCAATATTTGCGAAGAGGACCAGGGCCCCTATAAATAGGACCAGCCGCCCTCATAGCAAGGGGTTCGACTTTTAGGTTAAGGGGGATCGAAATCAGAGAGAGAGAGAAAGGGAGAGAGAGAAGGGCGACTGAACTCCTCAGTTCACCGCCCCAGACAAGAACTGACACTCGCGAGGCAGTTCTTCCTTGTAGTGTTCATCGTCACCAGCCCAAGGAGGCAATCCATCCACCACACACTGGAGTAGGGTATTACACCACAATGGTGGCCCGAACCAGTATAAATCTTGTGTCTCTTGTGCGATTCCTTTAGTAGTTTAGATCTTTAGGAGACGGGGAGGTTGAGGACGTGATTTCCGCGCGCACCCCAGTGTTCGAACCTTAAGGGTCTACCGGAACCCGAAATCCGACAAAATTTGAGAGAAAGAAAGAAATATTATGCTCATGATCTTCACTTATATTTGTTTGAGCTTATGAAAAGCAACACATGAAAATTAGTCCCATAGTGATAGATATCCAAGAAGGATATAATAAAAACTATCATGAAGATCATCGGACAAAATAAAGTTGATTCTTAGTAATAGTTTTGAGATATGATGAGGTGATATGTGAGTTGTTGATGAGTAATTATGCTTTAGTAAGAATATTGGTGTTAAGGTTTGTGATTCCCTATGCAAGCACAAAAGTCAATAATTATGCAATGAAATTATGTCCTACTTGTGGTGCATTATTCGGTGTTAATTATGCTTGTTGATATGCTTGAGTATTTAAATTATCATGTCAAAACTAGACTATTGCTTTGAATCACATAAAAGTCCAAATGTCCATGCTATAAAGAAAGAATATGATATGACATGTTAGGCATCATGCCACATTAAAAATTCGGTTTTTATCACTTCCCTACTCGAGGACGAGTAGGAGTTAAGCTTGGGGATGCTGATAAGTCTCCAACGTATCTATAATTTTTAATTGTTCCATGTTGTTATATTATCAATCTTGGATGTCTTATAATCATATTTTATCATTTTTTGGTACTAACCTACTGACATAGTGCCAAGTGCTAGTTGCTGTTTTTTGCATGTTTTTTACATCGTAGGAAATCAATATCAAACGGAGTCCAAACACAACAAAACTTTACAGAGATTTTTTTGGACTAGAAGGAACATAATGGGCCCTGGCTGCGCCTGGGGGTTGCTCCGAGGAGAGCACAACCCACCAGGGCACGCCAGGAGGCCCAGGCGCGCCCTGGTGGGTTGTGCCCACCTCGGGTGCCCCCCGGACCGCCTCCTTGCTCTATAAATACCCAAATATTTCCAAAACCCTAGGGGAGTCGACGAAATATTGATCCAGCCGCCGCAGAGTCCAGAACCACCAGATCCAATCTAGACACCATCTCGGATGGGGTTCCCCACCTCCATTGGTGCCTCTTCGATGATGCATGAGTAGTTCTTTGTAGACCTTCGGGTTCGTAGTTAGTAGCTACATGGCTTCCTCTCTCTCACCGAATTCTCAATACAATGGTCTCTTGGAGATTCATATGATGTAACTCTTTTGCGGTGTATTTGTTGGGATGAATGAACTTTGAGTTTATGATCAGATCTATCTTTTTATATCCACGAAAGCTATTTGAGTTTCTTTGATCTCTTATATGCATGATTGCTTATAGCCTCGTATTTCTTCTCCGATATTTGGGTTTTGTTTGGCCTACTTGATCTATTTATCTTGCAAGGGGAAGAGGTGCTTTGTAGTGGGTTCGATCTTACGGTGCTTGATCCCAGTGACAAAAGGGGAACCGACACGTATGTATCGTTGCTACTAAGGATAAAATGATGGGGTCTATTTCTACACAGATAGATCTTGTCTACATCATGTCATCGTTCTTATTGCATTACTCCGTTTCTCCATGAACTTAATACACTAGATGCATGATGGATAACGGTCGATGTGTGGAGTAATAGTAGTAGATGCATGTAGGAGTCGGTCTACTAATCTTGGATGTGATGCCTATATAATGATCATTTCCTGGATATCGTCACGATTATTCGAAGTTCTATCAATTGCCCAACAGTAATTTGTTCACCCACCATTTGCTATTTTTCTCGACAAAAGCCACTAGTGAAACCTACTGCCCCCGGGTCTCTTTCTTATATATTTGCCTTTGCGATCTACTTTTCCTTTGCATTTATTTTCAGATCTATTAAACCAAAAATACAAAAATACCTGGCTGCAATTTATTATTACTTATTTTATTTGGCGTTCGATCTATCAATCTACTACAATTTTATCTCACACCCGTTTGCCTATCTTGAGGCACCGTACCCGGAAGGGATTGACAACCCCTTTAACACGTCGGGTTGTGAGGATTTCTAATCTATGTGCAGGGGCTGTTTACGTTGTGCTGCTTGGTTCTCCTACTGGTTCGATAACCTTGGTTTCATATCTGAGGGAAATACCTACCGTCGCTATGCTGCATCATCCCTTCCTCTTTGGGGAAATACCGGCGTAGCTTCAAGCGACATCACACCGCCATCTTGATTTGGTGATAGCCCGAGAAGGCGTCCATGAAGCATAGTAAATCACACTCGGCTGTGGAGTCGACGATCTAGTCGATGTGCGTGAGAGGGAAAGGGTCTTGAGGATAGGCTTTGTTTAGGTTGGTGAAATCGACACACATGCGCTCCCTCCTGCCCTTCTTGGGGACGATGACTGGGTTTGCGAGCAAGTCCAGGTGCCGCACTTCTCGAACTATGTTGGCCTCCAGCAGCTTGCGGGTATCCTGGGTGATGAATGACTGCTTCTCTGGGGCTTGCCGCTGTGCCTTATGCTTTAGTGGTCGTGCGATGGGGCACACCATCAAGTGGTGCTCAATTACTCCACGTGGAACCCCGCCTAGGTCCGCCGCCTCCCACACAAACACATCCTTGTTCGCGCATTGGAAGATGACAATCACCTCTTCTTGCTCTAGTGGGAGGCCGGCACCTATGGTGAAGGTGGGGCCCGATGCCCCGTCTTCATCGACCGGCACCTGCTTCGTCTCGGCCTGGTCTTGAGAGAACAACTGCTTCTTCTTTGCTGGTGTAGCCCCCGGGGCTCCCTCCTTGCTTGGCCGTGCGTCCGCTATAGCTCTGAAAGCGTGCTTAAGGGCCGAGAGCGCATCTTTGGTGTCCCCACCATGGTGAGGACGCCGTTGCTTCCCGGCATCTTCATTAGATTGTAGCCAGGGTGGGTTGCCTCCATGAACTTGGCCAAGGTCGGGTACCCGAGAATGGCATTGTACGACAGGTTGATGCCAGCGATGTCGAAGTCGATGAGCTCAGTGCGGTAGTTGTCGCGGGTGCCGAAGGTGACGGGGAGGCGGATCTGCCCTAGGGGGCAGGTGGAGCCGTTGACGACTCCAGAGAAAGGCTTGGTGAGGTGGAGCCGGTCGTGGGGCACATGAAGCAGGCCAGATGCTTCCACGGAGAGGACATTGAGGCCGGTGCCACCGTCGATGAGGGTCCTGGTGACTGCTACATTGCAAATGGTGGGAGTACAGAGCATCGGGAGCGCGCCGGTGCCGGCCATGGTCATAGGGCGGTCCCTGGAGTCGAAGGTGAGGTCGGCCTTAGGCGCCACCCAGCCTAGTGGCGCTCCCTGTTGTACGTGGGTGGCGCCCACCTGGCGGAAGAACTGCTTGACGTGGCGATCTGAGGCTGGAACCTATGAGCCGCCGAGGAGGGCTGCGATGGTTTGTAGGGTGCTGGTGCCGTGAAGCGTGCGATGAAGAGTCCGCACAGCTCCTCGCAGGAGGCCACTGAAGGCTCCAACAAGCCCAGGAGCCAGGCGCGCGGCATGCCCGTAAGGGCCATGGGTAGCCAGTTTGCCATGGCCTTCTCGTCGCCGCCAGCCGCCAATATAGCCTCCACATATGCCTGGTGAAACCCTGCTGGGTCTGCTGCGCCGTCGTATTGAGGCGGCAGCTCCGGCCTGAACTTGGGCGTCCACTGCACCCGCCGCAAGGCGGGGGTGAAAGCTCGGAGACCCAAGGCGCCCCCGTACGCAGCCGTTGGTCTGGTCGGTGGAGCGGCGCTCGTCATGAGAGCCGAACGGCGTGGGTGGAGTGTAGCGGACGGAGAGGCGAATCTTCCATGCTCCCCTACCTGGCATGCCAAATGTCAGATTTAGGGCTCTGCAGACCCTGGATAGATTTGAACTCTGGGGTGTGTGCGAAGAACTCAACCTCCATAATCTGCCTACTCGCCGACCTTATGGTCTAGCTCAATGAACTGGAATGAAATGGAACAAGGCAATTTACCCAAGTTCGGGCCACCTTGCGGTGTAAAACCCTACTCCGGCTTTGTAGTGGATTGGCCTCAAGGTGGGCTGAGGATGAACCAGTACCATGGGAGAACAACCTCAGGAGGTGTGTTCTTGTGCTGGTGAGGGAGCGGATGGTCCGACTGATCCGGATCCGACCTTGGTGCTTCCCCCTCCCTATGGTGGTGGTTAGGCTATATTTATAGG
This sequence comes from Triticum monococcum, assembly GCA_034509565.1. Lineage (NCBI taxonomy): Eukaryota > Viridiplantae > Streptophyta > Magnoliopsida > Poales > Poaceae > Triticum > Triticum monococcum. The sequence goes on along the minus strand of CM067845.1, from coordinate 613,883,361 downwards.
GGCCTTGGTCCTCTTCCCCCAAAACAAAGGCGGGAAGGGATCCCACAACGGCCAAATTCGAAGGGAGACAACCAGTACATATTATCCTGACAAAAGATAGTCTTCGCCTGCAGAGCTTCTGGTCGCGACGTTGTGGTGGGCTCGGTGATGACCTCCGTCCTACCGTCCTGGAGGTCTTGGTCTTGTAGCGCGGAAATGGAAACCTTTGGCTGATTCCTTGGGACCCCACACCTGCACTTGCTTCTTTAGCACCAAAGAGGAAACTATTGTACTGCGCCCGCCGGCGCCCGCCTGGCCTCGATCGTCATTGCTCGCGTCATCTGAACCTCATGAGGTGAGGGCTCACATAGGAATCTCTGCTCCTCAAGAGCCGGCCTAAGGAGGCCGCCCCTTTTGGAGGTCTTGGCTTCGTCCGCCTCGCGAGGCTTGGCCCCTCGCAAGGGTCTTGTGCCGTTGGTGCTGAAGGTGGGCAATACCAGGCCGGCGATGGAGCCACGCCATGGGCCACAGGCAGGCAAGTATGGGTACCCCCGATCTAAGAACGTCGACAATACTTTCTTTCGTAATTCTAGTAAATCCAAAACCCGTGTGAAATTCATGAACCTTGGCATGCTATCATGGAATGACATCAACATGCTCGGGTAAAAAATATTGTCCCATTTGGGGCAGGTTATGGTTTAAACTTCTCACAAACCAGAGCTTCTCACAAGAAGCCTCATGATTCCCTTAGGGAAACGTGTCACCTTTGTGGCCAAAATTATATTCGTCGCCTCTTCTTCCTTTAATTTTTTTCCTGGTGTCAACATAGAACAGCATGAGTGTCGTGTTAAATTCTGGATTTTTTCGGCGATCGTTTGGACATTTTTATACATTAACTGAGTTTCTAGGCATTTATGTGCATAATTCAAAATTGAACTACATGCACATGCTCCAGTCCATAAAAACAGGTTGCAAAATCAAATGTTTGTCCTTGGTTGCAAGCTTAGGTCACATGCAAGAAATGAGAATGAATGTCAAACACCTTGACATTGTCGCTCGGCCGCTAACATTGAGATACATGGTTTCAAAATTCTAGTAAATCGAAAACTTGTCTGAAATTCATGAAACTTGACATGATATCATGGAATGGCATCGACATGCCGTGGTAAAAATATTGTCCCATTTGGGGCAGGTTTGGGTATAACCTTCTCGCAAACCAGAGCTTCTCTCACAAGCCTGATGGTTTCAGTAGGGAACATGCCACCTTGGGGGACAAAATAATATCTATTGCCTCTTCTTACTTTAAAAAATTTTCTCATGTCAACACAGAACAACACGAGTGTTGTGTCAATTTTTGGGATTTTTCGGGGTTCGCTTGGACATATTTATACATTAACTGAGTTTTCTATGCATTCATGTTCGTAATTCAAATTTGAACTGCGTGCACATGCTGAAGTGCATCTAAATGGGTTCAAAACTGGAATGTGTGTCATTGGTTACATGCTTAAGTCCCATGCAAGAAATGAGAATGAATTTCAAACACCTTGACGCTGTCGCTTGGCCGCTAACATTGAGATACATGGTTTTTAAATTCTAGAAAATCGAAAATGTGTATGAAATTTATGAAATTTGACATGCCAGCATGGAACGGCATCAGCATGAAGTGGTAAAAATATTGTCCCATTTGGGGCAGGTTGGGGTATATAAGCTTCTCACAAACCAGAGCTTCTCACAACTAGCCTCATGGTTATGGTAGGGAACATTTCACCTTTCTGGACGAAATGATATCCGTTGCCTCTATTTGATTTCAATTTTTTTTCTAGTGTCAACATAGAACAACATGAGTGTTGTGTTAATTTTAGGAATTTTTCAGGGCTCGTTTCGACATTTTTATACATTAACTGAGTTTTCTATGCATTTATGTGCATAATTCAAATTTGAACTACAAGCACATGCTCCAGTGCATGTAATTTGTTTGAAAAATCAAATCTGTGTCCTTGGCTGCATGCTTAGGTCCCATGCAAGAAATGAGAATGAACACCATCACTCGGCCGCGAACATTTAGATACATGGTTTTAAATTCTAATAAATCCAAAACTCGTCTAAAGTTCATGAAACTTGACATGATATCATGGAGCGGCATCAACATGCTGTGGTAATTTTTTCCCATTTGGGGCAGGTTTGGGTATAAGCTTCTCGCAAACCAGAGCTTCTCACAACAAGCCTGATGGTTTCGGGAGGGAATGTGCCACCCTTGGGGACGAAACGATATCCGTTGCCTCTTCTTGCTTTCAAAAATTTTCTAGTCTCAACATAGAACGACAGGAGTGTTGTGTCAAATTTTGGGATTTTTCGGGGTTCGCTTGGACATTTTTATACATTAACTATGTTTTCTAGGCATTTTATGTGCATAATTTAAATTTGAACTACATGCACATGCTCCAGTGCACAAAAATGGGTAGACATACACTACAAAAAAAAGACACATCGTGACATTTTGGGTCAAACGAAATTTGTTTCTGTCATGCTTATGACACTTCTATGATGATAATTGTGACAAAACCCGGTATCATCATAGATGAGGTGGGGTCCTACTTCTATGACAAATAATCATGACATAAAATGGGCTTTTTATCCTGGCGGGCCGGAGACACAGCTGCATGACATTCTTTGGGCCGTCCATGATGGAGAAAAGCATGGTAGAAGCGAGGGCGAGCAAAATATCGCGGGAGTTCCTGGTTATGGTGGGTGGTCGGGGCCGAGCAATGCGCGTTTCTCTCATACGTATGCGCGTGTGTGCGAGGCGTTGCGCTCTAACTGAACCCGAGTGAGGCGTTGGGCTCTAACTGAACCCGAGCGATTGCACTGCAGGCTACTGATACGTCTCTAATGTATCTATAATTTTTGATTGCTCCATGCTATATTATCTACTGTTTTGGACATTATTGGGCTTTATTTTCCACTTTTATATTATTTTTGGGACTAACCTATTAACCGGAGGCCCAGCCCAGAATTGCTGTTTTTGCCTATTTTTGGGTTTCAAAGAAAAGGAATATCAAACGGAGTCCAAACGGAATGAAACCTTCGGGAACGTGATTTTCTCACCGAACATGATCCAGGAGACTTGGACCATACGTCAAGACACAAAGGAGGAGGCCACGAGGTAGGGGGGCGCGCCTACCCCCCCAGGCGCGCCCTCCACCCTCGTGGGCCCCCTGTTGCTCCACCGACGTACTCCTTCCTCCTATATATACCTACGTACCCCCAAACGATCAGATACGGAGCCAAAACCCTAATTCCACCGCCGCAACTTTCTGTATCCATGAGATCCCATCTTGGGGCCTGTTCTGGAGCTCCACCGGAGGGGGTATCCATCACGGAGGGCTTCTACATCATCACCATAGCCCCTCCGATGAAGTGTGAGCAGTTCACCTCAGAGCTACGTGTAACACCCTCGATGCGACTATATCTCCCACGTGTCGAGGCACGACTTAGAGGCATAATCGCATTGAAGGCATATGTCGCAAGTCAGGCAATCATCACAAACATCCCATGTAATATAGATAATAAAAGGGATAACATAGTTGGCTTACACTCGCCACGTTAATCAAGTACTTAAATAACATACATCATCCAAACACTCATGGCCCGACTACGGCGCCAAAATAAAAGATAACCCAACAAGCGACATGGTCCCGATCACCCCAACTGGGCACCACTACTGATCATCAAGAAAAGAAACATAGTAACACTGAGTGTCCTCGTCGAACTCCCACTTGAGCTCAAGCGCGCCATCTGGAGCTGTATCATCGGGTCCTGCATCTGGTGTAATAGTAATCTGTGAGCCACAGGGACTCAGCAATCTCGCACCCTCGCGATCAAGACTATTTAAGCTTAATAGGTAAGGCAAGGTAAATATGTGGAGCTGCAGCAAGCGACTAGCATATATGGTGGCTAACATACGCAAAAGAGAGCGAGAAGAGAAGGCAAAGCACAGTCGATAAAAGTATGATCAAGAAGTGATCCTGGACTACCTACGTCAAGCATAACTCCAACAACCGTGTTCACTTCCCGGACTCCACCGGAAAGAGACCATCACGGTTACACACGCGGTTGATTCATTTTAATTAAGGTCAAGTTCAGGTTTTCTACAACCGGACATTAACAAATTCCCATCTGCCCATAACCGCGGGCATGACTTTCGAAAGTTCAAATCCCTGGAGGGGTGTCCCAACTTAGCCCATCACAAGCTCTAACGGTCAACGAAGGAATAGACCTCCTCCCGAGACATTCCGATCAGACTCGGTATCCCGGTACAACAAGACATTTCGACAGGGTAAAACTAAACCAGCAACACCGCCTGAATGTGCCGACAAATCCCGATAGGAGCTGCACATATCTCTTTCTCAGGGCACACTCAGATGAGCCAGACGTCAGGTAAGCCAGCCCAGAGTTGCCCCTGGTAGCCTCGGACATCGCTCAGTTGGACCAACACTCAGAGGAGCACTGGCCCCGGGGGGGGGGGGGGTAAAATAATGATGACCCTTGGGCTGGCCGACCCAAGGGAAAGAAAAAGGCTAGGTGGCGAATGGTAAAAACCAATGTTGGGCATTTCTGGAAGAGCTTTACTTAAGGCGAACTGTCAAGGGGTTCCCATAATAGCCCAACCACGCGAGGAACGCAAAATCCGGGAACATAACACCGATATGACGGAAACTAGGGCGGCAAGAGTGGAACAAAACACCAGGCATAAGGCCGAGCCTTCCACCCTTTACCAAGTATATAGATGCATTAATTAAATAAGATATATTGTGATAACCCAACAAGTAAACATGTTCCAACAAGCAACAACATCTCCATGTTCCAACAAGGAACAAATTTCAATCTTCACCTTCAACTAACAACGCTATAAGAGGGGCTGAGCAAAGCGGTAACATAGCCAAACAACGGTTTGCTAGGACAAGGTGGGTTAGAGGCTTGGTTCAACAATTTAGGAGGCATGATAAGCAAGTGGTAGGTATCGCAGTATAGGCATAGCAAAAGAGCGAGCAACTCAGCAAGCAAAGATAGAAGTGATTTCGAGGGTATGATCATCTTGCCTGAAATCCCGCAAGGAAGAAGAACGAGTCCATGAAGAAGACAAACGGAACATAGACGAACGGATCCTCACAACCGTGACGTTACCGAAACCAACCCGAAGAAGCAAACACCGGAAAAGAAGCACACAACATGGTAAACAACCATCACATAAACATGGCAAGATGCACAACCAAGTATGATGCATGTCCGGTTTAATTATGCATGGCATGGAAAAGTGCACAAACAACACTACAAGTTAAGTGGAGCTCAATATGCAACGGGTTGCATATTGACGGAACAGCACATCAATTATTTAGTTCTCTCTTGTTTATGTACCCAACAATATTAAATGTTGTTAAACATGTCAAGAGGTGAAACATAAAGGGATTATCTATCTAAACAATTTAAATGGGGCCGGATATAGCAAACAACAAATCCGGTAAATCCCCATATGCATTAGTAAATTAATGCAAACAACAATTTAAACCATCTTAATGTTGTTAACATGATGCGGATGACATGTTCAAGTTTTATGCAATTTTAAGAAAATGTTGACAAGAGCATTATGAAGCATTTGTCATCGTGGCGGAAACGAAAAAGGGGTGCCACGACAACGATAATGAAAACGGTGCCACGGCAACGTTCCGGTTTCGGTAACTCGATTGAGATACCGATGCAAAGGAGAAGTGTGCGGATGCGTGCAAAACATGGTGGGGCGCTCCCGGATACCGGGTGTCCCACGAGTTGGCGACAAGGAAACGAGTGACAAATTGGACACAGTGCAAACAGAAGCATCTCAAACATCGCAAGCATTCGTTGACGGACGTCGTCTCAGGGTTATACCTTCGGAGCATGCAAAGGAGACAGTTCTCGTTCGTAGAGGGAAGTAGGCGTTCTCGCGACGATAGTAGTGGGAGTAGTCGTTCTTGATTCGTAGATGTTCACACTCTGTAGGTGTTCGAGGTCAACAAGGAACTTGCCGTCCACGGGTCTTCGAGGGTCGACGGTACCTGTTCGGTAAACGTTCGAGCGGCGGTAGTTGTACAAGGTCGTCGTGGGAGGTAGAGGTACTTGCGAACTTGTCGGATCCACATTGACGGTAGTGGAACCTCACTGATTCGTGGTCTCCGGGCGGTCTCGGTCTTGACGGTGGGGTACTTGACGCATCCCGGATATGTAGTCGTACTTGACGAATCCAAAATACTCCTGCTCGGCATGGTGGCACGCGCTTGCAAGGGAGGTCTAGGACGAGCAGAGCGTGGATGAGGAGGCAGAAGGCATTGCGGTTTCCTGCTAGTCTTGGATGGCGACGGCACCTGGGAGAAGGAGAAGCGCAGCAGCGGGCAACGGCAGCCATGGGAGGCGCCCTTGGTGCGCTTGCGGCGTCGGGCACGAGAGGAGAGGCAAGGCCGTGATGAAGCAGCGGGATGCTTGGCGGAGCCGGCCATCCATGGGGTCATCGGGGTCCCTGTCCAAGGTCAGAGAGAGCAGGATATGCTGCGGGGGGGGGGGGGGGGGGGGGCGGCGCTCCTAGAGGTGGCCTACGGTGGCGAACGCGCGGATCCGGGCAGCAGCGGACGGGGTCCGGCGACGAGCGGCTCTGGCTGCTCGATGCAGGGGCACGGCAGGGACCAAAGCAGGTCGTGAAGACGACAACGGCGCAGGACTTGGCGTGCGGCAGCAGCTTGCAGGGTCGTCGGCGCGGGGTTGGTCTTCCTGGTGGAGCTCGGCGGCATGGTGCGACGGGGAGGGAGAAGGCAGGGATGGCGAGGATGGGATCCGGGCTCCTCGACCTGTGTGGCAGTGTGAGGGAACGAGGGAAGGGAGAGGGATCGAGGGAAGGGCAGGAGAGACGGGGGAGATCGAAGGGAGGATGAGGATCGGGCGTGGGCACTGCGGTCGAGCGCGGTGGCCTAATCTCCTGGCGGCTCTAGGGAGGGAAACGAGGGAGAGGGCACAGGGTTGAGTGGGGAAGGCTAGGGTTAGGCCTGGGGTTGGATGGTCTTGGGCCTAGGTAGGCTGCGGGGATGGGCCGGCTTGGAGGCTGGCTGGGCTGGCTCCTATCTCCTCCCTTCTCTTATTTTCTTTAGCAGAAAACGATTAAAGAGAAATAAAAAGAAAGAGGGGGTTAGGGGAAGAAGTTGGACACGCGGATAATTTTCCCGGACTCACAAAAATGCACTTGGTCCAAGAAAATTAGAAGTGGCATGATCGAAAGATATAAATTCAAACTCATTTGATTTAAAATCAAATGGTTTGAATAAGAAGTGAGGGTAGGGAAGGCATGAAATTAAAATATAAGTGTGTAATGGTGCATTCCCATTAATGGAATATTTTATTATAGCTCCTTAATAATATTGGAGACTTTGAATATGTTGTAAAGAGAAATCACCATTGTGAATATCCCTCGATTTAAATGGATCAAACATCCATATGATTTATTTAGTTGAGTTGCAAAAATTAATGATATGATGGCATGATGACAAGATGCAATGCACAAGATGCAAAGAACCAAAACGAAACACCCGACAACACCTGGAAACATGGAAGGCATCTGAAGCTCCGGTCTTGGGGCGTCACAACACTCCACCACTACGAGCGGATCTCGTCCCGAGATCTAGGATGGCACCGGAGGGAAATGGTAGAGGAAGAGAAAAGAGAAGAGGTAAAAACTAAGTTGCTTCTTTGACAAATGAGTGAAACCAAAGAACCTTGAAAAGTTAAGCCATTTCCAAGAATAGAATAAATGAAGATGAACGAAGTTGAAGACACTCTGTTATGAAAGAGGAAAAGAAAGAACAACTTCGGGCAACACTCTGATTGAAGGGAAATGGAATTGAATAAGAACTTGATAAGATGAGAAGATACTTGATGAAAACACAAAACACTACCTCCGTAACTATTGAATGAATGGAACAAGGGGTAAGAAAGATCTCGAACAGCACTCCGGTTTAAAAGAGATGAAAAACTTGATAAAATTAAAGAGCTTGAGCAAACGGACGCAATACTCCGGTTGAAAGGATAAGCACGATCAAAACATGGTCCCGACAAAGCGAGAAGATGGGTGCGGAGAGCAACATCACAATGCCTTCGGAACGGAGGAATAGAAGATAGATAATTGAAATAGGAGAAACGAGGAGAAAATGCCAACTTCTGCCAAAAGAGCTTGAGAAGGCATCCTTAGGAGAAGGGTCGAATGGAGTTGTTGGAAAACCAACAACGAAAAGAATAAGCTTGATATGGTCTTATAGAAGACATCTCCAAATTATGAGGTGACAACTTGCCACTCATGGAAAAGATTTGATTGGATTTATATCAACAAGGAGACGAGAAACTTATTTCATCGGCAGGATAAAAGAAGAGCTTGGATCGTTTATGAGCACCATAGATAGCAGCAGTCCTTAGGGATGGCTTTAGGTGAAATAACCCAAGATAATTCCAACGGATAGGTTGATGGATTTAAAATATCCCAATCTTGACAGCATGTGAATCGTGAAAATATGAACTCAAAATATCAAGAATGGCATAATACCACCTTCAATAATACGGAAGAAAGAATGAACTCCGGATTGCAAGATGAAGAAAACTTGAGCTTCCTCTGAAAAGAATCTCAAAGAACACTTCGAGAAGGAAATAAATCTTTGATGAACCGACATGTAGAGCCTCCATGAAGAACTCCAGTAAACAAAGGAATGAAAAGAAAGAGAAATTGAAAACACAAGGTGAAGCCTTGCAAAGATTTAGATGGATCTTCGTGATAATATAATTGAAATAGCTTGGAGCTCCGGAAAAGAAAGATGCGCACTGGGAACCAAGAATAAGTATGATAAACCACTCCGGAAAACAGGAATTAATCACTTGGATAAAACAAGAATTAGAATTACATTATGCTTATCCTTCACCAATTAAATTGATGACAATCAATGGATTTGACATATTACTTATTCTCGTAGAAAGGATTAAGATAGATACAACATAAGCTTGAGAAGGTATTGAACGAAACACCGTAAGAATTGGAGATGAACGAAATAAAGGGGTGAATCACCGGGTAAGAATTGACAAATGAACGAAGATACATGAGAGAATTCAGATCCATGAGAACGAAGGGATCACGAACTGATTAGAGATCACTTGAATGAAGCCCCGGTAAGATTTGGAGAGTGATAACTAAAGTCTGAGAATGGATAAGTCTTCCGAAATGATGGGCTCCGGAGACACAAATTGAAAAGAATCTTGAATTGCTCCGGATAGGTGAAAAGAATTCTCATAATCAAAAACAATTATGAGAGGATGGAAACAAGCTAGAATCACGAGTCTTTGAAGAGAATGGAGCAAGATTAAAGAGAAACTCTTCTTCGGTCTCCAAATCCGAGAATGACGAGAACAACATCACCAAAAATCGTTGAGATCTCCGGGATTAAAATTGGAAAGATTGAACCAACGATGAAAAAAATTATAAGATCTTGGAGAAAGGCATTTGACTGATGACAATTCATTCTTACGTCAAACTTCGCAAATAATTTTACGGATATCTCCGGGAGAATTAGAAGAGTCAGGTAAGATCCTAGAAAAAGACCTGTGGGTTAGGGCCCACTCAAAAGAAACACCGTTGAAACGATTTAAAAGAGAGAATGCACTGGTTGAATTTAATGACTTGAATAAGATAGGACCTCGAAAAGAACTTGAATGGATCTTGAATGACAAGACGAGTCTTCTGAGTACTTTAAGGCACCGGAACAATAGAATAGCGAGAAGTGAATGATTAAGAATTGCACCGGCATGAGAAGGTATTTGAAATGAGGAAAGGAATACGATCAACACTAAAAGCTTGAGTTGGATCCACCGGAGAAGAAAAAGCAAATAATGATGAACTTGAGGCTCCGTTAGTATCTTCATGAGAAACACCGGGTAAGAACATTGAAAGGAAAGAAGGAAGAGACTTCACATGAATAAAATTGATACTCGATTAAGAGATCTGAATCCTTAAAGAAACACAAGGGAGGGAGGGCGGGAAAAACAAAGGCAACTTGGAGACGGATGAAACAAACACCGTTGAGAAAGCTGAGATTGAATCTTGCGATTGTTGAAGTGATCGGATCCACTTGAAGAGAAGCACACCGGTTGAACAAGATTGGCATAACAATCTCGATTATCAAGGAGGATTAGTATTCACATCGGAGTATGAGAACACCATTTGGGGAAGGTATGTAATCAAACACTTGACATCGAAGCAACTCGAATACCACAACTCAAAACAAAACAAAGGATTGGCTTGCAGAATAAGCCAGAACAAACATATGATATAGATTTCGTCCGAAGTTTTCGTGGTGGGGCCTACACGGGCTCGATCGTACAGCACCATCATGTACAAGGCAGTGCACATGACATACGAAGCGTCCCCGAGTCGGCATAGCCAAGGACTCTTTAAGACACAACGAGACCACTGTAAAACCAACCGTGAATAGGCGGACCACTAGACGTCGAACCCCAATTTCGTATCATACATCTGTCGGAAAGATATCCTAAGAGCTACTTGAATTCCCACTTATAAACTCCCGAAACTCTCCCGGTTATGCAATCAGGTGTTGGGGATACAGGGGAAGCATAATATCTCACCCAAATCTAGCAAATCCTACATCCAGCTGTACCCATCCTTCAACACATAACCAAGAAACCTTCGGAAATCATCTACCTCAACCTTCGAAAAGCATCCGTTATACAAGTTATGGCGATACTCCCGAACTCCCGCCCCAGTACTGGGTGGCGTCGAGGTTATCTCACCAATGAACTACATAAAAGAGATTTCCGATGTCAGCGTACTAAACACAAGTATTCCAGAATTGCAACGATAAAATTATGATGACAACACCTCAAAGCTCAACTCCCCGGGACACTTCCACTAAACCCCTGACAGGAGGCACCAAGACAATGTTCTCATCATAAAACCATCGGAACGATTCCAAGATACCCGCGTGAACCTAAATTTTTTTAGTGAAATTTGAGAAAAGAAGAGTCAAAACTCTATGTCAGGATGCCTTACCAAAGCGATGAGGAGACTAGGAAGTAAAAAGAATTCCTAAACTCTCCGACATATAATTCCTAAATGACTCAAAACATTTTTCTAGACACAACTCGACCGCTAAAAATGACCAAGCAGTGGGGGCTCCTAAGGTCGGGGAAGGCTCTGATTACCAACTTGTAACACCCTCGATGCGACTATATCTCCCACGTGTCGAGGCACGACTTAGAGGCATAATCGCATTGAAGGCATATGTCGCAAGTCAGGAAATCATCACAAACATCCCATGTAGTATAGATAATAAAAGGGATAACATAGTTGGCTTACACTCGCCACGTCAATCAAGTACTTAAATAACATACATCATCCAAACGCTCATGGCCCGACTACGGTGCCAAAATAAAAGATAACCCAACAAGCGACATGGTCCCGATCACCCCAACTGGGCACCACTACTGATCATCAGGAAAAGAAACATAGTAACGCTGAGTGTCCTCGTCGAACTCCCACTTGAGCTCAAGCGCGCCATCTGGAGCTGTATCATCGGGTCCTGCATCTGGTGTAATAGTAATCTGTGAGCCACAGGGACTCAGCAATCTCGCACCCTCGCGATCAAGACTATTTAAGCTTAATAGGTAAGGCAAGGTAAATATGTGGAGCTGCAGCAAGCGACTAGCATATATGGTGGCTAACATACGCAAAAGAGAGCGAGAAGAGAAGGCAAAGCACAGTCGATAAAAGTATGATCAAGAAGTGATCCTGGACTACCTACGTCAAGCATAACTCCAACAACCGTGTTCACTTCCCGGACTCCACCGGAAAGAGACCATCACGGTTACACACGCGGTTGATTCATTTTAATTAAGGTCAAGTTCAGGTTTTCTACAACCGGACATTAACAAATTCCCATCTGCCCATAACCGCGGGCATGACTTTCGAAAGTTCAAATCCCTGGAGGGGTGTCCCAACTTAGCCCATCACAAGCTCTAACGGTCAACGAAGGAATAGACCTCCTCCCGAGACATTCCGATCAGACTCGGTATCCCGGTACAACAAGACATTTCGACAGGGTAAAACTAAACCAGCAACACCGCCTGAATGTGCCGACAAATCCCGATAGGAGCTGCACATATCTCTTTCTCAGGGCACAAGCGGTAACATAGCCAAACAACGGTTTGCTAGGACAAGGTGGGTTAGAGTCTTGGTTCAACAATTTAGGAGGCATGATAAGCAAGTGGTAGGTATCGCAGCATAGGCATAGCAAAGGAGCGAGCAACTAAGCAAGCAAAGATAGAAGTGATTTCGAGGGTATGATCATCTTGCCTGAAATCCCGCAAGGAAGAAGAACGAGTCCATGAAGAAGACAAACGGAACGTAGACGAACGGATCCTCACAACCATGACGTTACCGGAACCAACCCGAAGAAGCAAACACCGGAAAAGAAGCACACAACATGGTAAACAACCATCACATAAACATGGCAAGATGCACAACCAAGTATGATGCATGTCCGGTTTAATTAGGCATGGCATGGCAAAGTGCACAAACAACACTACAGGTTAAGTGGAGCTCAATATGCAACGGGTTGCATATTGACGGAACACCACATCAATTATTTAGTTCTCTCTTGTTTATGTACCCAACAATATTAAATGTTGTTAAACATGTCAAGAGGTGAAACATAAAGGGATTATCTATCTAAACAATTTAAATGGGGCCAGATATAGCAAAAAACAAATCCGGTAAATCCCCATATGCATTAGTAAATTAATGCAAACAACAATTTAAACCATCTTAATGTTGTTAACATGATGCGGATGACATGTTCAAGTTTTATGCAATTTTAAGAAAATGTTGACAAGAGCATTATGAAGCATTTGTCATCATGGCGGAAACGAAAAAGGGGTGCCACGGCAACGATAATGAAAACGGTGCCACGGAAATGTTCCGGTTTCGGTAACTCGATTGAGATACTGATGCAAAGGAGAAGTGTGCGGATGCGTGCAAAACATGGTGGGGCGCTCCCGGATACCGGGTGTCCCATGAGTTGGCGACAAGGAAACGAGTGACAAATTGGACACAGTGCAAACACAAGCATCTCAAACATCGCAAGCATTCGTTCACGGATGTCGTCTCATGGTTATACCTTCAGAGCGTGCAAAGGAGACGGTTCTTGTTCGTAGAGGGAAGTAGGCGTTCTCGCGACGACAGTAGTGGGAGTAGTCGTTCTCGATTCGTAGATGTTCACACTCCGTAGGTGTTCGGGGTCAACAAGGAACTTGCCGTCCACGGGTCTTCGAGGGTCGACGGTACCTGTTCGGTAAACGTTCGAGCGTCGGTAGTTGTACAAGGTCGTCGTGGGAGGTAGAGGTACTTGTGAACTTGTTGGATCCATGGCGACGGTAGTGGAACCTCACTGATTCGTGATCTCCAGGCGGTCTCGGTCTTGACGGTGGGGTACTTGACGCATCCCGGATACGTAGTCGTACTTGACGAATCCAAAATACTCCTGCTCGGCATGGTGGCACGCGCTTGCAGGGGATGTCTGGGACAAGCAGAGCGCGGATGAGGAGGCAGAAGGCGTTGCGGTTTCCTGCTAGTCTTGGACGGCGACGACACCTGGGAGAAGGAGAAGCGCAGCAGCGGGCAACGGCAGCCATGGGCGGCGCCCTTGGTGCGCCTGCGGCGTCGGGCACGAGGGGAGAGGCAAGGCCGTGATGAAGCAGGGGGATGCTTGGCGGAGCCGGCCATCCATGGGGTCGTCGGGGTCCCTGTCCAAGGTCAGAGAGAGCAGGATATGCTGCGGGGCAGCGGCGCTCCTCGAGGTGGCCGACGGTGGCAAACGCGCGGATCCGGGCAGCAGCGGACGGGGTCCGGCGACGAGAGGCTCTGGCTGCTCGATGCAGGGGCGCGGCAGGGACCGAAGCAGGTCGTGAAGACGACAGCAGCGCGGAACTTGGCGTGCGGCAGCAGCTTGCAGGGTCGTCGGCGCGGGGTTGGTCTTCCTGGTGGAGCTCGGCGGCAAGGTGCGACAAGGAGGGAGAAGGCAGGGATGACGAGGATGGGATCCGGGCTCCTCGACCTGTGTGGCGGCGTGAGGGAACGAGGGAAGGGAGAGGGATCGAGGGAAGGGCAGGAGAGACAGGGGAGATCGAAGGGAGGATGAGGATCGGGCGTGGGGACTGCAGTCGAGCGCGGTGGCCTAATCTCCTGGCGGCGCTAGGGAGGGAAACGAGGGAGAGGGCACAAGGTTGAGCGGGGAAGGCTAGGGTTAGGCCTGGGGTTGGATGGTCTTGGGCCTAGGTGGGCCGCGGGGATGGGCCGGCTTGGAGGCTGGCTGGGCTGGCTCCTCTCTCCTCCCTTCTCTTATTTTCTTTAGCAGAAAACGATTAAAGATAAAGAAAAAGAAAGAGGGGGTTAGGGGAAGAAGTTGGACACGCGGATAATTTTCCCGGACTCACAAAAATGCACTTGGTCCAAGAAAATTAGAAGTGGCATGATCGAAAGATATAAATTCAAACTCATTTGATTTAAAATCAAATGGTTCGAATAAGAAGTGAGGGTAGGGAAGGCATGAAATTAAAATATAAGTGTGTAATGGTGCATTCCCATTAATGGAATATTTTATTATAGCTCCTTAATAATATTGGAGACTTTGAATATGTTGGAAAGAGAAATCACCATTGTGAATATCCCTCGATTTAAATGGATCGGACATCCATACTATTTATTTAGTTGAATTGCAAAAATTAATGATATGATGGCATAATGACAAGATGCAATGCACAAGATGCAAAGAACCAAAACGAAACACCTGACAACACCCGGAAACATGGAAGGCATCTGAAGCTCCGGTCTTGGGGCGTCACACTACGGGTCCATAGTTATTAGTTAGATGGCTTCTTCTCTCTTTTTGGATCTCAATACAATGTTCTCCCCTCTCTTGTGGAGATCTATTTGATGTAATCTTCTTTTTGCGGTGTGTTTGTTGAGAACGATGAATTGTGGGTTTATGATCAAGTCTATCTATGAAAAATATTTGAATCCTCTCTGAATTCTTTTATGTATGATTGGTTATCTTTGCAAGTCTCTTTGAATTATCAGTTTGGTTTGGCCTACTAGATTGATCTTTCTTGCAATGGGAGAAGTGCTTAGCTTTGGGTTCAATTTTCCGGTGTCCTTTACTAGTGATAGTAGGGGCAGCAAGGCACGTATTGTATTGTTGCCATCGAGGATAACAAGATGGGGTTTTCATCATATTGCATGAGTTTATCCCTCTACATCATGTCATCTTACTTAAGGCGTTACTCTGTTTTCATTAACTTAATACTCTAGATGCATGCTGGATAGCGGTCGATGAGTGGAGTAATAGTAGTAGATGCAGGCAGGAGTCGGTCTACTTGTCTCGGACATGATGCCTATATACATGATCATGCCTAGATATTCTCATAACTATGCTCAATTCTGTCAATTGCTCAACAGTAATTTGTTCACCCACCGTAGAATACTTATGCTCTTGAGAGAAGCCACTAGTGAAACCTATGGCCCCTGGGTCTATCTTCATCATATTAGTCTTCTAATACTTTGCTATTTACTTTGCATGTTTATCATAAAAATACCAAAAATATTATCTTATCATATCTATCTGATCTCACTCTCATAAGTGGTCGTGTAGGGATTGACAACCCCTTATCGCGTTGGTTGCGAGGATTTATCTATTTTGTGCAGGTACGAGGGACTCGCACGTAGCCTCCTATTGGATTGATACCTTGGTTCTCAAAAACTGAGGGAAATACTTACGCTACTCTGCTGCATCACCCCTTCCTCTTCGCGGTAAAACCAACGCAGTGCTCAAGAGGTAGCAAAAAGGATTTTTGGCGCCGTTGCCGGGGAGTCTACGCAAAAGTCAATATACCAAGTACCCATCACAATCCCTATCTCCCGCATTACATTATTTGCCATTTGCCTCTCGTTTTCCTCTCCCCCACTTCACCCTTGCCGTTTTATTCGCCCTCTCTCTCTCTATCCTCCCTCTCTTTTTCCGTTCGCCTCTTTTCTGTTTGCTTGTCATTATGGCTAGTCCCTTATCTGCTCCTTTGTCTCCCGAGTTTGAGGTTCTTCACTTCAAACAAAGGCAAGGAGAAAATTTAAAAGATTCATGGTTTATAATGATGGAATCTTATTGTAATTGTAACCTAGAGGTGAATTTTAGAATTTTGCTTCGCAACTTCTATGTTGGATTAAATATGTCTCATAGACAACTTTTGGATTGCGTTGCCAAAGGCAATTTTATTGAAATTGATCCCGGTATTGCGCATGAAATTATAGAAGGTATAGTAGGAACTCTACCTCAACAAAAGGGGCCTCATCATACCCAAGGGGGAACGCAAGTTTTTGAGAAAATTTGCGAAATAACCAAGATTTTACAAAAGTCTCTTGAACCTCTTAAAAGCGTTAGCGGGAATCTCCACCGCATGAATATGTTGATTACCCTTTGCAATAAGCGGTTGGATTCATTAGATCTAAAAATTTCAGAATATGAAGGGAAACGTAAAGAACCTCCCGGATACGAGCTTGATTCCGCTAAAAAGTTGAAAACCAAAGATGGCAATACCTAGATCTATCCTTGCTTTTTATGCCTAGCTAGGGGCGTTAAACGATAGCTCTTGTTGGGAGGCAACCCAATTTTATTTTTATTCCTTACTTTTTGCTCCTGTTTAGTAATAAATAATTTATCGAGCCTCTATTTAGGTTGTGTTTTTGTGTTTAATTAGTGTTTGTTCCAAGTAGAACTGTTGGGAAGACTTGGGGAAAGTCTTGATATCTTGCTGTAAAAAGCAGAAACTTTAGCTCTCACGAGAACTGCTGCCATTTTTATTTGTAAAGTGATATTTAGTTAATTATTTTATAAGATGATTAATAGATAAATTATTCTCGTCCAGCAATTTATTTTAGAATTTTTGGGGTTCCAGATCTTGCGCTAGCCACAGATTACTACAGACTGTTCTGTTTTTGACAGATTCTGTTTTTCGTGTATTGTTTGCTTATTTTGATGAATCTATGGCTAGTAAAACAGTTTATAAACCATAGAGAAGTTGGAATACAGTAGGTTTAACACCAATATAAATAAATAATGAGTTCATTACAGTACCTTGAAGTGGTCTTTTGTTTTCTTTCGCTAACGGAGTTCACGAGATTTTCTACTTTAAGTTTTGTGTTGTGAAGTTTTCAAGTTTTGGGTAAAGATTTAATGGATTATGGAATAAGGAGTGGAAAGAGCCTAAGCTTGGGGATGCCCATGGCACCCCCAAGATAATATAAGGACACATAAAATCCAAATCTTGGGGGCATCCCCTCTTTTCGTCTACTTCTATCGGTAACTTTACTTGGAGCTATATTTTTATTCACCACATGATATGTGTTTTTCTTGGAGCGTCTTGTATGATTTGAGTCTTTGCTTTTTAGTTTAACACAATCATCCTTGATGTACACACCTTTTGAGAAAGCCATACATTATTTGGAATTTGTTAGAATACTCTATGTGCTTCACTTATATCATTTGAGTTATATAGTTTTGCTCTAGTACTTCACTTATATCTTTTAGAGCACGGTGGTGGATTTGTTTTATAGAAACTATTGATCTCTCATGCTTCACTTAGATTATTTTGAGAGTCTTAAATATCATGGTAATTTGCTTAAATAATCCTAATATGCTAGGTGTTCAAGATTAATAAAATAAATTCTTATGAGTGTTTTGAATACTAAGAGAAGTTTGATGCTTGATGATTGTTCTGAGATATGGAGGCAATAATATCAAAGTCGTGCTAGTTGAGTAGTTGTGAATTTGAGAAATGCTTGTGTTGAAGTTTGCAAGTCCCGTAGCATGCACGTATGGCAAACATTGTGTAACAAGTTTCAAACATAAGGTGTTATTTGATTGTCTTCCTTATGAGTGGCGGTCGGGGACGGCGATGGTCTTTTCCTACCAATCTATCCCCCTCGGAGCATGCGCGTAGTGCTTTGGTTTTTTATGACTTGTAGAATTTTGCAATAAGTATGTGAGTTCTTTATGACTAATGTTGAGTCCATGGATTATACGCACTCTCACCCTTCCATCATTGTTAGCCTCTTCGGTACCGTGCATTGCCCTTTCTCACATTGAGAGTTGGTGCAAACTTCGCCGGTGCATCCAAACCCCGTTTTCGGTGTCAAAACCGGCGGATCTCGGGTAGGGGGTCCTGAACTGTGCGTCTAAGGCGGATGGTAACATGAGGCAGGGGACATGATGTTTTACCCAGGTTCGGGCCCTCTTGATGGAGGTAAAACCCAACGTCCTGCCTGATTATTCTTGATAATATGAGTAGTACAAGAGTTGATGTACCACGAGATCGGAGAGGCTAAACCCTAGAAGCTAGCCTATGGTATGATTGTATGTTGTCCTACAGACTAAAACCCTCCGGTTTATATAGACACCGGAGGGGGCTAGGGTTACACAGAGTCAGTTACAAGGAAGGAAATCTACATATCCGTATTGCCAAGCTTGCCTTCCACACCAAGGAGAGTCCCATCCGGACGTGGGACGAAGTCTTCAATCTTGTATTTTCATAGTCCAATAGTCTGGCCAAAGGATATAATCCGGCTGTCCGGATACCCCCTAATCCAGGACTCCCTCAGTAGCCCCTGAACCAGACTTCAATCACGATGAGTCCGGCGCGCAGATTGTCTTCGGCATTGCAAGGCGGGTTCCTCCTCCGAATACTTCATAGAAAATTTTGAACACGAGGATCGTGTCCGGCTCTGCAAAATAAGTTCCACATACCACCGTAGAGGGAATAATATTTACACAAATCTAATCCGCTGACGTACCCCGTTGTGTGACATCACACGACAGCCAGGTCTTTGTTCGAATCGTTTTTCATAACCTATCTCAGCGTGTTTCATGAGGCCTTTTCCTTGGCACGTCTTGTCGAAGCAGAGATCGTGTCCCCCTATTACGGTATTCCCATCGATAGGGATGTGGGTAACCCAACCATGCCATCAATTACGGCGCTTGGGGGATAAGCGAGTTTTACCAGGTTGGTGGGGGCGCATAGTTTCGCCCGCTGTTGGGGATATTACTACTGGAGGTAAACCGGCCTTATATAGCCGGGTTGACTCTTTGAAGATTAGAAGCCCATGAAGATGTAAATATGATGGCGCTTTATGGAGGGCCCAAAAGCGGGTTACAGTCTGTAAATGTAAACCGGCCTAGTCATGTAACTTGTATAGTAAGATAGAAAGAGATAGGCCGAACCGGATACGTTTATAATCCGGCTTCGGGACTCTGTAGCCCGGCAGGCGTCAACCTATGTATATAAAGGGATGACCCGGCCGCGGTTTAGGGACAAACAACAACTCGAGAGCCAGACAAAGCGGATTCGCTCCCTGGCCTTCGAAACCCTAGCAACACCAATCACAACTAGACGTAGGCTTTTACCTTCATCGAAGGGGCCGAACTAGTATAAACTCCTGTGTCCCCTTGTCCGGTTTAACACCCTTAAGCTAACCCATTGCGATGGCTCCATGACTAAGTCCTTTCACGGGGACATCTGCCGTGACAAACCCACGACAGTTGGCGCCCACCGTGGGGCTATCGCACGATGGTTTTGAGTTCTTGAAGGGCAGCTTCGATGGACTCAAGGGATACGCTGTGGGCCGGATGACGAAGAGTCGCTGCGGCAAGCTCCACATCGACAATGCAGGATGGGGTCCCGAGGCCGATTCAACCGAATACGGGTACCGGGTCCCCTTTGGTGGGATTCACGTCGTCATCGGCAAGATCGGCGAACCGGCCCCCGAGCTAGACATCTGCACCGACATCATCGAAATGGCTCGGCGTGCAAGTCCTTCGCCGGTTCAGCCCAAGGCAAGGCATGTTTTCGTAGGTGTCGTCCATGGCTCAGGGTACGAGGATGGACCGGTGTCCGATGGAGAAACCGTAGTCTGCTCTGATGACGAGTCTTCTGGAGAAACCGAATCGCTTTACCAGTTGTAGGACGACCGGATTGAGGGAGGATCCAAGGGCAACAGTATTCCGGATTCACCCGATCTGCCAAACTGGGCCACCATCTTCATGGCCGGCACACAATCGGCGCCTCATTCATCTACCGCCGCAGCAATGCTCTCCGGTTCAACGACGGCCACACCAGCAGGGGCAGGAAGCTCGGCGCCACCTCCGGCCCAAGTCTTGTCTGATTTGTTCGACGCTCTGGAAACATTGATGTCCGCGGAGGTAGACGCAGTGGCCAGGGATCAGCACGATGCGGAGATTGTAAAAGTGAAAGATCAGATGGCCCAGGCTAAAGCGGACCTGGCAGCAGAGAACGCCATGATGGCTACAGAGCGGGCCGAGTTGGAAGCACAGGCTTACCGGATTAGACTGGATCAGAATGCTTTAGAGGAAGTCATGAGAAGAAGGTACCGATCACGTCTCCCGTCGGTTTATGAGCCGCATAATCTTTTCAACACGCCAGGAGCAGGAGCTGGTAACCAACCCACGCTAAACCGGGCAGGGGCGCCGGGAGCATGAGCCCCGGTTCAGCCGCGCATGACGGACCTGCCTCGCCAGAACAACATTGTATCATCAACACCGCCCGGGCATTATTCCAACCCGTTGGACAACATTGTGGCCGCCGCTTCACGCCTGGCGGCCCTCCCAATCGACGGCGAGTCACCAGTTGTAGTGGAAGCGCGTCGGGCAGGGATCTCCTTCAGACAACACTAAATCAACAGCAAGCATATTCACACAGCCGTGAGAGGATTCATTCCACTCCCCGTCCAAGCTGGAGACACGTGGAGGATGAACCGGCCGTGTCCAGTAGTGCACGTCGCCGAAATTCGCCACGAGGGAACAACCCAGCTGGGGGAGGTGCTAATGCGCAATATGTTGTGGACCATGGCCGCGCACATCGAGAGACCGAGTTGACAGCTCGACACGGAGCACGACAGCATACTCCGGTTCACCCCACCGCCTCCGTGGAACCAGGGGCGATGTTCAGTTCCTTAGGGGTACCGTGTTTAACTCGTGCTTTGCGTAATGTGCGACTACCCAAGGATTTCAAGGGACCTCGTAAGGTACCAAATTACACCGCCGATTTGCAGCCAGAGGCGTGGGTGGAGAGCTATGAGATGGCAATGGAAATGTTAGATGTGGATGAGGCGGTGTGAGCTAAATATTTCACCATGATGTTGGAAGGAACAGCTTGCACTTGGTTGAAGAGCTTGCCGACCAACTCTATTGGATCATGGGCCGAACTGAAGCACCGGTTTATCCAGAACTTCAAGGATACATGTAAGCAGCCAATGTCAATTGTAGATCTGGCCGCTTCTGTCCAAGAGGAAGGGGAGTCCACGACCCATTGGGTCAAACGGGTCTCGGTGATTTTGCATTCATCAGATCGTATCAATGCAGACACCGCAGTGTTAACGTTAGAGGGCAATTGCCATTTCAAACCGTTGAAACAGAAGTTGGGAAGGCTCAAACGTCACTACAACGACATGTGAACACTCATGGCCGCTTTGGTTAAATATGCCGATTCAGATAATACCAAGGATCTGGATTCAGAGGAGGACAAACCGGAGAAGGGTAAGAAGAACGGCCATGCCAAAGGCCAACAACATAATCCGGCAGGCCATGGAAACTGTGGGGACCCCGACTCATAAGTCATGATCGACGAATGCACGTGTACAGTGATCCCAGGGATCAATGCTCACTGAACACACAGAAGCTGAATAACAAGAGTCTTACATCCATACATACCGTCTTACACAAATTATGACCATTATGGTCAAGTCTTACATAGATAGAGCCTTAAGGGCTGAATATGAAATGAAACACAAGCATCAGAAATCTTCGTCGAAAAGCAGAATCCATGCCATCTGCCTTAACCCTATAGGCATTCTGACTGGGAAGCGTCCTAGTTTGCGTGTTCATCACCAAAGAACTCTTCCTCGAACTCCTGTTCTCCCATGCCTGGCCAATTAAATAACCAGTGGCAAGCCAATGAGTACTTGAATGTACTCGCAAGCAACCCATGTTTTGGTTCAAGGTACAGCAATGCATGATATAGGTAAATTTTTGCGGAAAGCTAGTTTTGAGTGCAATGACATGTTCAACAACTTGTAAGACATGCATCAGGAGAATTCAAGTAACCATGAAGACAGGTTACAAATACCAACATAATTAGAGTGGGCACCAACCCAACTCAATCATGTCAAGTCCTCGACTTGACCCAAGTAGTTCTTCCCACTTATCCAAACACACACACTAGTTTGTAAACATGTGGACGTAGTTTAAGCAGCACCGCCCAACTGTCCTTGACCGTGGACACGGCTATTCGAATAATTTTACACTCTGCAGAGGTTGCACACTTTACCCACAAGATCCGGGGAACTTCCGTGTCATCCACGTCCCGCGGTACCTCAAGTACCCGGGCTAAGCACCCGATCACTATCTTTCCCTAGACGACACTAACAAGGAGTCCACTCGTTGTTCCGTATCCTCATGATGTACATCATACGAGGCTCGCTCGAGATCGTAACATCCGAGAGGGGACACAACGGTGTATCCGGTGCCCTGTGAAAACAGTCATGGCCGCCCTACCTGGCACGACCCCGTCCCGAGAGAGAGCACCAACTCTCCCCCGTCACTAGTAATGCGGGCTCCAAGCTAGTATCGGCCTAAGTAATCAATAATGCCCGTTCCCATATAAGGGTAGAGTGGTTGCGCATGTAAGGTTGGGACAGTCAACAAATCTTAAATCTAATCCATTTTTGAAAACAACACGCACACTTGCCTCGGTACACCACTTTGTCATCAAGTGGTTACCCAACTCATCATCTCCCTCGGGCATAAGTGGCACCCGATGGGGTTTTCGAAAGTCCTTTGAAAATACTTTGCCTCCATCACTATGCATATTCCCGTCCCTTTTTGCGTAGCACTACTTAGCATCCTGTCTATTCCCACCGGCGTAACCCTCGTAAGAAGGTAGGGTCATGCATAATGCAGGTATCAATGAGGAAGTAACGAAGGCAACCCACCAAGTGGTTACCATCTCACCATGATCTCGATGCAAACAATAAAAGTGCCATATGACATGCATAAAAAGGGTTTCATAGACATGGTCAAAGGGCTGCTTGCCTTGATTGGCTTGTTCTTCGAGGTCTTCAAATCCTTCTCCTCCTTCCTCTTCAGCTACTTCGTCAAGTACGGGATCTAAACGTCGCAGGAAAATAACAAAAAAAAATAAGACAATGATAAAAACAGAAAAATCAAAGTGCTCAGAAAAATGTCAACTTATTTTTGTAAAATACTAGGAGGAAAACTAGAAAGGGGAAAATTCTTAGTTTTATATTTGGAGTTATATAAGAGGGGATATGGATTTCCAAACAGGGATTAAACTGCTCAAATTTGAATTTAAATTTGAACAGTACATAAAAGTTGGTTGGATTTTATGAAAGTTGCACCATTAAATAGGTGGGATTTTCACAAGATTTTAGGAACTGGAATCACTTCATTTGGATAAATATTTTATCCTGTGGGATTTTTGGAAGGGTGACAGATAAAGAAAATAAAAGTGGCGCTGTGCCACTGGGCCAGAGAGGCCATGGGCAGCAGGCCCAGAGGGGAAATCGGCCCGTGCGAGGCCGCCACGTCGAAGGCGTAAAGGCGGAGTACGCCTTCTGCCGACGGGCGAACCGATGCGCGCGCGCGTGCGTTTAAACCTGACGGGTGGATCCCACCCGTCAGGGCGTGAGGCTGACGGGCAGGGCCCACGACCGTCGTCGTCTACCTCCGTCCAGTGGCAACGGCGAGCTCACTGGCGGCGATATAGGGCACGGGGAGGTGCATGGTTGGTACCGTTGGACCCGGGAGGATGTCGCCGTTCGGTTGGTGGTGGAGACGGTCGCCGGAGTAGCCTGGTTCGCCGGCGACGAGGTCATGAGGCGGAGGTGCCTCGGGCGTCGATGGCTCCGGCCGTTCCCGACTGCAAAATGAGTGGGGAAAAGAGGGGAAAGGGTCAGTGTGGCCGCGCGGTTCCAGATCGAGAGAAAACGGGGACGGAGGAGGCATGTACCACGCGAACGCCGACGAGCCGAGGCGGCGGGTCTCGAGCTCGATCTCGAGCTCGAGCGGCTCTGGAGACCAATGGGTGGTGTGGGAGGTGGATTAAGAGTGTGGGGGAGCGACAGGGAGCGAGTGAGAGGCTCGGGGTCGCCTTTTATAGGCTGGCCGAGGTCCACCATGGGCGCGGCCTACGGGTTCCCGCTGGATCGGCTCGGGTGGCCGTTAGAGAGGGAATGGGGGGCTTGGGGGTGTTCGTGGGAGTGGTGTAGGGTGCCAGGGAGAGAGAGGAGGAGCGGGACGAGCTGCACGCAGGCCACAGGAGTGGCGCGAGCATTGGCCGAGCGGGGCGGCGCTCTGGCGCGAGCTGCAGGAGAGAGAGGAGGACGCGGGAGCAAGTGGGCGGCCTGCTGGCGTGGAGCGGACGTCGGGGGGCATCGACTAGCGCGCGGGGGAGGCTCGAGGTGGTCGGGAGACGCGGCGTCAACGGTCGGGTGCTCTGGCAAGCGCTCCAGAGCGCAACTTTGGCCGCCATCCGCGGCTTTCCCGCGTCCGCGCGCGTCCACTTGTGTCTGGAGGCTGCAGGGGGCATGGGCAAAAGCTGGAACAAGCCTTGGATGCTATGGAAAGCTGAGGGGAGAGAAGGAGGCTGAGAGAGAGGGAAATCTGCTGTCCAGAGAAGAAAAATGGGGTTCTCCCCCCTTCATCATTGCTTCCTTGGGCAGCAAAGCACACAGGTGCTAGAGGGGGACTAGGAGGTGCCGTGGTAAAAAGTTGAGCCTACGGAGATTAGTGGAAGAGGCCAAAAATGGGATTTTTGCAAAGTGGCAGAAGGTGTTTGATGCTGGTTTGGGCAAGTAGATGGCTTCCATTTGCCATGAGACTCCACAGGGTGAAATGACACATATATTCAAGGCCTTCCACCAATTTGGGGCTTATTTGAGCAAAGTTGCCAATGCAACTTTTGTAAACCCTAGAAATGAGCAGAAATAGACTTGTGTAGATATAGTTGAGCAAATCACTTCTCCTTGATGCACCACTTGGTGTAGTGTCCTCATTTGGTCATGTGAACATGCTCACAAAAGTTGGGGTAAAGGAGAGAAAGTTGGTAGTACAAACTTGATCAAATTTGATTCTAGTCAGAGAGGGTTTTGGGGCATTTTGGTGAACCAGAATGACTTTAATTGACATGAGGCTTTGCAGGGTGATCACAATATGCATTTGTGACTTGCTGGATTTTCCTTGGATTTTTATGAAAACATTTCCTGTAGAAATATTTCAAATCCTTGAAATGGGCAGAAATAGTTTTGGGAGGTTTTGTCCAATATTTTGATCATAACCATATGTTGGAACTCATACATATGGAAAATATATGTCCATTGAGTCTCCCTAATGTTTCTCAAATATTTCTAAAGCTTTTAAATAATTTAAACCTATTTAAGACCATTTCTGGCCTTAAGAAAAATCCTTAAAATAAAATAGGAAAATAACTTTCAAAATTATATTTTTGTGGTTTCTGGGTATCCTATATCTAATAGGTGTCAAGTATATCTTTGGAAATATTTTTACTACCCTTAATTAAGTATTTGCAGTGCAAACCTCAATCCAGGGGTTTTTGGAAAACTAATTTTTGAAAATAGTTTTTGGACAAATTATTTTTGTAATAAAATACTATATTGCTCTATACACATGGCATGATCATTGGGTAGAAGTTTGGGACAAGGAGATGAATTATAGAAGGTGGAGTAGCTGACTTTAAAGAGCACTTGAAAAACCACACAGAGAAAACCAGCTTCAAAATAAAAGCCAAATAATGCAAAAGTTTTTGTTGGTCCAAATTTTCATGCTTTATTAATGCAATTGACATGTTACAAAATGCAGCGTGTGATAGACCTACCCCCCTTACAAGAATCTCGTCCCCGAGATTCCTAAACTAGGCTTTAAAAAGATACGGAAACTCGGATCTAAGGTAGTCTTCACGTTCCTAGGTTGCTTCAGCTTCAGAGTGGTTGCTCCACTGGACCTTGAAGTACTTGATGATGCGGCTTCGAGTGCGCCGCTTAGCCTTATCGAAAATGCAGATGGGCCTTTCACGGTAAGTCAAATCAGGCTGAAGGTCAATGGCTTGGTGATTGACGTCCTTGTAAAGATCAGGCTTGTCTGGGACTTGGAGACACTTCCGGAGTTGTGACACGTGGAATACGTTGTGCACATCGGATAGTTCAGGTGGCAGTTGCAACTGGTAATCCACTTCTCCACGTCGTGCGGTGATCTTGAAAGGGCCGATGAATCTTGGTGCGAGCTTTCCCTTAACGTGGAAACGCTTGGTTCCCTTAAGAGGAGTTACCCGTAGGTATGCATGGTCTCCGACTTGGAAGTCTACTCGTCGGCGTCGAGGGGTAGCATAGCTCTTCTGTCTGGACTTAGCGGTCTTCAGTTGCTCTCTGACTAGCTGAACTTGCTCTTCTGCTTCACGGAGGATTTCAGGCCCAAATACTAGTCCTTCTCCGGTTTCTGACCAATTGAGGGGTGTGCGGCACTTCCGACCGTACAATACCTCAAATGGTGCCATCTGGAGGCTTGACTGATAACTGTTGTCGTAGGAGAACTCGGCAAAAGGGAGCTAATCTTCCCACCTAGCCCCATATGCTAAGACACAGGCTCGGAGCATGTCTTCGAGTATATGATTCACTCGTTCTGTCTGACCTTTGGTCTGTCGGTGGAAAGCAGTGCTGAAGGACAACTTGGTCCCCATGGCCTCTTGGAACTTCTTCCAGAACCTTAAGGTAAACTGGGTTCCTCGGTCTGACACAATCTCCTTGGGAACACCATCAAGGCTTACGATTCTGCCGATGTATAGAGTTGCTAGCTGGTTGCCATCATAGGTAGTCTTCACCGGAATGAAATGGGCTACTTTAGTCAGATGATCGACTATGACCCAAATGGAGTCATGTCCCTTGTTTGACCTAGGTAGTCCGGTGATGAAATCCATCCCGACTTTATCCCATTTCCACTCGGGAACCTTGAGTGGTTGGAGTAATCCAGCAGGTCGCTGATGTTCAGCCTTGACCCTTTGGCATACATCACACTTTGCAACATAGGTGGCAATCTCCCTTTTCATCCCGTGCCACCAGAATTTTTCCTTTAGGTCTTGATACATCTTGGTTCCTCCAGGGTGGAT
The DNA here is from genome assembly GCA_034509565.1 of Triticum monococcum. NCBI lineage: Eukaryota > Viridiplantae > Streptophyta > Magnoliopsida > Poales > Poaceae > Triticum > Triticum monococcum. Next base: position 613,856,001 of record CM067845.1, on the reverse strand, counting down.
GGAATATGGAGTGTCATGAGCTTCTTGTAAGATCAAATTCTTGAGCTCAATCTTGTTGGGTACGCAAATGCGATTCCCAAACCACACGATTCCTTGTCCATCCTCTGAGAATCCTGGGGCCTTGCCTGCCTTGATCTTCCTCTTAATGCCTTCAATACTTTCGTGTCCCTTTTGAGCTTCCTTAATATCATCCATCGGGGTAGGCTTGACTTCAAGGTTGGCTAAGAATCCTGGTGCAACCAGTTCCAACCCGAAGCTTTCAAGTTCTTCATACAAGGCAGGTAGCCTTTTATTAAGCATAGCATTCGAGGTACAAGCCTTTCTGCTTAATGCATCTGATACCACATTAGCCTTCCCAGGATGGTATTGAACACTGAGGTCATAATCCTTGATCAACTCTAGCCATCTCCTTTGCCTCATGTTCAATTCCTTCTGAGTGAAAATATACTTCAGACTTTTGTGATCCGTGTATATCTCACACTGCTTCCCTAGGAGGTAATGTCGCCATGTCTTCAGGGCATGAACTACAGCGGCCAACTCGAGGTCATGAGTAGCATAGTTCTCTTCATGAGGCCGTAGTTGCCTTGAAAGGTAAGATACGACTCTGCCCTCTTGCAGCAGAACACCTCCCAGTCCGGTTCTTGACGCATCACAGTATATCACAAACTCCTTGTGTATATCTGGTGTGGCTAGAACTGGGGCGGTGGTCAATCTCTTCTTCAGCTACTGGAAGCTCTCTTCACACTTCGGCGTCCATTCAAACTTCTTGTCCTTCTTCAAGAGCTAAGTCATGGGACGGGAAATGCTTGAAAATCCTTCAACGAACTTGCGGTAATATCCCGCGAGTCTGAGGAAGCTTCTGACTTCCTTCACATTGCTTGGGGATTGCCATTCAGTCACGGCTTCAATCTTAGCGGGATCGACTGACAATCCTTCTTTAGTCAAAACATGACCCAAGAATCCAACCTCATGCAGCCAAAATTCACACTTGCTGAACTTGGCATACAGTTGGTGCTCTCGAAGCTTGTCTAGGACCATCCTCAAGTGTTGTTCGTGCTCTCCTTCCGTCTTTGAAAAGACAAGAATGTCATCAATGAAGACAACGACAAACTTGTCCAAATATTCCATGAAGACCTTATTCATGAGATACATGAAGTAAGCTGGGGCATTGGTCAATCCAAAGGACATGACTGTACACTCATACATGCCATATCTGGTTACAAATGCCGTCTTCGGAATGTCTTGGGGTCTGATTTTCAGCTGGTAGTACCCAGATCTGAGGTCAATCTTGGAGAACACCTTCGCCCCATTGAGTTGATCAAACAGATCTTCAATCTTGGGAAGTGGATACATGTTCTTGATTGTAACTTCATTGAGGGAGCGGTAGTCAATGCATAAGCAGATGGTACCGTCCTTCTTTGCCACAAACAGAACAGGTGATCCCCAAGGGGAAGCACTAGGGCGGATAAATCCCTTCCTCAACTGCTCTTCTAGTTGCTTCTTCAGTTCAGCTAACTCTTCCGACCCCATTCTATAAGGCTTCTTATAGATGGGTCCTGCTGCAGGCATGAGCTCGATGATGAACTCAATGTCTCGGTCAGGAGGCATTCCCGGTAGCTCATCAGGAAAGACACCGGGGTATTCGCATACTACCGGCACTTGTTCCAATCCAACTTCTGACAGACAGTTGACATGGGTGCCTTGAGCAGTGGAGGGGTTGGGAGCAAAATTTACTTTGACTTCTTGGTCATTGGTCACAGTGACTAACCGGTTGGCACAATCTAACAAGCCTTGGTGCTTGATGAGCCAATCCATTCCTAAGATCACATCCAAGCCTTGTGATCTTAAGATGATAAGGTCTGCTTGGAAGTCTACCCCATTAATGACAATCCCGACTCCCTTACATCCTATCTTGGCTCTCATCTCTGCTCCGGGGGTTTGTACCACCATAGGGTTATTCAGGGGTGTAGGGGTCATGCCACTTTTTAATGCAAACCTTTGGGTGACAAATGAATGCGTGGCTCCAGAATCAAACAAGACAGTTGCAGATGTTGAGTTGACAAGGAACATACCCAGCACGACGTCCGGGTCTTCCTGGGCTTCTTCTGCAGTGACATGATTCACACGACCCTTGCCATTGTTGGGCGGGTTGCGGGGAGCTTGGTTCCTTGGTGGCATTTCACGGCCTTGTCCTGGGTTCTACGCATTGGGACGCGGGGCGTCGGGCTTCTTGTTGGGGTAATTCTTGGAGTAATGTCCTGGCTGACCACATCCGAAGCAAGTGACTTGATTGGGGTTGCTGCTCCTGCCGGTATTGTTATTGGGGTTGTTGTAAGCCGGCCTGGGGTTGACATACTACTGACGTGGATAGTTGGTGCGGGGTGCAGGAGCTCTTGGCTGCTGATAGGTTGGCTTGACCGGGGCTGCCTGCCACGGGCGAGGCTTCTGGTTGCTGGAGCTACCCTTGCTGATCATCTTGTGCTTACGGGTATCATCCAAAGCACGTCGCTTGTCCTCAAGCATGAGTGCCTTGTTCACCAGATCAGGAAAGGTCGCGCAGTCACACACAACAAGCGAGTACTGCAGAGTCTGGTTAAGGCCTTCCATTAAGCGCTCCTTTTTGGCAGCATCAGTGCTGACATCTTCAGGGGCATACCTTGAGAGAACACTGAACTTCTGCATGTACTCCTTGACAGTGCTACTACCTTGTTTCAGGGCTCGGAACTCACGCTTCTTGATGGCCATGATTCCAGAAGGAATGTGGGCCTTGCAGAATTCTGCCTTGAAGTCATTCCAAGTGATGTTTCGCTCAGCATGCATGGCCTTGAATCCATCCCACCAAGCTCTCGCAGTTCCCCCGAGACAGTGAGCAGCATATGCCACCTTCTCACGGTCTTCAGTGCATCCGACTAGTTCCAGCAAATCCTCAATGGTGCGGACCCAGTCGTCTGCATCCAGGGGTTCAGCAGTCTCGATGAAGGTGGGTGGTGCATGCTTCTTGAACTCCACCAACATGGAACGTCCATTGCCGTTCCCCGCAGGCTGGCGGTTGACCGCTTGAGCAATCATCTGGAGGGCTACTGTGTTGGCTTGGCGTTCCTCTCGGAAGGCTTGGAGGAGCTGAGCCATGTCCATGTTCGGAGGCGGTGGCGGTGGTGGAGCTTGTCCTCGGGCTTGGTCCTGGTTGGTTCCTGCTTCAGCAGAACCTCCGGCTTCTTGCTGCTGTGTAGAGGTACCAGTACGTGTTACAACAGGCATCCTGTTGGAGCGGTCAAGGTCTCATAATTGGGAAAGATGGGAGAAAATAAATAAATAATATAGATGGGATGCCTAGTAAGGGGGTGGGCGTGACACAATTTTAAGTTAAGCAAGGGCCAGAAGGGCCAAACTCAAGCATTAAAACCAAATGGGTGATGTAGTCGTTTACAAGTTCCCGAAGGAAAGTACGACTTCCATCAAAACAAGTTGAAAGCAAACACAACATGGTTTCATTTGAACCATTACATGGACTCGACTTCGCATAGGGGTACACGACCTACCCTACCTTAAGGGTTGCGGACTGGCCTATCCTAGTCTCGAACGGTGTCTAAGTGGTGGAATGCTCGGTCCGGTATTCCGGCTCCTCTGGGTCTTCCTCCTCATCTTCATCTGTCTCAGTATCTTCGTCACTTGAGGGAATGGGGGAGTGGAGGAGCTGAACACGGCGCTGCTTCGCCGGTGGCACCGTGAAGAGGTTGCGGTATTCCTTCGCCGTCATACGGCGTGGCTGAGATGATCCTCCGGCATGCGTAACCTGTGGGGGTCGTCCGCCTCGATAGGTAACAACAGGCTGTCCAGGGGGTGCACCATCCTTCTTGATCTTGTCCGCCCTTGTCTGAGCTAGGCGGAGGAGTTCCTTGGTCTCATGGAGTTCCCTCCAAAGCTCCATCGACTCTGAGACCAAGTGTTGTGCAAGGCTGTCAGCACACAAGCTGAAGTAGGTCTGGAAACGGAGGGGAAGTCCCTCGTCCATGGGTGGAGCTGGTACGCTGCTCTCGTCATCACCTTCCTTACGATAAGGCAGGTAACGAGTGGCTGGCTCACTCGCCATCTCTAGCAGGAGATCCCGAAGGCGAGTCAGTGCCTTGAGGGCAGCAGTCTCAACGGCGAGGAGCAGGGTCACCATCTGGGGTCCCTCAAAGAACCAGCTCGTCGGGGAGTCGTTCGCCCTCACGACTACCTCCACGTGATACTCCTTCTTAGTGCTGTTGATCCAGTGCTCGTGGTAGGAGAAAGCGGGGGCTCGAGTGAACTGGCACTTCTTGAGGCTGTCCTCAAGGAGCACGGGAAATCCAGTGGTCAGGAGGTCCTCCGATACGACGGCCATCTACAAAAGTGGAAAGGGCAGGGTCAATAGAGGAGATACGACCCATGTTCGGGATATTTCTAGAAAGCGTAGGTATATAGGTAGTTTTGTGGATAGTCTCACTCTAACTAACGTCCATGCTAACTAAGGCTTCCTACAGTTAGGATGGCTCTGATACCAGCTCTGTGGGGACCCCGACTCATAAGTCGTGATCGCCGAATGCACGTGTACAGTGATCCCAGGGATCAATGCTCACTAAACACACAGAAGTTGAATAACAAGAGTCTTACATCCATACATACCGTCTTACACAAATTATGACCATTATGGTCAAGTCTTACATAGATAGAGCCTTAAGGGCTGAATATCAAATGAACCACAAGCAGCAGAAATCTTCGTCGAAAAGCAGAACCCATGCCATCTGCCTTAACCCTACAGGCATTCTGACTGGGAAGCGTCCTAGTTTGCGTGTTCATCACCAAAGAACTCTTCCTCGAACTCCTGTTCTCCCATTCCTGGCCAATTAAATAACCAGTGGCAAGCCAATGATTACTTTGAATGTACTCGCAAGCAACCCATGTTTTGGTTCAAGGTACAGCAATGCATGATATAGGTAAATTTTTGCGGAAAGCTAGTTTTGAGTGCAATGACATGTTCAACAACTTGTAAGACATGCATCAGGAGAATTCAAGTAACCATGAAGACAGGTTACCGATATCAACATAATTAGAGTGGGCACCAACCCAACTCAATCATGTCAAGTCCTCGACTTGACCCAAGTAGTTCTTCCCACTTATCCAAACACACACACTAGTTTGTAAACATGTGGACGTAGTTTAAGCAGCACCGCCCAACTGTCCTTGACCGTGGACACAGCTATTCGAATAGTTTTACACTCTGCAGAGGTTGCAAACTTTACCCACAAGATCCGGGGAACTTCCGTGTCATCCACGTCCCGCGGTACCTCAAGTACCCGGGGTAAGCACCCGATCACTATCTTTCCCTAGACGACACTAACAAGGAGTCCACTCGTTGTTCCGTATCCTCATGATGTACATCATACGAGGCTCGCTCGAGATCGTAACATCCGAGAGGGGACACAACGGTGTATCCGGTGCCCTATGAAACAGTCCTGGCCGCCCTACCTAGCACGACCACGTCCCGAGAGAGAGCACCAACTCTCCCCCGTCACTAGTAATGCGGGCTCCAAGCTAGTATCGGCCTAAGTAATCAATAGTGGCCTTTCCCATATAAGGGTAGAGTGGTTGCGCATGTAAGGTTGGGACAGTCGACAAATCTTAAATCTAATCCATTTTCGAAAACAACACGCACACTTGCCTCGGTACACCACTTCGTCATCAAGTGGTTACCCAACTCATCATCTCCCTCGGGCATAAGTGGCACCCGACGGAGTTTTCGAAAGTCCTTTGAAAATACTTTGCCTCCATCACTATGCATATTCCCTTCCCTTTTTGCGTAGCACTACTTAGCATCCTGTTTATTCCCACCGGCGTAACCCTCGTAAGAAGGTAGGGTCATGCATAATGGAGGTATCAATGAGGAAGTAACGAAGGCAACCCATCAAGTGGTTACCATCTCACCATGATCTCGATGCAAACAATAAAAGTGCCATATGACATGCATAAAAAGGGTTTCATAGACATGGTCAAAGGGCTGCTTGCCTTGATTGGGTTGTTCTTCGAGGTCTTCAAATCCTTCTCCTCCTTCCTCTTCAGCTACTTCGTCAAGTACGGGATCTAAACGTCGCAGGAAAATAACAAAAAAAAAGACAATGATAAAAACAGAAAAATCAAAGTGCTCAGAAAAATGTCAACTTATTTTTGTAAAATACCAGGAGGAAAACTAGAAAGGAAAAAATTCTTAGTTTATATTTGGAGTTATATAAGAGGGGATATGGATTTCCAAACAGGGATTAAACTGCTCAAATTTGAATTTAAATTTGAACAGTACATAAAAGTTGGTAGGATTTGAATGAAAGTTGCACCATTAAATAGGTAGGATTTTTACAAGATTTTAGGAACTGGAATCACTTCATTTGGATAAATATTTTATCCTGTGGGATTTTTGGAAGGGTGACAGAAAAAGAAAAGAAAAGTGGCGCTGTGCCACTGGGCCAGAGAGGCCACGGGCAGCAGGCCTAGAGGGGAAATCGGCCCGTGCGAGGCCGCCACGTCGAAGGCGTAAAGGCGGAGTACGCCTTCTGCCGACGGGCGAACCGGTGCACGTGCGCGCATGCGTTTAAACCTGACGGGTGGATCCCACCTGTCAGGGCATGAGGCTGACGGGCAAGGCCCACGGCCGTCGTCGTCTACCTCCGTCCAGAGGCAACGGCGAGCTCGCCGGCGGCGATATAGGGCACGGGGAGGTGCATGGTTGGTACCGTTGGACCCAGGAGGATGTCGTTGTTCGGTTGGTGGTGGAGACGGTCGCCGGAGTAGCCTGGTTCGCCGGCGACGAGGTCACGCGGCGGAGGTGCCTCGGGCGTCGATGGCTCCGGCCGTTCCCGACTGCAAAAAGAGTGGGGAAAAGAAGGGAAAGGGTCAGCGTGGCCGCGTGGTTCTAGATCGAGAGAAAACGGGGGCGGAGGAGGCCTGTACCGCGCAAACGCCGACGAGCCGAGGCGGCGGGTCTCTCGAGCTCGAGCGGCTCTGGAGACCAATGGGTGGTGTGGGAGGTGGATTAAGAGTGTGGGGGAGCGACAGGGAGCGAGAGAGAGGCTCGGGGTCGCCTTTTATAGGCTGGCCGAGGTCCACCGTGGGCGCGGCCTACGGGTTCCCGCGGGATCGGCTCGGGTGGCCGTTAGAGAGGGAATGGGGGGCTCGGGGGTGTTCGTGGGAGTGGTGTAGGGTGCCGGGGAGAGAGAGGAGGAGCGGCACGAGTTGCACGCGGGCCACAGGAGTGGCGCGAGCATTGGCCGAGTGGGGCGGCGCGAGCATTGGCCGAGCGGGGCGGCGCTCTGGCGCGAGCTGCAGGACAGAGAGGAGGACGCGGGAGCAAGTGGGCGGCCTGCTGGCGTGGAGCGGACGTCGAGGGGCATCGACTGGCGCGCGGGGGAGGCTCGAGGTGGTCGGGAGACGCGGCGTCAACGGTCGGGTGCTCTAGCAGGCGCTCCAGAGCGCGACTTTGGCCGGTATCCGCGGCTTTCCCGCGTCCGCGCGCGTCCACTTGTGTCTGGAGGCTGCAGGGGGCATGGGCAAAAGCTGGAACGAGCCTTGGATGCTCTGGAAAGCTGAGGGGAGAGAAGGAGGCTGAGAGAGAGAGAGGGAAATCTGCTGTCCAGAGAAGAAAAATGGGGTTCTCCCCCCTTCATCATTGCTTCCTTGGGCAGCAAAGCGCACAGGTGCTAGAGGGGGACTAGGAGGTGCCGTGGTAAAAAGTTGAGCCTACGGAGATTAGTGGAAGAGGCCAAAAATGGGATTTTTGCAAAGTGGCAGAAGGTGTTTGATGCTAGTTTGGGCAAGTAGATGGCTTCCATTTGCCATGAGACTCCACAGGGTGAAATGACACATATATTCAGGGCCTTCCACCAATTTGGGGCTTATTTGAGCAAAGTTGCCAATGCAACTTTTGTAAACCCTAGAAATGAGCAGAAATAGACTTGTGTAGATCTAGTTGAGCAAATCACTTCTCCTTGATGCACCACTTGGTGTAGTGGCCTCATTTGGTCATGTGAACATGCTCACAAAAGTTGGGGTCAAGGAGAGAAAGTTGGTAGTACAAACTTAATCAAATTTGATTCTGGTCACAGAGGGTTTTGGGGCATTTTGGTGAACTAAAATGACTTTAATTGACATGAGGCTTTGCAGGGTGATCACAATATGCATTTGTGACTTGCTGGATTTTACTTGGATTTTTATGAAAATATTTCCTGTAGAAATATTTCAAATCCTTGAAATGGGCAGAAATAGTTTTGGGAGGTTTTGTCCAATATTTTGATCATAACCATATGTTGGAACTCATACATATGGAAAATATATGTCCATTGATTCTCCCTAATTTTTCTCAAATATTTCTAAAGCTTTTAAATAATTTAAACCTATTTAAGACCATTTCTGGCCTGAAGAAAAATCCTTAAAATAAAATAGGAAAATAACTTTCAAAATTATATTTTTGTGGTTTCTGGGTATCCTATATCTAATAGGTGTCAAGTATATCTTTGGAAATATTTTTACTGCCCTTAATTAAGTATTTGCAGTGCAAACCTCAATCCAGGGGTTTTTGGAAAACTAATTTTTGAAAATACTTTTTGGCCAAATTATTTTTGTAATAAAATACTATATTGCTCTATACACATGGCATGATCATTGGGCAGAAGTTTGGGACAAGGAGATGAAGTATAGAAGGTGGAGTAGCTGACTTTAAAGAGCACTTGAAAAACCACACAGAGAAAACCAGCTTCAAAATAAAAGCCAAATAATGCAAAAGTTTTTGTTGGTCCAAATTTTCATGCTTTATTAATGCAATTGACATGTTACAAAATGCAGGGTGTGACAGAAATGCTGGTAAGCGCAAGGCCGAGAGTGGTTTGGACTTTGTCGCAAATACCAACGCGCAGGAGAATGACCAACATCGTAAAGGCAAGCAGCCCCAGAGGGGTGGAGGTCCAGGCAACCATTTGGAGCGTTTGTTAAATCAGCCCTATCCAAAGCATGGATCGAAGGAGAAACCGGCATCACATCTCTGGAAAGATTGTTATATCATGCGGGATTTCAAGAATTCCAATATGTTCCAATATAACAGCGGCCCGCCCAGCGGTTCAGGAGGAGGTTTCCACGGGCCGGGTTACGGAGGTGGTGGTTCCGGTTCAGGGTTTCTAGGCAATCAAACCGGACACGTCAATCAAGGACACCAAGGCAACCAGGGAGGTTACAACCATTAGGGGAGTCAGCAGCAGCAGCAGATGGGTTATCAGAGCAATCCCAAACAGCTGAACAGCGGGCAATATCATGTCTTCACTACTAGTTTGTGCAAACGTGATTAGAAGCTTCACAAAAGGGCAGTCAACTCTGTTGAGCTGGCAGTACCTTAGTATCTACGCTGGTCGGAGCAACCTATTTTGTGGAGTAGAGAGGATCACCCGCCCCGGGTTGATAATCCAGGTCATTTGGCCTTGGTGGTAGCCCCTCAAGTTGGGGGATACAAGTTCACTAAAGTACTCATGGATGGGGGAAGTAGTATCAATATTTTGTATTATGATACATTCCACCGTATGGGGTTGACAGATAAGGATCTTAAATCGTCGAATACGGTATTTCATGGTGTGGTGCCTGGTAAGTCTGCATATCCTGTTGGTAAGATAGCTTTGGAGGTAGCTTTTGGAGATGACTACGATTCAAGGTCAGAAACATTGACATTTGAGGTGGTGAAGATCAAAAGTTCGTACCACGCCTTGTTTGGGCGGCCGGTTTATGCTAAGTTTATGGCAAGGCCATGTTATGTTTACCTACAGCTTAAAATGCCAGGTCATAAGGGGACTATCACAGTACATGGAAGTAGAAAGATTGCTTTGGAGTGTGAAGAAGGCGATGCGGCTTATGCTGAGTCGGTTTGTGCCACGGAGGAGTTAAAATTCTATAAGGAGCAAGTTGATCCGGCAGACATGACCTCCTTAAAAAAGCCAACTACGGAACATGATCCAGCATTGAAGTTCAAATCAGCTACAGACACTAAGATGGTTGACTTTGTCCCTGGCGATTCATCCAAACAGTTCAGCATCAGTGCTAACCTGGATCCCAAATAGGAAAGCGCGCTCATCGAGTTCATCCGTGAGAATCGGGACATCTTTGCATGGAAACCTTCTGACATGCCAGGTGTACCGAGAGAACTCGCTGAGCACACACTCAACATTGATCCTAAATTCAAATCGGTCCGACAGTTCCTCCGCTGTTTCAATGAGGAAATACGCAAGGCTATAGGCGAAGAGGTAGCCCGTTTGTTGGCTGCTGGGTTTATTGTTGAAGTTTTTCAACTAGAGTGGTTAGCCAATCCGGTGCTGGTTCTTAAGAAAAACGGCACTTGGCGCATGTGTGTGGACTACATAGATTTAAACAAGGCTTGCCCTGCAGACCCCTTTGCTCTCCCTCGCATTGATCAGATAATTGATGCTACGGCGGGTTGTGACCGTTTGTGTTTTTTGGATGCTTACTCTGGTTATCATAAGATCAAAATGGCAGTTAAGGACCAGGAGAAGACAACCTTTATAACTCCCTTTGGAGCCTTCTGCTATGTTTCCATGCCCTTTGGACTCAAGAGTGCCCATGCAACTTACCAGCGATGTGTTCAGAATTGCCTTCATAAGCAAATCGGGTGCAATGTTCATGCGTATGTAGATGATATTGTGGTCAAATCCAGAAAGGAGGGGACATTGATAGATGATCTACGGGAAACCTTTGACAACCTCCGGGTTTACAAGATGATGCTCAATCCGGAGAAGTGTGTTTTCGGTGTCCCGGCAGGCAAGCTCTTAGGCTTTCTGGTTTCAAACAGAGTCACTGAGGCTAATCCGGAAAAGATTGCAGCAATTACGTCCTTGGCTAAACCGGCATGTATTAACGATGTGCAACGTCTGACCGGCCGGATTACAGCCTTGAGCCGGTTTATCAGCCGCCTTGGAGAGAAGGCCATCCCCTTATATCAGATGCTCAAGAAAACAAATAACTTTGTCTAGAGTGAGGCAGCTGATAAGGCGTTTGAAGATCTAAAGAGGCAGATAGTGGAACCGCCCGTGCTGGCAACACCGATCTAAAGAGCCATTATTATTATATGTGGCTGCTAATGCCCGGGCTGTCAGCATAGCCATTGTGGTAGAGCGCAAGGAGCCTGGAAAGAGTATCCGGTTCAACGGCCGGTTTATTATATCAGTGAGGTGCTCATTGAGTCAAAGCAGAGGTATCCACATTGGCAGAAACTGGTGTATGGGGTGTTTATGAAGGAAATATGCCCTAGAGGCAATAATAAAGTTATTATTTATTTCCTTATATCATGATAAATGTTTATTATTCATGCTAGAATTGTATTAACCGGAAACATAATACATGTGTGAATACATAGACAAACTTAGTGTCACTAGTATGCCTCTACTTGACTAGCTCGTTAATCAAAGATGGTTATGTTTCCTAACCATGAAAAAAGTCTTGTTATTTGATTAACGAGGTCACATCATCAGTAGAATGATCTGATTGACATGACCCATTCCGTTAGCTTAGCACCCGATCGTTTAGTATGTTGCTATTGCTTTCTTCATGACTTATACAAGTTCCTATGACTATGAGATTATGCAACTCCCGTTTACCGGAGGAACACTTTGTGTGCTACCAAACGTCACAACGTAACTGGGTGATTATAAAGGAGCTCTATAGGTGTCTCCAATGGTAGATGTTGGGTTGGCGTATTTCGAGATTAGGATTTGTCACTCCGATTGTCGGAGAGGTATCTCTGGGCCCTCTCGGTAATGCACATCACATAAGCCTTGCAAGCATTGCAACTAATGAGTTAGTTGCGGAATGATGTATTACAGAACGAGTAAAGAGACTTGCCGGTAACGAGATTGAACTAGGTATTAGATACCGACGATCGAATCTCGGGCAAGTAACATACCGATGACAAAGGGAACAACGTATGTTGTTATGCGGTCTGACCGATAAAGACCTTCGTAGAATATGTAGGAGCCAATATGGGCATCCAGGTCCCGCTATTGGTTATTGACCGGAAATCTATCTCAGTCATGTCTACATTGTTCTCGAACCGTAGGGTCCGCACGCTTAACGTTACGATGACAGTTATTATGAGTTTATGCATTTTGATGTACCGAAGTTAGTTCGGAGTCCCAGATGTGATCACGGACATGACGAGGAGTCTCGAAATAGTCGAGACATAAAGATTGATATACTGGAAGCCTATATTTGGACATCGGAATTGTTCCGGGTGAAATCGGCATTTTACCGGAGTACCGGGGGGTTACCGGAACCCCCTCGGGGGTTATTGGGCCAACATGGGCCTTAAGGGAGAAGAGGAGAGGAGGCAAGAGGTGGCCGCGCCCCCCTCCCCTTCCTAGTCCGAATAGGACAAGGGAAGGGGGGCGGCGCCCCCCCCTTTCCTTCCTCTCTTCCTCCTATTTCCCCGGTGGGAGTAGGACTCCCCTTGGCGCGCCACACCCTGGCCGGGCGCCTCCCCCCTTGCTCCTTTATATACGGGGGCAAGGGGGCACCTCTAGACACACAAGTTGATCCACGTGATCGTTCCTTAGCCGTGTGCAGTGCCCCCTGCCACCATATTCCACCTCGATCATATCGTTGTAGTGCTTGGGCGAAGCCCTGTGTCGGTAGAACATCATCATCGTCACCACACCGTTGTGCTGACGGAACTCATCCCCGAAGCTTTTCTGGATCGGAGCCCGGGGAGCGTCATCGAGTTGTACGTGTGCTAAGAACTCGGAGGTGCCGGAGTAATGGTGCTTGGATCAGTCTGATCGGGAAGACATATGACTACTTCCTCTACGTTGTGTTAACGCTTCCACAGTCGGTCTGGATGGGTACGTAGACAACACTCTCCCCTCTCGTTGCTGTGCATCACCATGATCTTGCGTGTGCGTAGGAATTTTTTTGAAATTACTACGTTCCCCAACAGTGGCATCCGAGCCTAGGTTTTATGGTTTGATGTTATATGCACGAGTAGAACACAAGTGAGTTGTGGGCGATATAAGTCATACTGCCTACCAGCATGTCATACTTTGGTTCGGCGGTATTGTTGGATGAAGCGGCCCGGACCGACATTACGCGTACGCTTACGCGAGACCGGTTCTCCCGACGTGCTTAGCACAAAGGTGGCTTGCGGGTGACTGTTTCTCCAACTTTAGTTGAACCAAGTGTGGCTACGCCCGGTCCTTGCGAAGGTTAAAACGGAGTCTATTTGACAAACTATCGTTGTGGATTTGATGCATAGGTGAGATTGGTTCTTGCTTAAGCCCGTAGCAGCCACGTAAAACTTGCAACAACAAAGTAGAGGACGTCTAACTTGTTTTTGCAGGGCATGTTGTGATGTGATATGGTAAAGACATGATGCTAAATTTTATTGTATGAGATGATCATGTTTTGTAACTGAGTTATCGGCAACTGGCAGGAGCCATATGGTTGTCGCTTTATTGTATGCAATGTAATCGCGATGTAATGCTTTACTTTATCACTAAGCGGTAGCGATAGTCGTGGAAGCATAAGATTGGCGAGACGACAACGATGCTACGATGGAGATCAAGGTGTCGCGCCGGTGACGATGGTGATCATGACGGTACTTTAGAGATGGAGATCACAAGCACAAGATGATGATGGCCATATCATATCACTTATATTGATTGCATGTGATGTTTATCTTTTATGCATCTTATCTTGCTTTGATTGACGGTAGCATTATAAGATGATCTCTCACTAAATTATCAAGAAGTGTTCTCCCTGAGTATGCACCGTTGCCAAAGTTCGTCGTGCCCAGACACCACGTGATGATCGGGTGTGATAAGCTCTACGTCCATCTACAACGGGTGCAAGCCAGTTTTGCACACGCAGAATACTCAGGTTAAACTTGACGAGCCTAGCATATGCAGATATGGCCTCAGAACACGGAGACCGAAAGGTCAAGCGTGAATCATATAGTAGGTATGATCAACATTGCAATGTTCACCATTGAAAACTACTCCATCTCACGTGATGATCGGTTATGGTTTAGTTGATTTGGATCACGTGATCACTTAGAGGATTAGAGGGATGTCTATCTAAGTGGGAGTTCTTAAGTAATTTGATTAATTGAACTTAAACTTATCATGAACTTAGTACCTGATAGTATCTTGCTTGTTTATGTTTGATTGTAGATAGATGGCTCGTGCTGTTGTTCCGTTGAATTTTAATGCGTTCCTTGAGAAAGCGAAGTTGAAAGATGATGGTAGCAATTACATGGACTGGGTCCGTAACTTGAGGATTATCCTCATTGCTGCTCAGAAGAATTACGTCCTGGAAGCACCGCTAGGTGCCAAGCCTGCTGCTGGAGCAACACTAGATGTTATGAACATCTGGCAGAGCAAAGCTGATGACTACTCGATAGTTCAGTGTGCCATGTTTTACGGCTTAGAATCGGGACTTCAACGACGTTTTGAACGTCATGGAGCATATGAGATGTTCCAGGAGTTGAAGTTAATATTTCAAGCAAATGCCCGGATTGAGAGATATGAAGTCTCCAATAAGTTCTATAGCTTCAAGATGGAGGAGAACAGTTCTGTCAGTGAGCATATACTCAAAATGTCTGGGTATAACAATCACTTGATTCAGATGGGAGTTAATCTTCCAGATGATTGCGTCATTGACAGAATTCTCCAATCACTGCCACCAAGCTACAAGAGCTTCGTGATGAACTATAATATGCATGGGATGAACAAGACTATTCCCGAGCTCTTCGCAATGCTGAAAGCTGCAGAGGTAGAAATCAAAAAGGAGCATCAAGTGTTGATGGTCAGCAAGACCACTAGTTTCAAGAAAAAGGGCAAAGGGAAGAAGAAGGGGAACTTCAAGAAGAACGGCAAGCAAGTTGCTGCTCAAGAGAAGAAACCCAAGTCTGGACCTAAGCCTGAAACTGAGTGCTTCTACTGCAAGCAGACTGGTCACTGGAAGCGGAACTGCCCCAAGTATTTGGTGGATAACAAGGATGGCAAGGTGAACAAAGGTATATGTGATATACATGTTATTGATGTGTACCTTACTAGAGCTCGCAGTAGCACCTGGGTATTTGATACTGGTTTTGTTGCTAATATTTGCAACTCGAAACAGGGACTACGGATTAAGCGAACACTGGCGAAGGACGAGGTGACGATGCGCGTGGGAAATGGTTCCAAAGTCGATGTGATCGCGGTCGGCACGCTACCTCTACATCTACCTTCGGGATTAATATTAGACCTAAATAATTGTTATTTGGTGCCAGCGTTGAGCATGAACATTATATCTGGATCTTGTTTGATGCGAGACGGTTATTCATTTAAATCAGAGAATAATGGTTGTTCTATTTATATGAGTAATATCTTTTATGGTCTTGCACCTTTGAGAAGTGGTCTATTTTTGATGAATCTCGATAGTAGTAACACACATATTCGTAATGTTGAAGCCAAAAGATGCAGAGTTGATAATGACAGTGCAACTTATTTGTGGCACTGCCATTTAGGTCATATCGGTATAAAGCGCATGAAGAAACTCCATACTGATGGACTTTTGGAACCACTTGATTATGAATCACTTGGTACTTGCGAACCGTGCCTCATGGGCAAGATGACTAAAACACCGTTCTCCGGTACTATGGAGAGAGCAACAGATTTATTGGAAATCATACATACCAATGTATGTGGTCCGATGAATATTGAGGCTCGTGGCGGATATCGTTATTTTCTCACCTTCACAGATGACTTAAGCAGATATGGGTATATCTACTTAATGAAACATAAATCTGAAACATTTGAAAAGTTCAAAGAATTTCAGAGTGAAGTTGAAAATCATCGTAACAAGAAAATAAAGTTTCTACGATCTGATCGTGGAGAAGAATATTTGAGTTACGAGTTTGGTGTACATTTGAAAAATTGTGGAATAGTTTCGCAACTCACGCCACCCGGAACACCACAGTGTAATGGTGTGTCCGAACGTCGTAATCGTACTTTACTAGATATGGTGCGATCTATGATGTCTCTTACTGATTTACCGCTATCATTTTGGGGTTATGCTTTAGAGACGGCCGCATTCACGTTAAATAGGGCACCATCAAAATCCGTTGAGACGACGCCTTATGAACTATGGTTTGGCAAGAAACCAAAGTTGTCGTTTCTTAAAGTTTGGGGCTGCGATGCTTATGTGAAAAAGCTTCAACCTGATAAGCTCGAACCCAAATCGGAGAAATGTGTCTTCATAGGATACCCAAAGGAGACAGTTGGGTACACCTTCTATCACAGATCCGAAGGCAAGACATTCGTTGCTAAGAATGGATCCTTTCTAGAGAAGGAGTTTCTCTCGAAAGAAGTGAGTGGGAGGAAAGTAGAAATTGACAAGGTAACTGTACCTGCTCCCTTATTGGAAAGTAGTACATCACAGAAAACTGTTTCTGCGACACCTATACCAATTAGTGAGGAAGCTAATGATGATGATCATGAAACTTTAGGTCAAGATACTACTGAACCTCGTAGATCAACCAGAGCGAGATCCGCACCAGAGTGGTACGGTAATCCTGTCCTGGAAATCATGCTGCTAGATCATGATGAACCTACGAACTATGAAGAAGCGATGGTGAGCCCAGATTCTGCAAAATGGCTTGAAGCCATGAAATCTGAGATGGGATCCATGTATGAGAACAAAGTATGGACTTTTGTTGACTTGCCCGATGATCGGCAAGCAATTGAGAATAAATGGATCTTCAAGAAGAAGACAGACGCTGATGGTAATGTTACTGTCTACAAAGCTCGACTTGTCGCAAAAGGTTTTCGACAAGTTCAAGGGGTTGACTACGATGAGACCTTCTCACCCGTAGCGATGCTTAAGTCTATCCGAATCATGTTAGCAATTGCCGCATTTTATGATTATGAAATTTGGCAGATGGATGTCAAAACTGCATTCCTGAATGGATTTCTGGAAGAAGAGTTGTATATGATGCAACGGGAAGGTTTTGTCAATCCAAAGGGAGCTAACAAAGTGTGCAAGCTCCAGAGATCCATTTATGGACTGGTGCAAGCCTCTCGGAGTTGGAATAAACGCTTTGATAGTGTGATCAAAGCATTTGGTTTTATACAGAATTTCGGAGAAGCCTGTATTTACAAGAAAGTGAGTGGGAGCTCTGTAGCATTTCTGATATTATATGTGGATGACATATTGCTGATTGGAAATGATATAGAATTTCTGGATAGCATAAAGGGATACTTGAATAAGAGTTTTTCAATGAAAGACCTCAGTGAAGCTGCTTACATATTAGGCATAAAGATCTATAGAGATAGATCAAGACACTTAATTGGACTTTCACAAAGCACATACCTTGACAAGATTTTGAAGAAGTTCAAAATGGATCAAGCAAAGAAAGGGTTCTTGCCTGTATTACAAGGTGTGAAGTTGAGTCAGACTCAATGCCCGACCACTGCAAAAGATAGAGAGAAAATGAAATATGTTCCCTATGCTTCAGCCATAGGCTCTATCATGTATGCAATGATGTGTACCAGACCTGATGTGTGCCTTGCTATAAGTTTAGCAGGGAGGTACCAAAGTAATCCAGGAGTGGATCACTGGACATCGGTCAAGAACATCCTGGAATACCTGAAAAGGACTAAGGATATGTTTCTCGTATATGGAGGTGACAAAGAGCTCACCGTAAAAGGTTACGTTGATGCAAGCTTTGACACTGATCCGGACGATTCTAAATCGCAAACCGGATACATGTTTACATTAAACGGTGGAGCTGTCAGTTGGTCCAGTTCTAAACAAAGCGTCGTAGCGGGATCTACATGTGAAGCGGAGTACATAGCTGCTTCGGAAGCAGCAAACGAAGGAGTCTGGATGAAGGAGTTCATATCCGATCTATGCATCGGGTCCAATGAAAATCTTTTGTGACAATACTGGTGCAATTGCCTTGTCAAAGCAATCCAGATTTCACAAGAGGACCAAGCACATCAAGAGACGCTTCAATTCCATCCGGGATCTAGTCCAGGTGGGAGACATAGAGATTTGCAAGATACATACGGATCTGAATGTTGCAGACCTGTTGACTAAGCCTCTTCCACGAGCAAAACATGATCAGCACCAAGACTCCATGGGTGTTAGAATCATTACTGTATAATCTAGATTATTGACTCTAGTGCAAGTGGGAGACTGAAGGAAATATGCCCTAGAGGCAATAATAAAGTTATTATTTATTTCCTTATATCATGATAAATGTTTATTATTCATGCTAGAATTGTATTAACCGGAAACATAATACATGTGTGAATACATAGACAAACTTAGTGTCACTAGTATGCCTCTACTTGACTAGCTCGTTAATCAAAGATGGTTATGTTTCCTAACCATGAACAAAGTGTTGTTATTTGATTAACGAGGTCACATCATTAGTAGAATGATCTGATTGACATGACCCATTACGTTAGCTTAGCACCCAATCGTTTAGTATGTTGCTATTGCTTTCTTCATGACTTATACATGTTCCTATGACTATGAGATTATGCAACTCCCATTTACCGGAGGAACACTTTGTGTGCTACCAAACATCACAACGTAACTGGGTGATTATAAAGGAGCTCTACAGGTGTCTCCAAAGGTAGATGTTGGGTTGGCGTATTTCGAGATTAGGATTTGTCACTCCGATTGTCGGAGAGGTATCTCTGGGCCCTCTCGGTAATGCACATCACATAAGCCTTGCAAGCATTGCAACTAATGAGTTAGTTGCGGAATGATGTATTACAGAACGAGTAAAGAGACTTGCCGGTAACGAGATTGAACTAGGTATTAGATACCGACGATCGAATCTCGGGCAAGTAACATACCGATGACAAAGGGAACAACGTATGTTGTTATGCGGTCTAACCGATAAAGATCTTCGTAGAATATGTAGGAGCCAATATGGGCATCCAGGTCCCGCTATTGGTTATTGACCGGAGATCTATCTCAGTCGTGTCTACATTGTTCTCGAACCGTAGGGTCCGCACGCTTAACGTTACGATGACAGTTATTATGAGTTTATGCATTTTGATGTACCGAAGTTAGTTCGGAGTCCCAGATGTGATCGCGGACATGACGAGGAGTCTCAAAATAGTCGAGACATAAAGATTGATATATTGGAAGCCTATATTTGGACATCGGAATTGTTCCGGGTGAAATCGGCATTTTACCAGAGTACCGGGGGGTTACCGGAACCCCCCCGGGGGTTATTGGGCCAACATGGGCCTTAAGGGAGAAGAGGAGAGGAGGCAAGAGGTGGCCGCGCGCCCCTCCCCTTCCTAGTCCGAATAGGACAAGGGAAGGGGGGCGGCGCCCCCCCTTTCCTTCGTCTCTTCCTCCTATTTCCCCCTCTCTCTCCTAGTCCAACTAGGAGTCCTACTCCCGGTGGGAGTAGGACTCCCCTTGGTGCGCCACACCCTGGCTGGCCGCCTCCTCCCCTTGCTCCTTTATATACGGGGACAAGGGGGCACCTCTAGACACACAAGTTGATCCACGTGATCGTTCCTTAGCCGTGTGCGGTGCCCCCTTCCACCATATTCCACCTCAATCATATCGTTGTAGTGCTTGGGCGAAGCCCTACATCGGTAGAACATCATCATCGTCACCACGCCATTGTGCTGACAGAACTCATCCCCAAAGCTTTGCTGGATCGGAGCCCGGGGAGCGTCATCGAGCTGTACGTGTGCTAAGAACTCAGAGGTGCCGGAGTAACGGTGCTTGGATCGGTCGGATCGGGAAGACGTACGACTAGTTCCTCTACGTTGTGTTAACGCTTCCGCAGTCGGTCTGCGTGGGTACGTAGACAACACTCTCCCCTCTCGTTGCTGTGCATCACCATGATCTTGCGTGTGCGTAGGAATTTTTTTGAAATTACTACGTTCCCCAACAGTTTATGGCAAGCCAGAAGCTCAAACACTATTTTAAGGGCCATCCTATCGTAGTGGTCAGTTCAGCTCCTCTAGGCGACATCATTAAAAATAGAGAGGCAACTGGCCAGATTGCCAAGTGGGCCATTGAGCTTGGACCTCACGGGCTCAAATATATACCCCGCACGGCGATCAAGTCCCAGGCACTCGTAGATTTCATCAACAATTGGACAGAGTTACAGGCACCTGAGGAGAAACCAGATAATACATATTGGACTATTCATTTTGATGGGTCCAGACAGTTAGAGGGTTCGGGGGCTGGAGTCGTATTAACTTCCCCACGAGGTGACAAGTTTTGTTATGTCCTCCGTTTAATGTTCCCTTGTACTAACAATGTAGCTGAATAGGAGGCTTTACTCCACGGTCTTCGGATGGCTAAAGAGATGAATTTGAGCCGGGTTAAGTGCCTCGGCGATTCAGATCTAGTGGCTCAGCAAGTGTCTGGCACTTGAGATTCTAAGGACCCACTCATGGCTGCATATTGGCGAGAGGTGGACGCAGTGGCTGGTCACTTTAAAGGTTATCAGGTGGACCATATAGACCGGCGGAAGAATGAAACGGCGGACGCTTTAAGTCATCTTGGTTCCCAACGTAAACCGGTTCCGCCCAATGTCTTTCTTGATGCATTGCACAATCCGTCAGTCAAAATACCAACCGAAGAAGATTTGGCTATTCCTGATCCGGAGGCTCAGTTGGTGGCAGCTCTGCATGCCATACCGGATTGGACGATCCCATATCTGGATTAAATTAACCGGGGCGAGTTACCACCTGAGGAAATGTTGGCTCGACAGATAATCCAGCGGTCCAAGTCCATGACCATACTCAACGGGGAGTTACATCGTTACAGTGTTTCAGGAGCAATTCAGCGATGCGTTTCTTCTCAAGAAGGTTGTGAGATTTTGCCAGAAATTCATGAAGGGGATTACAGTCACCACGCCGGTTCAAAGTCGTTGGTTGCCAAAGCTTTTCGCCACGGTTTTTACTGGTTGACGGCGCATGCTGATGCGGAGGATTTAGTCAAAAGATGTGATGGATGTCAAAAGTTTGCCCGCTGTGCGCACGTTTCGGCTCAAGAGTTGCGGATGATTCCAATTACGTGGCCGTTTGCAACTTGGGGGCTGGATATGGTTGGACCCTTCAAGCGCTCCAAGGACAAGAAGACCCATCTGTTAGTAGCAGTTGATAAATTCACTAAATGGGTAGAGGCAGAGCCAGTCAGCAAGTGTGATGCAGCCACGGCGGTTCAATTCATCAAAAAGGTGATATTCCGGTTTGGCTTTCCACATAGCATTATAGCAGATAATGGTACTAACTTGTCAAAAGGAGAGATGGAAGAATTCTGTCAATGTGAGCACATCCGGCTTGATCTAGCATCAGTGGCTCACCCCCCAATCTAATGGTCAAGCGGAAAGGGCAAATCAAGAAATTCTACGGGGTATTAAACCAAGGCATATGGTTCCCTTAAAGCGGACGCCGGGTTGTTGGGTCGAGGAGCTACCTTATGTGTTATGGAGCATCAACACCACACCCAATAGGTCTACGGGTTACACGCCTTTCTTCATGGTTTATGGAGCGGAGGCGGTTCTTCCTAGTGACATCCATCATGATTCGCCCCGTGTGGCAGCTTATGTTGAAGCTGATAATGAGAAGGCACGTCAGGATTCTCTGGACCTGTTGGATGAAGAGCGGGATCTTGCAGCAGCACGTTCGGCGATTTATCAACAAGATCTTCGACGTTATCACAGCCGCCGGGTTAAAACTAGAACCTTTCAAGAAGGTGATTTGGTCCTCCGGCTCATCCAGGATCAGACTGATATGCACAAGTTATCCCCCCCTTGGGAAGGACCCTTTGTGGTCAGCAAAAATCTGCACAACAGATCCTACTACCTCACTGATGTTCGAGAGCATGAAGACTCACGTCAATCGGAGGAGGAGACAAAGCGGCCATGGAACATAGCTCTCCTTCGGCCTTACTATACTTGAAGCCATAGGCTCTTCACCTATACATATTTATGAAAGTGTATATACCATATAATAAACCGGAGCCTCCATTATAAGCGGGGTATCTGTTCTTTCTTATATCATATGTGTGCTTTTACAAGTTAACGGTCAAAGTGGAGTCTTTGTTAAACCGGCTTTAGCAGCTGCATAAAGATAAAGAAAATCACTAGGGGGCTTGGTCATGTTTGAACCACAGCTACACCTCTTGATAGGCATTTCAGTCACACAAGGAAAATTTGTGGATCCAAAGAGAGTATTGTACACAGTACAAACTCAAACATAGGCACACGTTGAGCATCGCTCACAAAGTTACTTGGGGGCTCTTTTTTGCAAAGCAACAAAGAGTTTGAAAGGACCCTCGTAATTGGCTATCAAACCACGGCTTCGAAGCCTGGTGTATTCACCTAAAACCCCGGGTTAACCTGCCTTCATCAAGTAAGCCCCTCCTATCCAGGTAATCCTGGCATGACCCATCGAACGTTTGACAAGTCAATCTTTTACAGACCCTGAACTTGTCACAGTTAAAACGATGAATGGTTAATTGGAGGCCCATCTTAAAAGGCTTTGTTAAATGGTTTAACTCAGAGGCCTGGCAGCCCATGAAAAGCCTCGATTTGGAGCCTGGCAGCTTGTAAAAAGCCTCGCATATTTTCCTATTCGAATTTTTGTTGTTGACAATCATAAGTATTTTTTGATAACCCGGCGTCCTTGACCCGGCTTGCTTTCCAACCACCAGTTGTTGGCACATGATCAATTATAAACTGGTGGTCATTGACCCGGTCTGGTTTGACTAAATCACCAGTGTTATAAACAAAATCCAGTAGTTATACCGGTTCGGTTTAATAGATAGACCAGCATTATGAAGATGAAATTATCAAACGTATCGGGTTGGTGTTAACCACCTTTGCTGTATACATGTTTGGTCAATCAATGAGGTATGTTCTGTACATTATTTTTTGTACAAACACTTGATTATTCAGCTAAAGTACTATATACTTCTTGGATATTATGACATGTTTAGCGGTAAACCGCTAGACACTTTTAAGTTTTTTGGACCCAGGAAGGCAAGTCATCATAGGCTATGCATAAAATATATCCTGAAGGGCGGCACAGATTGTCACAAAGCATTATGAAACATGCTCGATGGCATGGCAGATAAACAAAGTTTCAGCTATCCTATTACATGAAGCTTCAAAGCAGTTCAAAGAGTGCCATTATTTTTCATAGTAGCCATATAAACCAGCGGTCGGATCATGACTTTTCATCACAACGGTTTGACGGTTGCGGATCAGTTGGTGTCGGCGCTTCTTCATCCCTCCCCAGCCGTTGGAAATCAGCCGTTGACCAATTGATTCCGGTTAAAGCTTGGAACACTGCTTCGTCATGGATAAGATCAGAAGGGTTAATATCAGGGGCATAAGTGTGCTTACGAATCGGAGGCACAAGTTCTTCGACTTCATGGATATCGGACGGCTGTCTTTTCCCTTCTGCATCATAACACGGTTGAAAATGGGACAAATCGGTGTCCTCAGCCAATTTGCTGGCCGCTGGCCGCATCTGTTTGGTCAGCCGCTGAAGATCATCATTGTCAAAGTTTGAACCGTCTTCTTTAACACCTGGATATCCTTTAATGATATCCTCCGCTTCAAGGTCTGGAATCCAGGCCTTGGCTCGAATAAGGGCGGTTAATGCTCCTGCTCTCGCAGCGGCTCTTTTCAACTCGATAATACGCGCCGATAACATGCCCAACTTCTCAAGGGTCTCCTTAACCAACATTGGCGCCGGTTTGTTATAAGCCGTTGTACTAACGGCTCGTTGAGATCCAGAGTATAGCTGCTCAACCAATGTATATGCCGCTTTGAGCTTCATTCGCATATCTGCACCAAGATGAGTGATCCGAGTTCCTGCCAAAGATTTTATCAACATTTTGGTCAGTTTTAAGATTCATTGACTGGTGCAACATACATAAGCAGACACTTACCAAAGATAGCAGAGGTCATAGCGTTGATTTGGCGCTTCAAACCGACTAGTTCTTCAACCACCGGTTTCAGGGCTTCCTCGGCATCTACAGCTCTTTTGGTCAAACTGGCTTTTTCGGTTTCCCATTCAGCACGATCTTGGTTGAAGGATTCTTTCAATTTTTCCATTCTGGCCAGGGCCTGCGTCAGCTCCTCTTTGGCTTTTACAGCTTCGGCTTGTTGAGACTTCACATTTTCTTGCAAGTTAGAGTTTTGGGCATCTTTGCTTCTCAGTTCAGCCTGCAACATTGAAGGTATATTCAACAAAATAACATATTTATGCACTAAGTATAAAGCATATAACAAGTTATCCACTTCATACTTGGGGGCTAATGCCTATTTGCTCTCAAATACTACCCTCTATACAAGTCTCCAGAACAATGCAAGCATTATCCTTGACACTTGGGGGCTAATGTACGTTTGTTATAAACCGGCGGTGTGGATTAAAAACCGGATTAACTTGCCAAGTTAAACCGGCCTTTGGGGGCTATGCTACAGAACGTTATCTATTTTTTTTCAAACATGAGTCTTATCTATGATTGAGGACACACCTTTGCAAGGATCAATGATGGGATGCTTGAAGTGTTACAGAGACCCGGTTTATGATTAACAATCATAAAATGGCTCTTGGAGGCTACTTGGAATAGTATTTCAGCTATAAATCAATCTACAAGGGAGAAGCATTTACCTCATATCGTTATTTCATCAAATTCACCAAACCGGCTTCATAATCCCGGTTTGAGTGCAGACGGTTCAAGAAGCCGGAATGAAGCTCAGCAGCGTTAAGATGAGCACAGTTTGATAAGTTGCTGCTCCATTTACCTTTATCCCTGGCAATTTGCTCTTCTTTGGCACTATGCTGAGCCAAAATGACAGGATGACCAGGAGAGCTATGGCCTGTTCCAGTAATAATAACGTCATCACCTTGGCCTTCAGGATTTTTGGTGGATGATGATGGAATTTCAGTGTCTTTCATTGGATTAGCCCGGTTTGGTTCTGCCGGTTCAGTATTAGGGGCGGCCGGCTCAGCATCTATTGGTTCATCAGTATGTTGGCCATCAAGGGGCGGATCATCAAAAGTTGTTACAGGATGGAGGCCTTCCGGTTCACCAGTCTGCTCTGATTCACCTCTTGGTTCTTCTTCTTCGGCAACAGGGTCTTCTGGCGGATTGGTGACTCAAGCATTCTTGCTGGGTCTGGCTTTGGCCCTGCAAACAGAATAAAAAAGGATTAACATCCTGTTCAAAAGATGTAGGGTGCATTGAAAGGAAAGGTTTTTCATAACTCACCCGGCCACAGTTTTCAAAGGGGGAGTTGAGTTACTGGCGATTCACCAGAAGAGGAAGGAGGTGTCACTTGATAATTTGAATTGGACGGATTAAGAGGCTGTCTGAAATAACCTGCCTTGGGGTAAGAATGGTCAGAAGTAGGAGAAACCTCAAACCGGTGCTTCCGAACCGGAGTATCAGGTAAACCGATAGAGGTGACCTGTTGGCCACTGTGCCGGGTTGTCCAGCGAGCATCGTGCTGTTGAGTCTTCAAAATAAATGTTGGATCCAAGTAAGCAAGAGGATGAGAAAAGCTTACTTTCCGGATTGCTTGGCGAGTTTTTTGTGTTGGCATAGAGTCCGAACCGGAGGAAAGGGTAATTACCTCTATGTCATCAGCCTGACTAGCTTCTGCCTCCTCCTAAGGAAGACCATTGTGAACAAGATGCATAAAAAGAGAGCCAAGTGAGTCAAGTTCTACCTCAACTTCTGGGTCATCAGTATCATCATCAAGTTCCATATTAATCCAGTCAGCCGTTTTCCGCTTTGACGTCCGTTTTACGGCTTTGGTCTTCGGGCGGGTTGGTTTGACCACTTTGTCTCCAGTTGGCTTTGTCGCTTTCTCTATGGATTTCCATTTCCAGAAAGGGTCATCACACTATATAAAGAAGAAGGGTTATAGCTTGTATAAGTTAAAGGAATTAGAGATGAAAAGGAAGTGTAATGCTTACAACAGGCGGTTTGTTCTTGGTATAGAAGGGACTCAGACCGGTTTGACTACAGACCAGTTCTGATTCATTCAGAATTTTCTTTACACCTTCAGTAACTTCTTCCTCAGATAATTGGATGTTGCAGTGGCGTTGAGGATCGTCAACTTCACTGGTATATTCGCACATTAAACCAGGACGCCGACTTAGCAGCAAGATACTCCAGGATATCCAACAGCGCACAAAATCCACACCTGTTAAACCATTTGCCATAAAGGCCCGGGGCTTGGCGATTTGAGGAGCGTATTTTGCTCTTTCTGAAGAGCTCAGGCATTGTGGCATTGGGTGAGTATTGGATAATCTATGATCACGGAAGCCGGGGAGGGGATTTTCATCCTCAAGTGAAGTGTCTCTGCAATAGAACCATGTTTGGTTCCATTCCTTTGGGTGGCTATGGTGTTTGGCATGAGGAAATTCCACTTCTTTCCGCTTTTGAATCGATACACCACCAAGCTCTGTGTTCGGGCCATTTACAAACTCTATGCGCCGGTTTAAGTGAAAGAAATCCCGGAACAATTCTGCAGTTGGTTCTTCTTGTAAATAGACTTCATAGAAGACTTGGAAATTGCATAAGTTGGAGACTGAGTTGGGACCAATATCTTGTGGATGCAGTTGGAAGCTCGCAAGCACATCTCGATAAAATTTTGACCCTGGCGGTTTGAAACCACGGCCTACATGGTCAACAAAGATTATCACCTCGCCTTGTCTTGGGGTTGGAGGATTCTCTGTTCCTGGAACTCGCCATTTGATCTCAGTTTTCTTAGGCAGAGAGCCGATGCTAACCATCTCATCCAATTGAGCCTCAGTAACCCGGGAACAAGCCCAGTTGTAGGCAGTGAATTGTTTGGCCATTGCAAAGCGAACAAACTGAAAATGAAAGGCCGGTTTATAAATTACGCATGATTATACACAAGAGACAAGGGAGTAAGAAACATGCTGATATGATAAATGGTACAACCCGAAGACTAGTATAATGAGAGAGAAAGGTAATGATAGCACAGGGTTGATCAGACACTGTTAAACCGGAGCATAATTATGAAGGTAACATGCTCTTCCGGTTTATCAGAGGGCTAATGGCATAGACTATTTATACAATGTTAAACCGCTTATATTGGTGCGAGGAGAAACGGATCTCACAGGAACATAGAGACAGATCTCACAGTGATGTATAAAACTTTTGGATCTAAAGATAAGACAGAAAAGCAAAAATAATTGGATCTTGAAGGGGTGTAGAACTGAAGCAACTTTTGACAGACTAGATCAGTTCTTTGCGCATAAGGATTTGTGATGACCATGGTAGGTAAGCTACTGCAAGAGATGCATCAAGCATGAAGTGTCCATCTATTAAAGGAAGAACAGGGAAGAATAGCACTGATGAACTTAGGAAGAACTGTGAAGAATGTCGAAACCCTAGAATAGATCTATGGTGAAAAAAGCAGAGAACTTATCGGAGCTGGTGAGGAAGCAGAAGGGCGCCGCAGTATTCTGGTGCGTTCAGGGTGTTGCAGTGGCCAAGGTCGGAGCAGAGGTGACGGTCGACGGTGGCGGCAGAGCTCGAGAGGCTGAGCGGCGTGAGGAAGACGACGTGAAGAAGCACGGGGGGAAACGGTGAAAATGAACCCTCGGTCCTATTTATAAGGCGAAGTGATAAAATGGCTAGTATGGGAATCGAGGAGCCCAAAAAATGGATAAGTTAATAAAGGTGTCGCCTCGATGACTGGATATATATTAAATGAAGGAAATCTCCAACATGAACGGATGGATGACTTCAGGGCGGTTTATCATAATTTTGAAGTATGACGTCACGGCGGTTTACAAGATAAAAAATGAAGATAAGATAGAAGATTCTTTCTAAAGTGTGGAAGATTGACATGAAGAAGTTCAATCCAATCTGGGGCCTAATGTTGGGGATATTACTACTGGAGGTAAACCGATCTTATGTAGCCGGGTTGACTCTTTGAAGATTAGAAGCCCATGAAGATGTAAAGATGATGGCGCTTTATGGAGGGCCCAAAGGCGGGTTACAGTCTGTAAATGTAAACCAGCCTAGTCATGTAACTTGTATAGTATGATAGAAAGAGAGAGGCCGAACCTAATACGTTTTTAATCCGGCTTCGGGACTCTATAGCCCGGCGGGCGTCAACCTATGTATATAAAGGGACGACCCGGCCGCGGTTTAGGGACAGACAACAACAACTCGAGAGCCAGACAAAGCGGATTCGCTCCCTGGCCTTCAAAACCCTAGCAATACCAACCACAACTAGACGTAGGCTTTTACCTTCATCCAAGGGGCCGAACTAGTATAAACTCCAGTGTCCCCTTGTCCGGTTTAGCCCCCTTAAGCTAACCCGTTGCGATGGCTCCATGACTAAGTCCTTTCACAGGGACATCTGCCGTGACAAACCCACGACACCCGCCCTTATAAAGGGATAAGGTTTCACCTTTTTCTACCCACGCCTTCTTCCTCCTTGCTCATCCATTCCCGCGCACTCGAGCTCCAGCGCCCAAGTTCACATCCTTCTCCTCAAATCTCCTCAAACATGTCAGGAGCGGGAGGCAAGTGGATGGTCTCCTCCGTCACAGAGGGACACATCAAAAAAATACGTGAGGCCGGATACTTAGCTGCGGATATCGCGCACCGGCTGCCAGCCGCGGGGCAGATCGTCCCTACCCCTGAACCTCACGAAAGGGTGGTTTTCCTCCCCCACTTCGTCCACGGAATGGGTTTCTCCTCCATCCATTTGTCCGCTGCCTTATGTTCTATTATGGGCTGGACTTTCATGATTTGGCCCCAAATTTCATCCTCAACATCTCGGCGTTCATCATCGTGTGCGAGGCTTTCCTCCGCATCCGGCCCCACTTCGGCCTATGGCTGAAGACCTTCGATATCAAGCCGAAGGTGGTTGGCGGCCAACAAGCGGAATGTGGCGGAGCCATGGTGGGCAAAATGCCCAAAGTTACATGGCTCGAGGGCTCATTCGTGGAGACCATAAAGGGGTGGCAATCGGGGTGGTTCTACATCACCGAGCCGCGCGACACCAACTGGGTGGTGGCCCCCGAGTTTCGATCTGGAATCCCCACGCGGCTCACTAATTGGAAGGAGAAGGGCCTGTCCTGGGGCTCATCGGTGGAGCTGGACGGACTCTAGAAGTGTATCCGGAACATGATAAGCAAGAAACTTAAGCTTGTCAACATAGTCCAGGTCATGCTCTTCCGCCGGATCCTCCCGTGTCAACAACGGGATTTCAACTTATGGGAGTTCGACCCAGCCCAGCACCAGACTCTACGCGAGCTCTTCGACATGACGCATAAGCACGTCTGGAAGGTGCTGTTCAAGGGCGCCAAGGTCCCTCCTTCTCTTACCGAGGACCGCGGGCTAAGCGCGAAGCGCCCCGCGAATCTAGTAAGTTCTGTACATCTCGTAGGGTATTTATTTCCCATAGCTTAACCATGTGCGGGGTCTGAGTTCCCATGCCTTTGACAAGACTGGGTGGAGACATCGGAGCAGATTAACTGTCCGGCCCCTCTGCCCGAAGACCCTGCGGACGCTCTCCTGACGGAGATGCGGACTCCGGCTCCTTATGTGGTTGTCGGGGTAAATAGCCACGGGTAGCCCAGCCGGCTTCCCCTGGCCCCTCAGAAAAAATTGTGAGCCCGTCCGGCTCATAAGAAGACTCAAGACTTAGGCCGGCTCCCCCCTAGCCGGCTAACTTCCTAGCCGGCTTGGGGGGCGGCCCGCTCTTTCTACCCCCGCAAAGAAAACTATGGAGGGCCGGCTATGACGTGGCCGGCCGCGGCAAGGCCGGCTATGGCACGGCCGGCTCCGATAAAGCAGTCAACGCCGTACCCGTGATGTACGCGTCCACTCTGCGATGATGAAGCGGGGCGTGGCTACAGTGGAGCCTGCCACCCCCAAAACCCGGACCACGCCTGGTACAGCGCGTCGTGCGGGCAACTGCGGCCCGCCCGGCGCGGCACTGTAGCCTCGGCGGCTCTGACGCCGTCCACGACGGGCCGCCAGTGTGGCCCCCGAGGCGGTGGGCTCCTTCGGGCAGAGAGATGCCGAAGGCGGCCACACCTCCTCTCAAGCCGGCAAGACAGAGGGCCGGCTTGGCGCAGCCGGCCTGCCGCCTTCTCCGAAGGAGACGCCCATTAAGAAGACAAGGTGCGGCGGGGCTACAGTAATCGCCCGCCAGGGCGGCGTTACTGTAGCCACGCTTACCCCGACCAAGCCTGCGCCAACAAACATGGAGCAACAGTAACCGGCCGCCGACAAGGCCCTGGCCGGTGGGGCCGGCCTGTCGTCCCAGGAGCCGGCAGTCGGCAGGACCCACCAGCCGGCGGGCCCCAGAAGCCGGCGGAGAAGCCGGCGAGCATATTCACAGAAAGTTGGGCCTCGCGCCCAGTCGGATTACCATTGTACCCCCGGGGGGTAGGCCTATATAAACCCCCCGGTGCACCCATGCAAAGGGTTGAACTCTTTTTCTAGACATAGACACTTACAAGGAGAAGAGGCAGGCCGTGCTAAGCCCTTCTTCCTCCTTCCTTCCCAAATAGCTCAAGGAGCATTGTAGCCACCTGTGAACTTAGTAACCATGCGGAGACCCCGCAGAGCAGCAGTAGGGGTGTTATCTCCCCGGAGAGCCCTGAAGCTGGGTAAGATTCGCCGGCGTGCATGTCTACGCCTCATCCCGTTTCCAGGCACCGGCGACGTTCTTTTGGCCCCCGCAATGATAAGCCACCCGTTGGCATATGTCGATCCTACCACCCGACATTTGGCGCCCACCGTGGGGCCAGGTGCACCGTCGTCCGGAGACCTGTTCTGGACGGGAACCCTTTTCCTTCCTCGCGGGCGCAGCCAGCCTGGCTCGCCCGATGGCGCTTGCCGCGACGCGCTGCATGGCGTCGCTGACGCCTGCGCAGCTAGCGGCCTCGCTAGCCTCTTCGACAAGGCCCGCATCTCCGACGAGCTCGCCTCTGATGCGGGCACAGATCACCTCGCCAACCTCCTCAGCCAGCTCCACGTCTCCAGCGAGCCCGCTGCGGACTTGGAGTCGGTTGGCTCCACCGACCCGATGCCCGTCGACTCCGACGCGGCATCCTACGACACCTTCCCCACCGACGTCACGGTCTACAACGATCCGCTCCCTCCGGCTGGCGATTGCGATTCCGACGCCCCCGAGGTGATGGTTATCGGCCTTGACGGCCCGACCGATGAGGGCGCCCGCGACTCCCCGCGCGCGGCAGCCCAAGACTTGTCCGTCCCCCTTCCGGCTGACGCCAGCGACGAAGTTCTGGAGGCACGCCGCCTCACCCTCCTCGCGGAGGGCCGGCGGCTGGCCTCCGTAAGACGCCTCACTGAGGCCTACCAGCGCGAAGCTGATCGCGCCGCCTTCGGCACGCCGGCTCCGGCTGGCCTAGCCGGGCCGGCGCTGTCAGGCAGCGCGGCGCCGTCATCGCCGACACGCTCGGCGTGGATCGCCCGGTCTACGCCACCCTGCTTGAGAACCTGCGCGCCGCCCAGGCGGCCGTAGACGAACTAGACAGCTTGGAAGCCGAGGATCTCCCCCATATGACGCGGCGCATCCAGCAGCTAATCGATGCGGCCGCACGACGGCACGATGCCGATGCCTGCGCGGGAAGCCTTCCCCCGCGCCGCGAGCACGGCGCGACCTCCCGGTCGCCGACTACCAGCTACACCCGCGCGCGGCGCGAGAAAGAGCCGGCTTCCAGCCGAAGCCGGACCCAAGTCTCCATCGAGCGAGACGCGGACGGCCGCCCCCGAGCCATGGAATGGCGGGGCACCCCGCCTCCGCCTCGAACTCGCGGAGAAAGATATCCTACCCCGCCTCCTGTGGCTCACCCGACTCTCAGCGGCCGGCTTGGTCGCCGGGAGGGAATCGGCGAAAACGACGCCCGCCACCGGATCGACCGCCTGGCCCGATCTCTGGCGCTAGAAGAAGACGATGTCGGCCCGCCTTGCTTCGGCCCCCGCATCCGCGATGAGCCCTTCCCCAAAGGGTTCTCGCTCCCATGAGACACGCCTAAGAACAACGGCTCGGTGAAGCCGGAAGACTAGCTGACCGACTACTCCACAGCCGTCAGCATCGCCAATGGCAACCGGCGCGTTGCTGTAAAGTACGTGCCCCTCATGCTGCAGGGCACGGCGCGGACTTGGCTTAACAGCCTTAAGCCGCTCAGCATCAACAGCTGGGTGGACTTTACTGAGGCCTTCGTTCGCAACTTCACCAGCACCTACAAGTGGGCTCCCAAGCCCAGACAGCTCTCCCTGTGTGTACAGGGCCCAGCCGAGTCCACTCGCGACTACCTGACGCGTTGGGCCGAGCTCCGCAACTCCTGTGAGGGGGTGCACGAGGTGCAAGCCATCGAATACTTCACCGCCGGGTGCCGAGAGGGCACCCTCCTCAAGCACAAGCTTCTCTGCGATGAGGCGACTACCCTCGACGAGCTCCTAAACATCGCCGACAAGTACGCCACCGCCGACTCCTCGATGAAGACCGAGCTCCGGGTGGGCGCATCCGGAAAGGTACTCAATCCGGCGCCCAAAGCGCCGGCTGGAGATGGCGGCCGACGCCAACACCAGAACGATCAAAAATGCAAGGGCCCTGCGCCACCTCCCGCCAGTCGGCAGGTGGCCACGGTCGAAGACGCGCCGCCTGAAGGGCGGCCCGCGCCCAAGAAGCCTAAGGGCGGTCGGCCGTCTTGGCAGCTGGCCTTCTCCTACGAGCAAACCCTTGATGCCCCATGCAAATTCCATAGCGGCGCGAAGCCGTCCAACCACACGACCCGCAAATGCAACTGGCTCGCCCGAATCTCGAAGGGCGAAGGGCTCACGCCGACTCCGCCTGCCGGCCCACCGCCGCCGGCTCCGCCGCCCAAAGCCGCCCGGCCCGCGGTCGACGCCGTACAGGACGAGTTCCCCGACGAGCAAGCGTCTTATGTCATCTTCACGAGCCAGCCCGAAGACCGGCGCGGCAAGCGCCGAGAGCAACAGGAGGTCAACATGGCCTCTACCAGCCCAGCCGGCCACATGCACTGGTCGGAGAAACCCATCAGCTGGAGCCGGGCCGACCACCCAGAGGTGATGCCCTGCCCCGGCTCCTACGCATTGGTCCTGGAGGCCACCCTCGCTACGGATACGCTCGCCGCACGCTTCTCCCGCGTGCTGGTCGATGGCGGAAGCAGCATCAACATCCTGTACCGCGACACCATGGAGAAGCTGGGCGTCAAGGCCAAGCAACTTGCGCCGACTCGAACGGTGTTCCACGGCATCGTACCCGGACTGTCCTGCACCCCCATCGGCAAGCTCAAGATCGATGTACTCTTTGGGGGCAAGGATCATTTCCGCCGGGAAGCAATCTGGTTCGAGGTGGTGGACCTGGATAGCCCTTATCATGCCTTTCTTGGCCGACCCGCCTTGGCCAAGTTCATGGCGGTCCCCCACTATGCTTACCTCAAGATGAAGATACCGAGCTCTAAGGGTGTCATCACCATCGCCGGCGACTACAAGAAGTCCGCGGACTGCGCCGCGGCCAGCAGCCGGCTGGCCGAATCCCTCGTGATCGCGGCCGAGAGGAAGACGCTGGACCGGGTCGTGGCCCTGGCCAGCAAGCAGCTAAACCAACCCGCCGACTCCAAGGAGTATGATGCCCAAGGATCTTTCCAGCCGGCCAAGGAGACCAAGAAGATACGGCTCGACCCCGAGCACCCCGAGAGGTTCGCCGTCATTGGGGCGAGCCTAGATAGCAAATAGGAAGGCGAGCTCGCTGATTTCCTCCGTGAGAATCGGGATATCTTTGCATGGTCCCCCAAGGACATGCCGGGTGTTCCGAAGGATTTCGCCGAGCACAAATTGCACGTGCGGGAGGATGCTAAACCAGTCAAGCAGCCCCTCCGCCGACTGTCAGAAGAGACGAGAAGGATCGTAGGGGAGGAGATAGCCCGGCTCCTTGCAGCCGGCTTCATCATGGAAGTTTTCTTCCCTGAATGGCTCGTGAACCCGGTTCTCGTGCTGAAGAAGAATAACAAGTGGCGCATGTGTATAGATTACACGAGCCTCAACAAAGCCTGCCCGAAAGATCCCTTCGCTCTGCCCAGGATCGATCAAGTAATAGACTCCACAGCCGGATGCGAGCTGTTGAGCTTTTTGGATGCCTACTCGGGATACCACCAAATCAAGCTGAACCCGGATGACCAACTGAAAACTGCCTTCATCACGCCGTTTGGGGCCTTCTACTACCTGACCATGACGTTCGGCTTGAGGAATGTCGGTGCCACATTTCAGCGTTGCATGCAGAAGTGCCTCCTCACGCAGCTCGGCAAGAATGCCCACGTTTACGTGGATGATGTTGTGGTGAAGACGGAGAAGCGTGGCACTCTGCTGGAAGACTTGAAGGAGACCTTCGAGAACCTGCGCCGGTTCCGAATCAAACTCAACCCAGAGAAATGCGTGTTCGGAGTGACAGCCGGCCAGCTCCTAGGCTTCCTGGTCTCTGAGCGCGGCATAGAGTGCAACCCTATGAAGATCAAAGCCATCGAGAGGATGGCGGTCCCAACCAAGCTCAGAGAGATTCAGAAGTTCACCGGGTGCCTGGCCTCTCTTAACCGCTTCATCAGCTGGCTCGGAGAAAAGGCTCTCCCCCTCTACCGCCTCATGAAGAAGAGCACTCACCTTGAGTGGAACGACCAGGCCGACCAAGCTTTCCATGAGCTGAAGAAAATGCTGTCCACGCCGCCTGTCTTGGCGGCACCGACTGAGAAGGAGCCCATGCTCCTATATATTGCCGCCACCAGCCGGGTGGTCAGCACCGTCATTGTGGTCGAACGCCCCGAAGAAGGGCGAGCCTAGCCGGTCCAGAGACCAGTCTATTACCTGAGCGAGGTGCTGTCCACCTCGAAACAAAATTACCCGCACTATCAGAAGATGTGCTATGGCGTGTACTTCGCCGCCAAGAAGCTGAAGCCGTACTTTCAAGAGCATCCCATCACGGTCGTATGCACTGCCCCGCTTGCCGACATCATAGGCAGCCGGGATGCATCCGGCCGGGTGGCCAAATGGGCCATCGAGCTGGCCCCCTACACCATCTTCTACCAACCCCGCACCGCCATCAAGACGCAAGCGTTGGCCGACTTCCTCGTCGACTGGGCCGAGACCCAATACTTACCGCCGGCGCCCGACTCCACCCATTGGCGCATGCACTTTGACGGATCAAAGATGCGCACCGGCTTGGGAGCCGGCGTCGTCCTTACTTCTCCAAAGGGCGACAAGCTCAAATACACGCTGCAGATCCACTTCGCCGCCTCCAACAACGTCGCCGAGTACGAGGCACTCATACACGGGCTCTGGCTGGCCAAGGAGCTTGGTATTCGCCGGATCCTGTGCTATGGCGACTCGGATTTGGTGGTGCAGCAGTCTTCTGGCGATTGGGACGCCAAGGACGCGAACATGGCGAGCTACCGTTTCCTAGTACAGCAAATCAGCGGATACTTCGACGGATGTGAGTTCCTTCACGTGCCGCGGGCCGACAACGAGCCAGCTGACGCCCTAGCCCGAATAGGTTCCACGCGGCAAGCAATACCAGCCGGCGTCGCCCTGCAGCGCCTCCTCAAGCCTTCAATCAAGCCGTCTCCGGAGTCCAACTCCATTTTCGTGCCGCCTAACCCCGAGGGGGCCAGGTCCGGCTCGAAGAATCAAGCAGCCGGCCCGGGGACTTCAATATTCGGCTCAGGAACTGTCGCACCCGGCCCGGGGACTGCAGCAGCCGGCCCGGGGGCTGCTGTAGCCGGCCCGGGGACTTCTTCAGCACAGGAAGCGGCGGCCGACTCCAGCGCTGCACTGCCCAACCCACCCACCCTGGTGGCTCTGGCCACATTGGTGGCTGAGGAGGTCGCCGCCCCATCATGGGCCCAAGCCATCCGCAACTTTCTGGTGAACCATGACCTGCCGGCTGACAAAAACGAAGCAAGACAAGTTCAGCGCCGGGCTGGAGCATACACAATCGTCAACAGAGAGCTTGTCAAGCGCAGCGCCACCGGAGTCTTGCAGCGATGCGTCGAGCAGGAGAAAGGCATCGCGATCCTCAGGGATATACACCAAGGAGAATGCGGCCATCACGCCGCATCAAGATCACTGGTCGCCAAAGCCTTCCGCCACGGTTTCTTCTGGCCGACTGCTTTGGACGACGCCAAAGAGCTAGTCAAACACTGCAAAGGCTGCCAGCTTTTCAGCTCGCAGCAACACATGCCGGCTTCGGCACTCAAGACCATTCCCATCACCTGGCCCTTTGCCGTCTGGGGGTTGGATATGGTGGGCCCATTCAAGACGGCGCGCGGCGGCATGACACATCTGCTCGTTGCCGTTGACAAATTCACCAAGTGGATCGAGGCAAAGCCGATCAAGAAGCTGAATGGGCCGACTGCAGTGACATTCATTGCAGATATAACAACTCGGTACGGCATACCGCACAGCATCATCACCGACAACGGCACGAACTTTGCCAAAGGTGCCCTGGCACGGTTCTGCGCTGCGCAAGGTATCCGGCTGGACCTTGCGTCAGTTGCCCACCCACAGTCAAACGGCCAAGTGGAGCGGGAAAATGGCCTCATTCTGTCCGGCATCAAGCCTCGACTGGTCGTACCCCTGGAGCGGTCAGCCGGCTGCTGGCTCGATGAGCTGCCGGCTGTCCTATGGAGTCTGCGCACTACTCCCAACAGATCAACCGGCTTCACTCCCTTCTTCCTTGTATATGGTGCCGAGGCGGTCATCCCAACAGACATCGAGTTCGACTCGCCTTGGGTAACCATGTACACGGAAGCGGAAGCCAAAGAAGCACAAGAAGATGGCATCGACCTGCTGGAAGAGGCCCGGCTGTTAGCCCTCAGCCGGTCCGCTATCTACCAGCAGGGTCTGCGCCGCTACCATAGCCGGAGGGTCCGCCCAAGATCCTTCCAGGAGGGCGACCTTGTGCTCCGGCTGATCCAGCGGACAGCTGGCCAGCACAAGCTCGCAGCCCCCTGGGAAGGCCCCTTCATCATCAGCAGAGCCTTGGGCAACGACGCCTACTACCTCATCGACGCGCAGAAGCCAAAGGCACGCAAGAGAGACGACTCCGGCAAGGAGTCGGAGCGACCGTGGAACGCAAATCTCCTTCGAAAGTTTTACAGTTAAAGCACAGTATGTGTCATGCCCACTTTTGTATTTAGTATGATACAGTAGGCTCCCCGAGAAAGACTCGGGGACTGCCACCCGTTGTTTTATGAATGAAAGTTATCATGCGTATGATATTATCTTCTCATTTATTTTGTCCGGTACCGGGTCCGACGAGTCGGCCCGGGGACTGGCCGACTAGAGTTATATCAAGAACCTTACCCGCAGTCAGACAAGTAATGTGTCGATACCCAGGCTTGGCCCTTGCCGAAATCACAGCTCGAAGAACCGACTGCCCGACTGGCAAGAGCCACCAGCCGGAAAGGGTGCGCACATGAAAAACGGCTAGGGACCAAACAGGCTCGCATATATAACAAAAGCCGGCTTGCTGCCTCCCGCCGACCGACTACCAGAGTAGCCGGCCGGCCGGCTTACATTCAGTCTACTTCAAATCCAAGAAAACTCAAGTACTTGCCTTCCCAAAGAGGGAAGGCGGCAAAGGAAAGAGCCTAAGGACAAAAAGTACACTCGGATGAACGCCAACACATGCACATATTAATATATTACACAAAAAGCCTCTAGAGAGGTCGACATTCAGCATTGTTCGATACACCCCCAGTGGGTGGAATTGCAGAAACTTAAATTTGTCCAAAAAGAAAGACAGGGACGAAACGAAAGGCAGTTCAAGCCGGCGGGGCCGCAGACGAGCTGGATTAGGCGGCGGAGGTAGTCGCGCCGGCTGAAGGAGCGGCCGACTGGCGAACCTCGGCTTGATCGTCGTCTCTGGCAGAGGGCGCGCTCCTGCGTGGCTCGTTGCTAGAGGCACGGTCGGCTGGGGGACGGTCGGCCGCCCCACCAGTCGGCTCAGCGTCTTCGCTGTCCTCTTCCTCGTCGTCCTCGCCCTCGTCGCTAGAGGCGATCTCTTCCGCCGAGTCCTCGCCGTCCGCCGGGTTCAGCCCGAACCATTCCTCCGGCTGGGCGGCGCCATCGTCGTTAAGATCCGGCGCGAAGACGCTGGCGTCGGTGCACTCGGCGATCGTTGAGGCGCGCTGCGCAATTGCCGGCCGCACCTCCTCCAGCTCGGCGTCGGCTTCCGACCGCCACGTCCGCAGCTGGTCCAGGCTTAGCCCTGGGTACCACGCGCGGACGAACTCCAGCGCGCGCCCGGCTCCAAGACGGGCCGCGGACGCCTTCCAGGCCTCGAAGCGGCCGACTGCGACCTCGAGCCAGTCGGCCGTCCGGCTTGGGGTCCGGGGAATTGCCTGGCCGGGCCAGAGCGCGGCCAGCATCGTCGCCCCGGCGCATTGGAGTCGGCGGAGCAACCGGTGGGCCGGCTGCAGCCGCGCCTGGACGGCGATAAGCTGCTCCGACAATGTCCGGTTCGCATCCGGCGGAATCACGACCCCGGCTTGACAGCGCTCCTCGCGGTAGGCTTCGATGGCTTGGGCGGCAAGGACAGACTGGCCGGGGAAGTACTCTGCGCAAGATAGCAAACACAAGTCAAAACAAAACCAAAGGCGGCCGGCGATCGGAAGAAGAGCAAGGAAGACAGCCTACCGTCAATAAGATCCTCGACCTGGCCGAAGCCTTCTTCCAGTGCCCGGCGCGTCTCGGCCCAGCTCGCCTCCCTAGCCCCGAACTCCGCCCTCAGGGTAGCCTCGTCGTCCTGCGCCTTTTGCAGGGCCGCCTTGTGGCCCTCCTCCTGGTCGGCCAGTTTCGTCGCCAGGCGGTCGCGCTCTTGAGCCAGATCAGCGTACTCGGCGTCCTTGGCATGAAGAGCGGCCTGCACCACGCCGAGTTCCCTCCGCAAGTCAGCGTTGGCCTCTGCATGAGCAAGAAATAAAGAGAAAAATCAGCAAAGGAAAAGTCGTCAAGAAAGATCCGACCCGACTGCGCTGCAGTCGGCCCGGATCTCGGGGACTACACCCAGTGGGTGCACTGTCGCGCCCCCATGAGAAGTTAACAATGACAAAACACTTACGCCGGCTGCTGGCGAGGTCTTCGGTCCTCCGACTTAGCTCCCGAGCCTGGGAGTTGAAGGCGGCCGCGCGAGAGTTGTGATAATCCTGAAGATCAGAAAAAACAGTCGACATAGTCGTCTAGTAAGATCCGACCCGACTGCGCCCCAGTCGGCCCGGATCTCGGGGACTACACCCAGTGGGTGCGCTAGCGCGCCCCCACGGAAAAAATTCAAAGGACCAGAGCGGTCAAGGAGTGAAGACTTACCCGGATTGCAGACCGCGTCGACAGAAACTCCTGAGTGAATTGCCTCAGGAGGTCGGCCTGTGCCTGCAACCGGCTCCGAACCTCTTGGGCCGCGACGTTCAGCTCGCCGCTCCCTCCGCTGGGAGTCCACCCGGACGTGGCGGAGCTGGCCGCCTCCAGGGCGTCTGCCGTCCGCTCGGCTCCCGTGGCTCGGCGCGTGTCCGGCGGGGCCGTGCCCCCTCCGACGGGCCGGCCCGCCGCCGGCTCGATCTCAAGGCCGGCTCCGGCCTCGGGGGTAGCCCGGGCCGGCTCCTCCGGCACCGCCGACGATCGGCCGCCTTCGCCTGCTCCGGCTGGCGCTGCTGGCGACGTACTCTCAGTGGATCCCTCGACGACCTCGCCCCTCTGCACCGGCGGCTGCTCGGGGATAATCTCCTCCGCCGTGGGCAGAGGGACGTCCGGATCCAAGGTCTGGAGGGGGATGGCGAGCAGCGGAGTCTGGCTGCGCGCGCCTTCCACCTCCGCCTCCACGGCCGCCCGCTCCGACGGAGCCTCGGCCGCCGCGCTCGCTCGCCCTGGCGCCGTTTGGGCGGCCTCTCGCTCCGCCGTCGCCCGCTCGGCCGCCTCCCACTCTCGGCGTGCCTCGCGTGCGTTGCGCTGCGTGGCTGCGTCAAGTTCGGCGCGGGGGTCTACTCGGCGGGACCCTGAAGAGCCGGCGCTCGGCCCGACCACGGAGCCGGCTGGGCCTCTCTCAAGGGAGAGCGCCGCCCTGCTCAGGAAATTAGAAAACATTCAAGGAAAGAAAACTTCAGAATAACAAGCATGTAGGCGGCTACTAGACTTACGCGGAAACTGACGGGGGCTTCTTCACCGCCTTCCGAAAGCGGGCCGCCTTCGCCGCCGCCTCCTCGCGCTTCGTGGCCGCGGCGGAGGCTTTCGGTTTCTTCGGCCGGCTTCCGAAGAGCGGGAGCGCGGCCCGGTGTTTTCCCTTCCCGCCACCGGCAATCGGCGCGGCGGACGAGCTCGAGCCGCGGCAGTCGGTTGTCGGCTGGCGGCGCGGGAGTTCTCCGGCTTCAAAGTCGTCCGGCCAGTCGTCGAAGCTGCCGAGCTCGGCGGCACCCCCCGTGGCGGCGTCCTCCATGGCGACGGTGGAGAGATCCGGGTCATCGGGGTCATCCACCGTGCAGTCCGGGGCGTACTCCCGGTCGACTCCGGCTGCCCCGGCTGGCAGCTGGAGGAGAGGATTCTGATAAAGGAAAAAGAGAAAAATGGTCGCCTGGTCAGAAGCCGACTAACCCAAGCCGGCAGACGACGAGAGGAAAAGCTTACCACAGGCGGAGGCTGGGCGCGGGAGTACGGCGCCTTGCCGAATTGCCACTCATCGGTGAGCTTCAAGTTGGCGACGTAGTTCGCCATCAGAGCCACCTCGGCGTGCGGCATCTCCCAGGTACTCAGCCGGCAGGGATCGAACCGGCCGCTCATCTGGCACATCATGTGCGGCCGGCTTTGGAGAGGCAAGATCCAGCGCTCGACGAAGGCGGTTACCAAGTCGGACGCAAGCAGACCCTCCGACTGGATCATCACCCGAAGCCGGGAGATGGAAGCGTTTCCCGCTGGAGACAGGGACTTCGACCGGTAGCCCCAGGTCCGCCGCTTCCCAGTCGGCGGGCCGGCTACGTAAGCCGGCAGATTGACGTAGTCACCGTGCCGGGCGACGTTCTTGACGTAGAAGTAAGACTTCTGCCACAGCTTGACCGACTGGATCAGAGGAATGTGGGGGAAGGGGTTGTCGTCGCAGGCCCTCTTCATCGCGATGAAGGCGCCGCAGGGAGCCGGCACGCCGGCGGAGACGGTGCCGAGCTTGTTCTGGAACAGTTCCGCCCAGAGCTCCAGCGTCGGCAGCACCCCCAAGTACCCTTCGCAGAGCGTGACGAAGGCCGAGAGTTGGAGCACCGCGTTGGGCGTGACGTGGTGCGGTTGAAGATTGTAGAACTCGAGAAATGATCGCATGAAACTGCTCGCCGGGAAGCCGAAGCCCCGGAGGAAGTGCGTGCGGAAGACGACGCGCTCGCCTTCCTCCGGCGCCAGCGAGACCTCCTTCACGGGCGCCAGGCGCACCTGCACGACGTCGGCGGCGGGCAGACGCCGGGTCTGGCGGAGGAACTCGATGTGCTCGTCGTGGACGTTGGACCCGTCCCACGAGCTCGACAAGGCCAGCGACATGGCGACATGGGAGGGCTACGGCGCGAAGCTGCGTCGAGCAAGAAGAAGAGCAGGAAGAAGAAGAGCAGGAGGGATGGGGAGCGGGGGAGCGAACAGGCCCGTGCCTCTCCCCCTCCCCTCCTACTTGTAGGCGCGTGCACCGGAGACAAGGAGGCGCGGCGTGGGGGATCGTGGGGATCGATCGTGCCCATCTCCCCCACGCTCGCGTTAATTACACGCCTTGATGATGCGGGGTAACGGCCGCGGGGAGGCGAGCAGCCCCCTCGGGCCACAGAAGATCTGCGCCCGGGCCGAGGCCAGGGAGTGGCGGGCCCGGGCCTGCGGCGGCGTCCCGTCGCGCGCGTGCGACGGCAGGATTTCCCCGCCACGTGGCTCGTCGTGGGGCCCGCAGCCGGCCCGCGGGTCAACCACGGTCGCCCTAATAAAGAAAAGCGTTCTGAAGCCGGCTGCAACGATGCAGTCGGCTCCTCACGGTATGAAGCCGGCCTAGCTTCCCATCCTTCCGTCTGCCGTGAAGCTCGCCCGCCTTCGGGGACTACTGTCAGGGTAAATAGCCACGGGTAGCCCAGCCGGCTTCCCCTGGCCCCTCAGAAAAAATTGTGAGCCCGTCCGGCTCATAAGAAGACTCAAGACTTAGGCCGGCTCCCCCCTAGCCGGCTAACTTCCTAGCCGGCTTGGGGGGCGGCCCGCTCTTTCTACCCCCGCAAAGAAAACTATGGAGGGCCGGCTACGACGTGGCCGGCCGCGGCAAGGCCGGCTATGGCACGGCCGGCTATCGCAGGGCCGGCTCCGATAAAGCAGTCAACGCCGTACCCGTGATGTATGCGTCCACTCTGCGATGATGAAGCGGGGCGTGGCTACAGTGGAGCCTGCCACCCCCAAAACCCGGAGCATGCCTGGTACAGCGCGTCGTGCGGGCAACTGCAGCCCGCCCGGCGCGGCACTGTAGCCTCGGCGGCTCTGACGCTGTCCACGACGGGCCGCGAGTGTGGCCCCCGAGGCGGTGGGCCCCTTCGGGCAGAGAGATGCCGAAGGCGGCCACACCTCCTCTCAAGCCGGCAAGACAGAGGGCCGGCTTGGCGCAGCCGGCCTACCGCCTTCTCCGAAGGAGACGCCCATTAAGAAGACAAGGTGCGGCGGGGCTACAGTAATCGCCCGCCAGGGCGGCGTTACTGTAGCCATGCTTACCCCGACCAAGCCTGCGCCAACAAACACGGAGCAACAGTAACCGGCCGCCGACAAGGCCCTGGCCGGTGGGGCCGGCCTGTCGTCCCAGGAGCCGGCAGTCGGCGGGACCCACCAGCCGGCGGGCCCCAGAAGCCGGCGGAGAAGCCGGCGAGCATAGTCACAGACAGCTGGGCCTCGCGCCCAGTCGGATTACCATTGTACCCCCGGGGGGTAGGCCTATATAAACCCCCCGGTGCACCCATGCAAAGGGTTGAACTCTTTTTCTAGACATAGACACTTACAAGGAGAAGAGGCAGGCCGTGCTAAGCCCTTCTTCCTCCTTCCTTCCCAAATAGGTCAAGGAGCATTGTAGCCACCTGTGAACTTAGTAACCATGCCGAGACCCCGCAAAGCAGCAGTAGGGGTGTTATCTCCCCGGAGAGCCCTGGAGCTGGGTAAGATTCTCCGGCGTGCATGTCTACGCCTCATCCCGTTTCCAGGCACCGGCGACGTTCTTTTGGCCCCCGCAATGATAAGCCACCCATTGGCATATGTCGATCCTACCACCCGACAGTGGTGCCGGAGAAGACCAAGAAGAAGGCCAAGGGAACCCGAAAGAGTTCCCGGCACCAGGTCGTGTCGGACTCATCGTCCGATAACTTCGAGACGCACTCCTCCCATGAAAAAGAGGACGAGGAAGATGAAGACTCTCCCCCTCCAGCCGGGGGAGACAAGAAAAGGAAGGCCGCCCCAACCGGGGACGCCGAAGGGTCCAAGAAGGGAAGGACTCTCCTTCCAGACTGTTCCACCACCGCCGCCGACGGCGAAGATGAGTGGCTGCTCAGGGCCAAGTCCCTAGCGAAGTCATAAGTATTCGGATACCAGAGTAACTCATAGCATACCTTTGTTGCACTGCTTCTCCTAACGTCAAATATGATTATGCAGTCCGCCCCGAGCCCGTGTCGATGTATCCTCGTCGGACGGTTCCTTGGACTCGTCGGACATGAATAGTGATACACTTCCAACCTCCTCCTCCCCTTGCCCTACGGACAATGCCGAGGTATTGTCTCAAGGTGCATCGAGCCGGGGGGAGATAGTCCCGGAGGCGCCTCAAGGTGACCTTCCAGACTCCAGGAGCAAAGGGAGCAAGGCTCCCAGGGGACGACCTGCTGGGAGCTTTTCGCGGCACTTCCATCGACGAGGAGCACCGAACTATTATGAGTGCGGTGATCCAGAAGGTTCAGTCCGCTAAGAGCGGACTGACTGAAGCCTGTGCCAGCCTTCTAATAGGCTTTGAGGTAAGTATTTAAAATATAGGAAAATATTACCGCATAGACAGTAGCCCCTGATGCTCTGTTTGGTGTTCACGAAGAAAAGCCGAATAGAGGATCAAATAATATCTGCAGGAGTCTAATATAAGTATGTCTGTATGCGTATGCAGGCTTCGCTGTTGACCTATGCCGCACT
Organism: Triticum monococcum; assembly: GCA_034509565.1. Taxonomy (NCBI): domain Eukaryota; kingdom Viridiplantae; phylum Streptophyta; class Magnoliopsida; order Poales; family Poaceae; genus Triticum; species Triticum monococcum. The sequence continues at coordinate 613,811,715 of CM067845.1, read as the reverse complement.
GACTGCGGATGTCGCCGCACTAAAGCAGGACCTCGAGTGGTCCGAGAAAGAGCTCGGCCTTGCCAAGAGGCAGCTCGAGGAGAACAAAGGTAAGTAATACCTTATCTATATAAAAAAGAAAATGTGGTTGCCAAATGACAGGGTCATCATGAATGTGCCAGGGGCCACCACCGAAGTGGAGACCCTGAAGCAAGCGCTGTCCGAGGCCGAAAACAAAGCGGCCAAGGAGCGCACCGAGCGGGAGAAATAAGAGGCACGGGTGGGCGAGGTGCAACAAGAGCTCCAGGCTCTCGTGAAGAAACACGAGACTTTGGAGCTTGACTCGAAGACGCGAAAGTCCGAGCTTGCCGCGGCCCTCGAGAGCACAAAGCATGCCAAGGCTGAGGCCCAAAAGGCCCTCCAGGAAATTGAGGCGATGAGGAAGATAGCGGCGGGTAAGGCATTCAATATGCAAACCAAACATGTGAAAGTAAATTACTTATTACTTACCCGATTCTGGTGCTCTCTAGGAGCATTCGTAGATTTGCCCCGCAGCGTGTCGGATGCCGCAAAGTATTACCAGGCCGAGGAGGGAAGCTCGACGGAGAAGTTGTTCTGGTCTCAGTATACTAGGACCGAACACCCGATGCCTATGAGCGACCAGCTGAAGCAACTGGTCGAGCTGCACAAGCCGTACAAACAGGCCATGAAGGGCCTTATAGTCCGGATGTGGCCTGGCGACTCCCTTCCCCACAGCTACTTTGGCCTGGTGAGGCGGCTTGTAGATGCCTGCCCACAGCTGGAAGTCATCAAACGATCCGTCTGTATCGAAGGTGCCCGCTGGGCTTTTGCCCGTGCAAAGGTGCACTGGGCCAAGATGGACGCCGAGAAGCTGGTGAAGGAGGGGCCGCCGCAGGGCAAGGAACATCGCCACCCCGAAATGTATTATGAGGGTGTCCTGAAGGGTGCCCGTCTTGTCGTGGACGAGTGTGCGAACGATGTAATATTTGAATGAACTCGCTCGTGTGATCCTGTATTATGAAAACTTGTTCATATGCGCTATGCAACGCTTGTTTGAATTAAAATATTACCTTCTGTGCGGCTGTTTATCAAATATGAGAGATGGCCAGTCGTCGGCTTCTGCCCCCGTGCCACAAGTGCTGGGGTGTTCGGGATAAATCTGAGCACTCTTTTTCCCATTGTTGGGTCCTTCGAGGGAGGTGCTCAGCTCAACGAACAAGGCAATCGGACTATAATGCTTTATCACTCTCACATAGCCATAGAAGTCTACAATTTTAAATTTTGGCAAAGCCCCTAGTATTCGGAAGGCCGAATTCGGCGCTCTATACACGCCTTAAGCCGGACAAAGCCGACTCCTCGCTCTAAGCGGCATGAGTCTTTAGGGACTCGAGACCTCTCGAATAGCGACCAGCTCTCGCCTTATCATGACAGTCAGTTTTATCTTTCTCTACTGAGGTGCTTAGCCCAGATGAACCGGGGCACAATTGCATTAGTTCTCCCAGTGCTACCTTAGCCGATATAGCGGAACATAGGGTACCAAAACATGGGAGCCAGGCAAACCCAACTATTGACCCAAGACATGATTCAGAGTTGATGCATATAATGCTATAAGTTCAGGGTGCCGCACTGTCGAAAGTGTTCGGACTTCTCACGCCGTATTATGGGGTATGCTTAAGCCCCTGGCGTATTGGCCGTACCAGAGTGTACGGTTGCTGAATGTCATGAATGAACATATATATATATATATATATATATATATATATAAGAAGAAGAATGCGATAATAGTCTAGTGCTATGCATTGTTTATTCAAAAAGGTGCGTCGAAGCAGAAAGATACAAGTAGTGCGATAAGCAAAAAGTAGGACTATTTGACATGTCCCCTCCAAGGGCAAGTTGAGGAATGGTATTTAAAGCAGGTATTTCACTCGTTATCAGAGACCACTTGGGAATTCCGTGATGCGACGTAGCTTTCTGCCTCCTTCGTTGTTGTATCGTGTTTCCGGCAATCATACTGCCGGACTGGGCTTCCAGGGATTAAAGTCCTGAAAGAAAGAAAAATTACAAAGTGGGAAGCCCCTAGTGCAGTTGAGCCCGTCTTGGGGCGTGCCGTAGTCATGCCCCCTCCCCACTTGTGCCCATGGTATTTTCAATGCGTAATTATTTTCGCGTGGCACGGATTTCACCGTTTGGCTGGGACTGGGGTGGGGGCCGCATTGCTATGCGAGCTCGGAACGTGCCAGGTGGTCTTGTAGCCGATTACTCCGGGCGCGCTTGAAGGTGTCTGGGTCCTTAATCGCCGAACTGGTGGATTGCCTTAAGAGGCTGCTTTGCGCTTCTGTTGCGAGGCCCGCAGTGTGCTCCTCCGTGCAGAGAGAGTGCTTTGTGTTTCCATTGACTGTGATGACCCCCCCCGAGGTCCTGGCATCTTGAGCTTGAGATATGCATAGTGCGGTACCCCGTTGAATCTCGCAAATGCGGTTCGCCCGAGCAGTGCATGATAGCCACTGCGGAATGGGACTATATCGAAGATTAACTCCTCGCTCTGGAAGTTATCCAGGGATCCGAAGACCACTTCCAGTGTGACTGAGCCTGGGCAATGGGCCTCTACACCTGGTATGATGCCTTTGAAGGTCGTTTTTGTGGGTTTAATCCTTGAAGGGTCTATACCCATTTTGCGCACTGTGTCTTGATAAAGCAGGTTCAGGATGCTGCCGCCGTCCATAAGGACTCGAGTGAGGTGAAATCCATCGATGATTGGGTCTAGGACCAGTGCGCGAATCCGCCATGACGGATACTAGTGGAGTGGTCCCTGCGATCGAAGGTGATCGGACAGGAGGACCATGGGTTGAACTTTGGGGCGACTGGCTCCAACGTGTATACATACCTTAACGCACGCTTCCGCTCCCTCTTGGGGATGTGGGTTGCGTATATCATGTTCACCGTCTGCACTTGTGGGGGGAACCTCTTCTGTCCTCTGGTGTTCGGCTGCCGGGGCTCCTCCTCGTCATCGCTATGTGACCCCTTATCTTTGTTTTCGGCATTTAACTTGCCGGCCTGCTTGAACACCCAACATTCCCTGTTGGTGTGGTTAGCTGGCTTGTCGGGGGTGCCATGTATTTGGCACGAGCGATTGAGTATTCGGTCCAAACTGGACGGGCCCAGAGTGCTTCTTTTGAATGGCTTTTTCTGCTGACCGGGTTTAGAGCCTCTGAATCCGGCATTGACTGTCGTATCCTCGGTATTGTCATTGTTGATGCGGCACTTGTGTTTGTTGCGACATGACCTGCCATTGCCATCCTTGGTATCCGAAGTACCATGGTTCTTTGATATATTATTGCTGCGAGCCAGCCAGTTGTCTTCTCCCGTGCAAAAGCGGGTCATGAGTGTCATGAGGGCTACCATAGATTTTGGCTTTTCCTAGCCAAGGTGCCGGGCGAGCCACTCTTCGCGGATGTTGTGCTTAAAAGCTGCTAGGGCCTCTGCATCCGGACAGTCGGTGATTTGATTTTTCTTTGTCAGGAACCGTGTCCAGAATTGCCTGGCCGGATCCTGTGGCTGCTGAATTATGAGGCTCAAGTCATTGATATCTGGTGGTCGCACATAAGTGCCCTGGAAGTTGTCGAGGAATGCGGCTTCCAGATCTTCCCAACAGCCGATGGATTCTGCTGGCAGGCTATTGAGCCAATGCCGAGCTGGTCCTTTGAGCTTGAGTGGGAGGTATTTGATGGCGTGTAGATCGTCACCGCGGGCCATGTGGATGTGCAGGAGGAAGTCCTCGATCCATATCACAGGATCTGTTGTGCCGTCGTATGATTTGATATTTACGAGTTTGAAACCCTCTGGGATTTGGTGATCCATTACTTCGTCTATGAAGCATATGGGGTGTGCGGCGCCTCTGTAGTTGGCTATGTCGCGATGCAGCTCGAATGATTCGGCCCGAGCGGATTTACTTTTACTGTATCCGGCGTGACGATTATCGTCTCGCGTAGTGGCGCGCCCTCATGATCCGTAGATCGATCTTGCGTGTTTTGCTTTGTCCTCCAATATGTCTCGCACGTCTAGTGTGTTTCCCCATGCCTTGTCATTTTTATTTGAGTGGCGTCGGGGTGCGGGCTGAGTTTTTGGCTGAAATGCCTCTCTGTCGCGGCCACAAGGTGGCTGATCAGCCGCATCATATGCTGGAGATGTAGGTTTTAATGCTTCCTCCTCCAGTCGGGGTAGCAACCTGCGCTTTGGGTAACTCTTGGAGGGGCGTTCGAGTTCATATTCCTCAGCCGCAAGGACTTCAGTCCATCTGTCAGCTAGCAAATCTTGATCAGCTTGAAGCTGCTGCTGCTTTTTCTTAAGGCTATTTGCCGTGGCTATAAGCCGGCGCTTGAAGCGCTCTTGCTCGATGGGATCCTCCAGCATGACAAATTCATCATCGTTGAGGCTTGCCTCGTCTTCGGAGGGAGGCATGTAATTATCATCCTCTGCCTCTCCATCTGTCGCTCTCTCGGGAGGGCTGGCTTCTCCATCCTCCTGCTCTAAATCTTGCTGGAGGGGATTGTTGTCGTCTTCGGCACTGTTCGGAGTGCTATTATCTCCTGTGTTGGTGTCACCGCTTTTGCTTTGGCGAGACTTAGAGCGGCGCCGCTGACGTCGGCGCTTGGGTTGCTTCTTGGAGGGGTCATCCTCCGCTGTCCCGTCGCCATTGCCTTCTTTGGGTGTGTCCACCATGTATATATCATATGATGAGGTGGCTGTCCAGTGCCCTGTGGGCAGTGGTTCCTCTTCGTCTCCCGCATTGTCGTCCATACCGTCGATGTCTTCAGAGTCGAAGTCGAGCATGTCGGTCAAATTGTCAACAGTGGCAACTAAGTGGGTGGTGGGTGGGCGACGAATTTCTTCATCATCCGCATCCCCATCCCACCGAACATAGTTCGGCTAGGACTCTCTAGACAGGGAGAGAGACCTTATGAGTTCAGTATGTCGCCGAAGGGCGAGTGCTGAAAGATATCCACGGAGGTGAACTCCATGATCGGCGCCCAGTCGGATTCGATAGGCACGGACACAGGCGGTTCGGAGTCCGTGGCTGGGGATGAATCCAGTAGTTCGGCGTCACGGCTCCCGTGAAGGGTAAGGTCGATAGTCGGCTCGATCGCTGCTGAGAATACGGCCTCCATGGCGGGTTCTATCAACCCATCCATGGACGGCGCAATTGGCTCCGAACTGAGGGTCGGAGCGGTTGCCGGTGTGGTTTCCTGAACACTATCCGATGGTAGAGCTAAATCATGCTCATCGTGACCGTGTGGCGCACTCGGTAGGGGCTCGAATCCGTCCAAGATCAAGTCTCCACGGATGTCGGCCGTGTAATTTAATCTTCCAAACCTGGCCTGGTGGCCAGGGGTGTAACTCTTGATCTGCCCCAGATGGCCAAGCCTGTTGGCCTACAGTGCGAAGCCGCCGAATACAAAGATCTGTCCGGGGAGAAAAGTCTCACCCAGGACTGCATCGCTATCGATGATCAAAGGAGCCATCAAGCCTAACGGTGATGACACAGAGGAACTCTCAATGAAACCACCAATGTCGGTGTCAAAACCGCCGGATCTCGGGTAGGGGGTCCCGAACTGTGCGTCTAAGGCGGATGGTAACAGGAGGCAGGGGACACGATGTTTTACCCAGGTTCGGGCCCTCTTGATGGAGGTAAAACCCTACGTCCTGCTTGATTATTCTTGATAATATGAGTAGTACAAGAGTTGATCTACCACGAGATCGGAGAGGCTAAACCCTAGAAGCTAGCCTATGGTATGATTGTATGTTGTCCTACGGACTAAAACCCTCCGGTTTATATAGACACTGGAGGGGGCTAGGGTTACACAGAGTCGGTTACAAGGAAGGAAATCTACATATCCGTATTGCCAAGCTTGCCTTCCACGCCAAGGAGAGTCCCATCCGGACACGCGACAAAGTCTTCAATCTTGTATCTTCATAGTCCAACAGTCCGGCCAAAGGATATAATCCGGCTGTCCGGATACCCCCTAATCCAGGACTCCCTCACCCATGATATGATATGCTCTTTCACACATAAACCTCCTTATATCTTCCTCAAAACAGCCACCATATCTACCTATTAAGGCATTTCCATAGCCATTCCGAGATATATTGCCATGCAACTTTCCACCATTCCGTTTATCATGACACATTCATCATTGTCATATTTCTTAGCATGATCATGTAGTTGACATAGTATTTGTGGCAAAGCCACCATTCATAATTCTTTCATACATGTCAGTCTTGGTTCATTGCATATCCCGGTACACCGCCGGAGGCATTCATATAGAGTCATACCTTGTTCTAAGTATCGAGTTGTAATTCTTGAGTTGTAAATAAATAGAAGTGTGATGATCATCATTAATAGAGCATTGTCCCAAATAAAAAAAGAGAGAAAGTCCAAAAAAGAAAGGCCAAATAAAAAAATAAAGAAGGGACAATGCTACTATCCTTTTTCCACACTTGTGCTTCAAAGTAGCACCATAATCTTCATGATAGAGAGTCTTTTGTTTAGTCACTTTCATATACTAGTGGGAATTTTTCATTATAGAACTTGGCTTGTATATTCCAACAATGGGCCTCCTCAAGTGCCCTAGGTCTTCGTGAGCAAGCAAGTTGGATGCAGACCCACTTAGTTTCTTTTGTTGAGCTTTCATACATTTATAGCTCTAGTGCTTCCGTTGCATGGCAATCCCTACTCCTTGCATTAACATCAATCGATGGGCATCTCCATAGCCCATTGATTAGCCTCATTGATGGGAGACTTTCTCCTTTTTTGTCTTCTCCACATAACCCCCATCATTATATTCTATTCCACCCATAGTGCTATATCCATGGCTCGCTCTCATATATTGCATGAAAGTTCAAAGGTTTGAGATTACTAAGGTATGAAGCAATTGCTTGGCTTGTCATCGGGGTTGTGCATGATGAGAGCATTCTTGTGTGACAAAAATGGAGCATGACTAAACTATATGATTTTGTAGGGATGAACTTTCTGTGGCCATGTTATTTTGAGAGGACATAATTGCTTAGTTAGTATGCTTGAAGTATTATTATTTTTATGTCAATATGAACTTTTATCTTGAATCTTTCGGATCTGAATATTCATACCACAATTAAGAAGAATTACATTAAAATTATGCCAAGTAGCACTCCGCATTAGAAATTCTGTTTTTATCATTTACCTACTCGAGGACGAGCAGGAATTAAGCTTGGGGATGCTTGATACGTCTCCAACGTATCTATAATTTTTGATTGCTCCATGCTATATTATCTACTGTTTTGGACATTATTGGGCTTTATTTTCCACTTTTATATTATTTTTGGGATTAACCCATTAACCGGAGGCCCAGCCCAGAATTGCTGTTTTTTTGCCTATTTTAGGGTTTCGAAGAAAAGGAATATCAAACGGAGTCCAAACGGAATGAAACCTTCGGGAACGTGATTTTCTCACCGAACATGATCTAGGAGACTTGGACCCTATGTCAAGACACAAAGGAGGAGGCCATGAGGTAGGGGGCGCGCCTACCCCCCCAGGCATGCCCTCCACCCTCGTGGGCCCCCTGTTGCTCCACCGACGTACTCCTTCCTCCTATATATACATATGTACCCCCAAACGATCAGATACGGAGCCAAAACCCTAATTCCACCGCCACAACTTTCTGTATCCACGAGATCCTATCTTGGGGCCTGTTCCGGAGCTCCGCCGGAGGGGGTATCCATCACGTAGGGATTCTACATCATCACCATAGCCCCTCCGATGAAGTGTGAGTAGTTCACCTCAGACCTACGGGACCATAGTTATTAGCTAGATGGCTTCCTCTCTGTTTTTGGATCTCAATACAATGTTCTCCCCCTCTCTTGTGGAGATCTATTCGATGTAATCTTCTTTTTGCGGTGTGTTTGTTGAGACCGATGAATTGTGGGTTTATGATCAAGTCTATCTATGAACAATATTTGAATCTTCTCTGAATTCTTTTATGTATGATTGGTTATCTTTGCAAGTCTCTTCGAATTATCAGTTTGGTTTGGCCTACTAGATTGATCTTTCTTGCAATGGGCGAAGTGCTTAGCTTTGGGTTCAATCTTGCGGTGTCCTTTCCCTGTGACAGTAGGGGTAGCAAGGCACGTGTTGTATTGTTGCCATCGAGGATAACAAGATGGGGTTTTCATCATATTGCATGAGTTTATCCCTCTACATCATGTCATCTTGCTTAAGGCGTTACTCTGTTTTCATTAACTTAATACTCTAGATGCATGCTTGATAGCGGTCGATGAGTGGAGTAATAGTAGTAGATGCAGGTAGGAGTCGGTATACTTGTCTCGGACGTGATGCCTATATACATGATCATGCCTAGATATTCTCATAACTATGCTCAATTCTGTCAATTGCTCAACAGTAATTTGTTCACCCATCGTAGAATACTTATGCTCTTAAGAGAAGCCACTAGTGAAACCTATGCCCCCCAGGTCTATCTTCATCATATTAATCTTCTAATACTTTGCTATTTACTTTTCTTTTATTTTACTTTGCATCTTTATCATAAAAATACCAAAAATATTATCTTATCATATCTATCAGATCTCTCTCTTGTAAGTGGCCGTGTAGGGATTGACAACCCCTTATTGCGTTGGTTGCGAGGATTTATTTGTTTTGTGCAGGTACGAGGGACTCGCGCGTAGCCTCCTACTGGATTGATACATTGGTTCTCAAAAACTGAGGGAAATACTTACGCTACTCTGCTGCATCATCCCATCCTCTTCGGGGAAAAACCAACGCAGTGCTCAAGAGGTAGTAGCTACGCGTTACTGAAGCCGAGCGATCGATCGATCCCTTGTTGTTAAACTGAACCCGAGTGATTCCTTCGCTACTGCTGCTAACTAAAGCCGATCGATGCTGCCTCTGGATGAACAATGAGTGTTGTTGTTCGGGGGGGGGGGGGGGGGGGTTGGATGAATATTCCCCGGTGGGGGTTGGATGAAAAGGACCCCATGGTAGTAGAGGCCGTTGCCGCTGGATGAACAGGACCCCGATCGATCGAGCCGGTGGATGAACAGGACCCCATGGAGGGCTAGTTGAACAGTAGCCGGTGGAGGGCTGGTTGAATAGTAGCCGGTGGAGGGATGGATGAACGGTAACCCGTGAAGGATTGGTTGAACAGGACCCTGTGGAGAGGGCTGGTTGAACAGTAGCCGGTGGAGGAGCGCGCGGTGGAGGCTAGATGAACAGGAGCCCGTGGATGAACAGTCGCAGGTTGAGGCTGGAGAAGGTCGACGGTGGATGAACAGTAGCCCATGGAGGCAGTCGATGGTGGAGATGAAAAAATATCCCGTGGAGTCCCGTTTTGCGGTACGCCACACCCCTCCCAATGAACAAGACCCCCGTTTTGACCATAGCGCTCCAACACAAGTCTGTTTCCTCCGTTTTGCGGTACGCCACAACCCTCTCGATCAATAGGACCCCGTTTCCACCATAGGAGGTTCAAGAGAAGTCTGTTTCCTCCATTTTGCTGTTCGCCAGACCCCCCCCCCCCCGATGAATAGGAACCCGTTTCGACCGTGGCCGGTCGAACACAAGGCCGTTTCCTCCGTTCTGTGGTACGCCAGGCCTCATTTCCATCGCTATTCCGTCCAAGCTGGTTGGCTCCCGATGAACAACACACGTTCCATTGCCTCCTATTGAACATGACGCATTCCGTTGCCTCCCCATGAACACAACGACGATGCAGTTTCTCCGTTCTGACACAGCCATGTACACGAGCCCTGGTCATACATATGCGTGAGTAGGCGTTCGAGACCTCGCCTGTATGTATGTGGCCGTATTTACTTCCTTGCACCCTGGACGATTTACGTACGTGTACATGCTACGTGCGCGCCTCTACTGCGACACGTGCCCTTCCTTGCACGGCCACGGTTCATCGCTACAGCCTGCAGACAGACCGATCGACCAGTATGTCGTACACATTCTCGACCAGAATGACAACGCTACATACGTGCCTCTACTACGACACGTGCCCTTTCTTACAAAGCCACAATTCATTGTTGCAGCCTGTAGACAGACCAATTGTATGTACATACATGTTTGCGAGTAGAATGACAATGCTACGTACGCTTCGACCAGGTGGGTCCCGACTGTCAGGCACTTCCTTGCGTGCGAAGATGTAGCTGGTGTGTCCCAGCAGTCAGGGGGCGAATCATTTTTTGCCTGTAATATGGACGCACTTCTTTGCGTGCGAAGATGTAGTTGGTGGGTCCCAATAGACAGGGGGGAATGTTTTTTCACGAAATACGGTGGCCTATCCGGTGGGTCCCTGCTGTCAGGTGCAGGAATCATTATTTTGCGTGTAATCAGGAGGCATTTCCTTGTGTGCGGCCATGGACCCAGCTATCAACCTCTCCACGTACAATACTCTTCCGATGGAAGTCAGTCGTTGACCACATTGACCATGCCGCGCCGAGAGCACCAAGGCAGTGGACGACGGCAAGGCCTAGGAAGGGGACGACGCGGAGCCGAGGAAGACGCGACAGTGGATGCCCATGCCGAAAGGAGTACGAGGGTTCACTGATTCAGCTGCGGTGTGAGGCTGTCGTCGCCGCAGGGCCTGGCCAGTGGTGGGAGTAGTAGGGGGCGGTGAGGCCTCCGTGGCAGCACAGCCGGCCACAGGAGGCAGGAGCAGGCGCCACGACCGACGCTGCTTTGGGCAACTCGAGCAAGAAGACCAGAGGTTGAAGAAGCACTATGGCTGTTGGATGGACATCGTATGGTCACTGGAGCTAGAATTATTCATATTGACTAAGTTGACAAAGCCCTCCGTCCCCGGCAAGTTAGTAGGCCCACATGTCAGCCTCCCACTATTTTGGGTCCTAGCTAGCAGGGGGAGTATTCATTTTTTTTGTGTAATAAGGAGGCACTTCCTTGCGTGCGAAGATATAGCTGGTGGGTCCGACCTGTCAGTGGGGAAACATTTTTTTCATGAAATATAGAGGCCCTTACGGTGGGTCCCAGATGTCAAGTGGAGGAATCATTATTTTGCGCATAATAAGGAGGCATTTCCTTGTGTGCGGCCATGGACCTAGCTGTCAGCCTCTCCACGTACAGTCCACGTCTGATGGATGTCATTCATTGACCACGTTGACCACGACGCGCTGAGAGCATTAGGGCGGTGGATGATGGCGAGGCCTAGTTAAGGAACAACACGGAGATGGGAAGACGCGGGAGTGGAGTCGCAGACGGAGAGGTGTACGAGGGTTAACTGGTTTTGGTGCGGTGTGTTTCGGCAGTCGGTGAAGAAGAAGAGGAGGTGTGGAGGGGTGGAGGGATGGCCTGGCCGACGGTGGGGTAGCGCTTCACAGCGAAGCCTGCTAAGCAGAGCTACTAGCAGCAGGAGGTGGGAGCAGGTGGTCCCGCTGGCGCTGGAGGAAGAAGACGAGATATTGAATATGGATGCCGGTCGTTGGATGCAAATCCAACGGCTAATGATGTCAGAATCATTTGTTGACTGAGTTGACAACGACTTGCGTTGGCTTCGACGTATTGGCCCACATTTCAGCCTCCAAAAATTTGGCACGTATTCAACCCATTTTTTCAGAATTTACAGTCAATTTGATCTTTTTTAGAATTACAATCCATTTGCTAGGCTGGGTGAACAAATAATGTAGCATCCATGCAGCCCATTTATTTTTTCCTAAAAAATTACAAGCCATTTGCACTTTCTCGAAATACACGATTTGGCTGGGCTGATTCTAATCATAATGTTGGGTTGGGCGCAGGAATGTTATCAAAAAAGAAACAGGGGCTGAGCATTTTTTATAAATATATTTAAACAATAAGTGATTTATTATTACATTGGTCCTTAAATCTTACAAAGCTTTTGTACACAGTCACCAGGATTTTCGTTGTCAAAAAAATCCAGGATTTTATAGTTAAGAAATTATTTAGTTAAGTTAATAAGATGTGGGATATTGTTTTCTTACATATGTAAGTATCTGTTAAATATATGATGACAATACCAATAATATATAATAACATATAAAATAATTTAAATATATATAATATAGTTAGAAGGGAAACATAAGTTGGACCAGGCGTTCCTATTCTTATATAGAAAAATAGAACAGACTTGTGCGTTTTCTTCAAAAAAACATAAATTGGGCTGCCGATGTTTTAGGAAAAATAAAACCTCAGATGGGAGGTCCATAGGCCGGTCGATACATGACGGCCTTCAAGAAAATACAAACCGGCATGTCGTGGGCTGCGCATGTTAAAAAAGAAAGCGTAGACGGGGCAGCCCACAACCTAGCTGATACTTGCAGCCCCGGTGATAATAAATGATACTTGCCAGCTCGCCGACTTCGTTGTGAATTTATCTCCTTTAGTAACTACGTTGAAGCACCTAAAAAACTATAACTATACTGACAAACCCATGGGCCCCAACGTCAGTATAGCATTAGGAGGAAGTATTTTTTTCAATGAGGCACTTGTTTGTGTACAGCCATAGACCTGGTGGGTCCCGACTATCCGCCTCTCCACGTACAGTCCTCTCCAGATTCCTCTCGTTTGTTCAGCATGTTCACAACGATAGAAAGCGGTGCCGCGGCAAGCGCACAAAGGCATAAGAGGAGATCAGACCACCTGAGGCAGTGCCTTATTTGTAACGAAAGTACTGAACTAGCCTAGTGGCCAAGTGACACTACCAACAACTGTTCCGCCTAGGTTCGGTTACACCTGATGCAGGGAAAATATCTCTATTTTTTTGCCTATGCCATTATTGACATGTGGCTCCCCATTGTCATCTACGCACACCACGTCCAACACTTACTGAGGGAGTCCTGGATTAGGGGGTGTCCGGATGGCCGGACTATACCTTCAGCCGGACTCCTGGACTATGAAGATACAAGATTGAAGACTTCCTCCCGTGTCCGGAAGGGACTTTTCTTGGCGTGGAAGGCAAGCTTGGCGATACGGATATGTAGATCTCCTACCATTGTAACCGACTCTATGTAACCATAACCCTATCCGGTGTCTATATAAACCGGAGGGTTTTAGTCTGTAGGACAACACATTCATACACAACAATCATACCATAGGCTAGCTTCTAGGGTTTAGCCTCTCCGATCTCGTGGTAGATCTACTCTTGTACTACCCATATCATCAATATTAATCAAGCAGGGCGTAGGGTTTTACCTCCATCAAGAGGGCCCGAACCTGGGTAAAACTTCGTGTCCCTTGCCTCCTGTTACCATCCGACCTAGATGCACAGTTCGGGATCCCCTATCCAAGATCCGCCGGTTTTTACACCGACATTGGTGCTTTCATTGAGAGTTCCTCTGTGTCATCGCCGTTAGGCTTGATGGCTCCTACGATCATCGATAGCGATGCAGTCCAGGGTGAGACCTTCCTCCCCGGACAGATCTTCGTCTTCGGCGGCTTCGCACTGCGGGCCAATTCACTTGGCCATCGGGAGCAGATCGAAAGCTATGCCCCTGGCCGTCAGGTCAGATTTGGAAGTTTAAACTACACGGCTGACATCCGCGGGGACTTGATCTTCGACGGATTCGAGCCACTACCGAGCGCGCTGTACTATTACGATGAGCATGATCTAGCTCTGTCGCCGAACAGTGCCCTGGAGGCCACAACCGCATCGGCTTCGACCCTTATTTCGGAGCCGACTGCGCCGATCAAGGATGGGTGGTTGGACACCGCCTCGGGGGCTATGATCCCAACGGCGATCGAGCCGAACACCAGCCCCGCACTCTCCGAGACTCGTGACTCCAAGGAGCCGGACTCCTCTCCGGACCCCGAACCCTCCGCGCCCCTACCGATCGAATCCGATTGGGCGCCGATCATGGAGTTTACTGCCTTGGACGTCTTTCAGTACTCGCCTTTTGGCGATATTCTGAAGACACTGAAGTCTCTCTCTTTATCAGGAGAACCCTGGCCAGACTACGGTCAGCAAGGTTGGGATACGGACGATGAAGGAATTCAAAGCCCACCCACCACCCGCTTTGTAGCCACTATCGATGATTAAACCGACATGCTCGACTTCAACTCCGAAGATATGGACGGTATGGACGCCGATGCAGGAGACGATGAAGAACTAGCGCCTATCGAGCCCTAGAAAGCCACCTCGTCATATGACGTATACATGGTGGACACACCAAAAGATGACGACGAGGAGTGGAAGGACGCACCGAAGGCTTGTTCCCTCGAGAAGCAGTCAAAGCGGTGACGCAAGCGCCGCCCCAAATCCCGCCTCGACAAAAATAACGATCACATAGACCCAGCGCTGGAGCAGGGCGAACCGCTGTCGGACAACGACAATCCGGATAATCAAACCGAACAAACAAATTATATCAAGGTTAATAGTTCGGACGACATAACGCCGGACAGGCACCCAGAGTAGCAAAATGCCCGTAAAAGGCTTGTTGCCATCGCGAGGAGTCTTAAAAAGCAGAAGCAAAGGCTCAAGGCTGCACAAGACACACTCCAAATCAGATGGAGTAAAATACTCAACACAGCAGCGAGGTACGGCGACAATCGCCCCTCCAAGAGCTACCCAAAGCGGAAGCTACTACCTGAATTCGATGAGGAGGCCTCAGACCCCCCACAACCAAACATCAAAGTAGCCACTTGGCCGGATAGACAACCCCTCTACCAACACAGAGCGGCATACAACACCACTCACAATACAACACGCGACCCATGCGAGGGCTCGCATCCAAAGCACGGTGCAACAAGATCCATCTACGGACCACGCAAGCGCGCCCCAGCATACAATGCAACACAGCAAACATCCGAACAACGCGGTACACCCAGCTATAGGGGTGCCGCACACCCCCTATGTTTCACCGATGAGGTGCTGGAGCATGAATTTCCAGAGGGATTCAAACCCGTAAACATAGAGACATACGACGGAACAACACACCCTGGGGTCTGGATTGAGGACTACATCCTTCACATCCATATGGCTCGAGGAGATGATCTCCATGCCATCAAGTACTTACCCCTCAAGCTCAACGGGCCAGCTCGTCACTGGCTTAAAGGCCTCCCCGAAAGCTCCATTGGAAGTTGGGAAGAGCTCAAAGACGCCTTTCGGGTAAATTTTCAAGGGACTTATGTCCGACCTCCGGATGCGGACGATTTGAGTCATATAACTCAACAGCCCGGAGAGTCAGCCCGAAAGCTTTGGAACAGGTTTCTTACTAAAAAGAACCAGATTGTCGACTGTTCGGACGCCGAAGCCTTGGCAGCTTTTAAGCATAGCGTCCGTGACGAATGGCTCGCCAGACACCTTGGCCAAAATAAGCCGAGAACGATGGCCGAATTAACAAACCTCATGACCCGCTTTTGCGCGGGTGAGGACAGCTGGCTAGCCAGATGCAGCACCAGCGACCCCAGCACATCTGAAGTTAGAGATGGAAACGGGAAATCACTGCGCAACAGCAATAAAAAATGCCGGAATAAAGAAGACAGCACGAAGGGCACGGCAGTAAAAGACGGATTCAAAAGCTTTCAGCCAGGTCAGCAAAAGCTACCCTCTAAAGGCACCAGGGATGAACTGTCCAGCCTCAACAAAATTCTGCACCAAGTATGTCAGATCCATAGTTCCCCTGGTAAACCCGCTAATCATACCCACATAGATTGTTGGGTCTTCAAGCAGTCCGGCAAGCTCAACGCCGTACACAGGGGGGAGGATACACCAAGTGAGGACGAGGATGAGCCTCCCAAGCAAGGCACTGGGGAACAAAAGAAATTTCCACTAGAAGTCAAAACAGTAAACGTGTTACACGTGATCAAGGGAAAAAACAATGTGGCACTCCTAGGAAAATATACCCAAGTGCCTGTCACCACGAAGTCCTGCCACTGGTCGTCTCAACTGATCACCTTCGACCATCGCGATTACTCAGCAAGTATCTGACGCGCAGGATGGGCTGCCCTGGTATTAGACCCAGTAATTGGCGGATATCACTTCACACGAGTCTTGATGGACGGTGGCAGCAATCTAAACCTAATATATCAGGATACAATCCGCGGGATGGGGTTAGACCCAACAAAAATTCTCCATAGCAATACTACCTTTAAAGGAGTAACGCCAGGCCCAGGGGCTCACTATACGGGCTCCCTCCTACTACAAGTTATATTCGGCTCGCCCGATAACTCCCGTCGCGAGCAGTTAACCTTCCACATCGCTCCGTTCCGAAGTGGCTATCAAGCACTGCTTGGACGCGAAGCTTTCGCTCGCTTTAATGCAATACCACACTACGCCTCCCTCACACTCAAGATGCCCGGTCCACATGGCATCATTTCAGTGAACAGAAATATCAAGCGATCTCTGCGCGCCGAAGAGAGCACGGCTGCCTTGGCAACCGCACACTAAAGGCGCCCGGACCAGCGAAAGCATCCAATAGGTCGTCAAGACCTCAGACACAACTAACCAAGTCCGGCGCCGCTATTTATACCGAATAAATGGTCACACCCCTGTTTGTCAATACAAGGGGCTCAACGCACGCAGACAAGTGGCAATCGTTTCTCATCTTGAATTATACATCGTTTCTTTAAAAACTATCTTTTTGCACGACAACTTTTTCACCTAAATTCCTCTCTTTCACAAACGGTCATTGTGCTATACCCGTCCAGGATACAGCACAACGGAGACACAGGCGCAGACGTGCAGCAGGGACCCGCTCCAAGGATTCTTTTTAGATTAAGACCATGTGTAAACCTTTTTTACTGTCTCTTGTTGATACATGTCCCCCGTTGAGAAGGATGCTGACGTCTTGGCATGTGGCCACGCCAGAATAATGCACGTACCTGGGCACAAGGGGCTTCTTACAAAGGCCATTATTTAGGCCCGGTTTCTACCACAAAGACCGAATACCTTAGGGAGTGTTCGGCGTCACGAGTTTAGCCCTATATGCATCAACTCCGAATCATTGTCTTTGGTCAAATGTTGGGTTTGCCCGGCTCCTGTGTTTTGGTGCCTTACGTTCTGCTTTACCGGCTAAGGTAGCACCAGGAGAACTACTGCGATTGTGCCCTGGTTCATCCGGACGAGCACCTCAGTAGAGAAAGCCGAAAACTGACTGTCATGATATAGCGTGAGACTGGTCAACCACTCGATGACCTATTGGAATGTTAGAATTCCTCCACCTTAACGAAGGGCCGTTTTCCGGCCAGGCATGTACGCACCCCGGGATCGGGAGAGTGCGGAGCCACCAGGGGCTATCTAGTAGCCCCACTGTCAAACTCCTATGGCTAAGTGAAAGTGCTAAAGCATTATAGTCCGGTAGCCTCGCTCGCTCCACTATCACCTCCTTAATAGGACCAAGACGTTGGGTTATGTGTGAACACGTGTTTTTTGAAAGCACCTCCGCATTATATGCATGGGGGTCGAAGCCGACGGCTGCAATCTTTTAGGTTATACACATGTATACATAAACGGCCGCCCAGGAGGCATCATATTACTTTCAGGCAAAAGTATAAAAATAGCCTTATAAAAATTCATAAAAGCATTTCGCTTACAATGAGATTACATATCACTCAAACATAATATTTTTTGAGCACTAGGTCTCTATCAAACGAGCACCCTCAAGAACTTCTTCAAAGTAGTGCTCAGCAGCCATTCGGCCTATGGCCGAATCCCGCGCTGCAATAGTGGTGGCATCCATCCCCGCCCAGCATGCTTTAACACGGGCAAAGCCATCCGTGAGCCCTCTATGCACACCGACCTCTTCATCGCATTAATGCGCGGCACCACGTCAAGGAGCTGCTGCACCAAGCTGAAATAGCTGTTCGATTTTGGCCTTTCCGGCCATAGCTGATCCACAACAGACCTCGTGGCGCGTCCGGACAACCTATTCAGTTCGGCCCATTCGGCTAATTGGTTAGTCAATGAAAGTGGACGCTCGGGAGAATGGAATTGTGTCCAAAACAGCTGGTCCACTTCATGGTCCGTTTGACCCTGGAAGTACTTGACCGCATCGGCAGCGCTCGCCGCTAAATCCATATACACATCCTCTGAACTCCACAGCCAATCTAGAGGGGCATACCGTGGATCCCCGAACTTCCTCCGCAGCATAAAGGATTTTCCAGCTACAATATCCCCGGCCTCCCGCAGCTCCTCCTTCTTCACCCTCATAGCAGAGCGGATGTCTTTTCTCGTCGTAGCAGCCTTCTCAAGGTCCGATGCCTTCGCTAGGTTTTCCTTTTCAAGAACCCGGTAGTGGTCGGCAGCGACTTTTAATTCTATGGCCATCTTGGCCATCTTATCTCGGCTCTCGCCATGCGCGGCCTTCTCGGCTTTCAACTCTTCGGCCGCCTTCAAAGCAGCCATATTACCAAAACTCGCTTGTTCCTTGGCTCGGGAAAGTTTTACCCGCAAGGCTTCAATAATAGCAGCTCCATCTGCAGTCACAACATATTAAAGATACTAGCATCATGCTACTCTTACTATGTGGCGTTTACCAGATAATGACACCTACCCTGTGCCTCGTCAAGCCTTTTGTTAACAAGCTCGATGTCGGCGTCTGCCGCATCCAACTGCCGTTTTAATGGGCAAACTCGCTAGTCCGGCTAGCCACCGGAGGTTCCATCACCTGCACATAAAGGCAGTATGGTTATAACCTGGGAATATGATCCTCTATTCGTTGTCGTTTCCGACGGCAACCAGAGTCTCAGGGGCTACTATCTACAAATGGCACACCTTGCATGTGCAGGACTATCATACATTATTTTACGTACCTCAAAGCCTGTCAGTAGACTCATAAAAGCTTCATGCAATCCGCTTTCGACGGACGAGATTCTCTCCATCACCGTATTCATTAGCATACGGTGTTCATCTGAGATGCCCACTCGCCCCACCAACTCCCTCAGAACATCCAATCGCACACCAGACGGTGCCGGACTCTTTTGTCTGCTCTCTTCGGGAGACGGACACTGGAAGCTTCGGGGTCAATGGGATTATCTTCTGGCCTCACCGGATTCAGAAAGGCCCTCCGCGACGACACTTCGGGGCCGCCCGCTTCCGGAGCGGAGGAGTCTGGAGGAGGCGTTTCGCTCTCCATCATCTCTACAAGAAGATCCCCCGAAGACGAACTCATTGGAGAGGGGCTAAGGCCCGAACTGCAAAGATATATGCGATGGTTATTTTCTCAGAAGAAAAAGATGGCATACCTGTACTATTAAAGTATTTCGGGTCACTTACGACTCCCGGAGGATTGATTCCCCCACGGACTTTGTGCGGCAAAAGCACCCCCCAAGGTAGGACCCTCTGCGGGAGACTTTTTCTCCTGTTTGGAAGCTTCGGCTTCCGAATCCCCGAGCGCAGTCCTTTTCCTCCTCCGGCCGTCTTCCTTCATGGAGACGCTCGCCCCCTCGGTTAGAATGGGTAGCGTTGGAGGCCCGCGTCCGCCCGTATTATCCTTCCCAGTATCTTCCTTCAAGGGCTCCGGGCAAGGTGCGACCTGGAGCATCTTTTCCAATACCGTATTGTCCAAACCCTCAGGGAGGGGGGCCGAACACCGAATCAACTTCGCCTTTGTTATCCAGTCCTGGTCAAAATGAAAACTCTCAGAAATAACTTCGTAATAACTGAGAGATAGTATGATCGGCCGAAAGATTCCTTACCTATTCGGCGGCGCGGTTACTGCTCAGGCCCACGTCCTTGGTGATTTCCGGACAGTGTACCTGAGGTCCGAAGAATGACTTGTACATCTCCTCATGCGTCAGACCAAGGAAATTTTGAATGACACATGGTCCTTCGGGATTGAACTCCCACAAGCGAAGGGGGCGGCGTTTGCAAGGCTGGACTTGACGAACCAGCATAACTTGTATTACCGCAACCAAACTAAAATCTCCATTGAAGACATCTCGAATGCGGCTTTGCAGTATAGGCACGTCCTTGGCTGGACCCCAGCTTAGACCTGTGCTGATCCATGACATCAGTTGTGGTGGAGGGCCCGAGCAGAAAACAGGGGCAGCTGCCACTTGGCACTTCTAGGAGCTGTGATGTAGAACCACTCCTGTTGCCACAACTCAGACACCTCTGGAATGGAACCTTTGGGACATGGGGCTCCTGTCATCTTGCGTATTGAGGCACCTCCGCACGCTGCATGTTGCCCCTCAATCATCTTCGGCTTTACTTCAAAGGTCTTGAGCCACAGGCCAAAGTGAGGGGTAACCCGGAGGAAGGCCTCGCACACGACAATAAATGTCGTGATATGAAGCAAGGAGTCCGGAGCTAGACCATGGAAATCTAGCCCGTAATAAAACATCAACCCCTAAAAAAAGGATCCAGAGCAAGGCCTAGACCTTGGAGGAAGTGGGAGACGAACACGACGTTCTCGTTGGGTTCGGGGGAGGGGACGGCCTGCCCTCGGGCAGGCAGCCGATGCAAAACCTCGGCGGTCAGATATCTGGCCTCCCTCAACTTTTTGATGTCTTCTTCCGTGACGGAGGAAGGCATCCATCAGCCTTGAAGGCTAGATCCGGACATGATTGAAGGTTCGGAGTACCTGACCTGAACCTTGGGTGTTTGAGCTTGAGGTGGGGGAAGGATTCGATTGAGCACGGGAGGGAAAAAGTAAAAACCTTGTCCCTTTATAAAAAGGGTGAATGTCAAGCGTCCTCTCCGTGGCCGTTTGGACTTTCCTATAATCTAGGAGTCCTAGAAGCGGTTGAGTTACCCACGCCCATATTGATGAGAATCCCGGAATAAGGGGACACGATCTCTGCTTTAACAAGACGTGCCAAGGAAACCGCCTCACATGGCACGCTGAGGTGGGACAATAAAATGATTCGAATAAAGGCTTGGTCGTGGTGCGATGTCACACTACGGAATACGTCAGCAGATTAGATTTGTGCAAATATTATTCTCTCTATGGCAATATGTAGAAATTTATTTTGCAGAGCCGGACACTATCTTTGTGTTCAAAATCTTCTATGAAGTACTTGGAGGAGGTACCCGCCTTGCAATGCCGAAGACAATCTGCGTGCTGGACTCGTCGTCATTGAAGCCTGGTTCAGGGGCTACTGAGGGAGTCCTGGATTAGGGGGTGTCCGGATGGCTGAACTATACCTTCAGTCGGACTCCTGGACTATGAAGATACAAGATTGAAGACTTTGTCCCGTGTCCGGAAGGGACTTTTCTTGGCGTGGAAGGCAAGCTTGGCGATACGGATATGTAGATCTCCTACCATTGTAACCGACTCTATGTAACCCTAACCCTACCTGGTGTCTATATTAACCGGAGGGTTTTAGTCCGTAGGACAACACATTCAGACACAACAATCATACCATAGGCTACCTTTTAGGGTTTAGCCTCTCCGATCTCGTGGTAGATCTACTCTTGTACTACCCATATCATCCATATTAATCAAGCAGGACGTAGGGTTTTACCTCCATCAAGAGGGCCCGAACCTGGGTAAAACTTCATGTCCCATGCCTCCTGTTACCATCTGGCCTAGACGCATAGTTCGGGACCCCCTACCCGAGATCCGCCGGTTTTGACACCGACACTTACCAAAACTTCGTCCCTCGTTTTCTCTGTTTTTCGCACACACGACATTGTGTGGGCATTTTGAAAGGAACATATCTTTTTGACTGTGCATCATATGAAGATGTGCTATGCATGAATGTTGATCATCATGATGTTAACTGGCTGGTAGTTCTATTTTCGACCATGAATAAAACTTCCAACATGATGTTATCACTATTTGAAAAGGCTATGTTAATATAAATGCTCTGCCTCTAAAAGTTGCAATTTCTTATCTGAAACTGAACTTGCAGTTTCTTATCTGAAACTGAAACTTGCAGTTTCTTATCTGAGAATCACATTGTCTACACTTTTATACTCCTATGAAACTACATTTTTTAAAAGTTCTTCGGGAGTATCGCCCCCTCTTCGCTATGTTGCAGATATTTGTCCATGGATGTCGCCGTCGCCGCTAGTTGGTCCTTGTTGTCAAACCAAGATTGTATCTCCACCATCCTAGCTAGCTTCACAGGGTTGCTGTCGGTGTCAAAACTGGCGGATCTCGGGTAGGGGGGCCCGATCTGTGCGTCTAGGCCGTATGGTAACAGGAGGCAGGGGACACGAAGTTTTACCTAGGTTTGGGCCCTCTCGATGGAGGTAAAACCCTACGTCCTGCTTGATTAATATTGATGATATGGGTAGTACAAGAGTAGATCTACCACGAGATCGAGGAGGCTAAACCCTAGAAGCTAGCCTATGGTATGATTGTTGATGTGTATGTTGTCCTACGGACTAAAACCCTCCGGTTTATATAGACACTGGGTAGGGTTAGGGTTACATAGAGTCGGTTACAATGGTAGGAGATCTGCATATCCGTATCGCCAAGCTTGCCTTCCATGCCAAGGAAAGTCCCTCCCGGACACGGGACGAAGTCTTCAATCTTGTATCTTCATAGTCCAGGAGTCCGGCTGAAGGTATAGTCTGGCTATCCGAACACCCCCTAATCCAGGACTCCCCTAGTAGCCCCTGAACCAGGCTTCAATGACGACGAGTGTAAGATTTTGAACACAAAGACAGTGTTCGGCTCTGCAAAATAAGTTTCCACATACTGCCATAGAGAGAATAATATTTACACAAATCCAATCTGCCGACGTATTCCGTAGTGTGACATCACACCACGGCCAAGCTTTTATTCGAACCATTTTACTGTCCCATCTCAGCGTGTTATGCGAGGCAGTTTCCTTGGCTCGTCTTGTTAAAGCAGAGACCATGTTCCCTTATTCCGAGATTCTCATCTATATGGGCGTGGGTAACCCAACCGCGCCATCGATTACGGCGCTTGGAGATAAGCGAGTTTTATGAGACTGGTGGGGACATTGTGACGCCCCCGATTCAATCGTACACTAATCATACACGCAAACGTGTACGATCAAGATCAGGGACTCACAGGAAGATATCACAACACAACTCTACAAATAAAATAAGTCATACAAGCATCATATTACAAGCCAAGGGCCTCGAGGGTTCGAATACAAGAGCTCGATCATAGACGAGTCAGCGAAAGCAACAATATCTGAGTACAGACATAAGTTAAACAAGTTGCCATAAGATGGCTAGCACAAACAGGGATACAGATCAAACGAGGCGCTGGCCTCCTGCCTGGGATCCTCCTAACTACTCCTGGTCGTCGTCGGCGGGCTGCACATAGTAGTAGGCACCTCCAGAGTAGTAGGAGTCGTCGTCGACGGTGGCATCTGGCTCCTGGACTCCAGCATCTGGTTGCGACAACCAGGTAGAAGGGAAAGGGGAAAAGAGGGAGAAAGGCAACCGTGATTAGTCATCCAAAGTACTCGCAAGCAAGGAGCTACACTACATATGCATGGGTATATGTGTAAAGGGCCATATCAGTGGACTGAACTGCAGAATGCCAGAATAAGAGGGGGATAGCTTATCCTGTCGAAGACTACGCTTTTGGAAGCCTCCATCTTGCAGCATGTAGAAGAGAGTAGACTGAAGTCCTCCAAGTAGCATCGCATAGCATAACCCTAACCGATGATCCTCCCCTCGTCACCCTGTGAGAGAGCGATCACCGGTTGTATCTAGCACTTGGAAGGGTGTGTTTTATTAAGTATCCGGTTCTAGTTGTCATAAGGTCAAGGTACAACTCCAAGTCATCATGTTACCGAAGATCATGGCTATTCGAATAGATTAACTTCCCTGCAGGGGTGCACCACATAACCCAACACGCTCGATCCCATTTGGCCGGACACACTTTCCTGGGTCATGCCCGGCCTCGGAAGATCAACACCTGCACGTTGGGAACGCTGCCGGAAGCAGAACTAGCCCCCTTAATACAAGAGCAGGCTTACAGTCCAATCCGGCCCGCGCCACTTAGTCGCTGACGTCACAAAGGCTTCGGCTGATACCACGACGCCGGGATACCCATAACTACTCCCGCTTAGATGGTTAGTGCGTATAGACCAAATGGCCAGACTCAGATCAAATACCCAAATCTCGTTAAGCGTGTTAAGTATCCGCGAACGCCGACCAGGGCCAGGCCACCTCTCTCCTAGGTGGTCTCAACCTGCCCTGTCGCTTCTCCACAAAGTAACAGTCGGGGGCCATCGGGAACCCTGGCCCACCACTACCTGGGTGGAACTACCTGCCCCTTCAGCCCCCATCTCCGAACAGTATCATAGGTAATGTAACAGTGTAAAGTATATAGTATATGCCCGTGATCACCTCCCGAAGTGATCACGGCCCAGTAGTATAGCATGACAGACGGACAAGAGTGTAGGGCCGTAGATTGAACACTAGCATCCTATAATAAGCAGTAGGATAGCAGGTAATGGTAACAACAGTAGTAGCAAGGACAGGCTATGCATCAGGATAGGAATAACGGAAAGCAGTAACATGCTACACTACTCTAATGCAAGCAGTATAGAGAAGAGTAGGCGATATCTGGTGATCAAAGGGGGGCTTGCCTGGTTGCTCTGGCAAGAGTGAGTGGTCGTCAACACCGTAGTCGAACTGGGTAGCAGCGGCGTCGGTCTCGGTGTCTAGCGAGAGAAGAGGAGGAAGAAACAATAAATATAATGCAAACAAATGCAAGATGATGCATGACATGACAAAGTGTGATGCTAGGTGTACCATAACGCGATACGAGGTGGTACCGGTGAAGGGGGGAAACATCCGGGAAAGTATTCCCGGTGTTTCGCGTTTTCGGACAGATGGGTCGGAGGGGGAAAGTTGCATGTTCGCTATGCTAGAGATGCATGACGGACGAACGGGTTGCGTATCCGGATTCGTCTCGTCGTTCTGAGCATCTTTCATGTAGAAAGTATTTTCATCTGAGCTACGGTTTATTTTATATTAATTTTAAAAGATTTAAATCATTTTTAGGATTAATTTAAATATTTTAATTCAACATTATCCAAAATAGTAAAAGATGATGTCAGCTATGTGTGGGACTCGCATGTCATTGTCTGTTAACTAATTAACCAGGTTAATTAGTTTAGTTAACAGATTAGTTAGGTTAATTAATAGTAGTTAATTAGTTTAATTAGTTATTAGGTTAATTAAACACAATTAATTTATTTAATTAATTAATAATTTTATTTATTTTTATTTTTATTCTTTTTTTATATAAAACGTTCTGGGGGATGGGGCCCCCTTGTCATAGGCCTCGGGGGGCCTTAGCGGGTTAGCGGGCAGGAGGGCGACGGGCAACGGGGCAAGCGCTCACCCGCACGGAGTGCGGTGAGGCGAGGCCAGTGGCCAAGGCGACCGCAGTGGCCGGCCGGCATGGGGAGACGGAGTGCGGGGCCGGCGACGAGTGAGTTCGCGGGCGGCAGAGGAGCAGCATCATGGGAACCGGGGCGCGGCGGCGCACCAGCAGCAGGGGGACGCGCACAGCGGCAACGCAGCAGCGCAGCAACACAGCGATGGGGCGTGGGCGCACGCCGTCGAGCCGTGGCGCGGGCGCAGTGAGCGCGTCAAGGGAGAGCCGTGGGTGGCCATGTGCGCGAGCAGTGGTGGCGCGGGGCGAGTGCGCGCGGGCAGGCGTTGAGCCCAGGCGCGGCGAGGCTGTGCCGTGGTCTAGGCGCAGCGGCGCACGTGCGCGCGTGTGTGCAGGGACGGCGTGCGGTGAGGCACGGCGGGCACGGCCAGGGTGCACGTGAGGGGGGGTTGCGTGCGTGCGGACTCGGACGGGAAGCAACGAGCCGAGTGGCGAAACAGCTCGGGCGCGCGGTGACCGTACAGGGTGGAGGGAGTTCGAGGAGAGTGGGAGCTCACGGGCGATGCAGGGGTTCAGGGGGGGTCAGCGTGGCTCGAGGTCGGCCGGCGAGGACGAGATGAGGAGGCAAGGCAACGGCGTTGAGGTGGCGACGGCGTAGGGCGACGGGGCAAGGCCTCGAGGTGATGGGGTCGACGTGGTTCCGGCAAGGAGGGGAACTCCGAACGGCGACGGTTGGCGAAGAGGCGCCGACGCCCGAGCCAGATCAGGATCGGGAGGAGATGAGGGAGAGAGGGGAACATGGGGGGGGAGGAGTGGGGTAGTGGGCTAGGGTTTCGGTGTCCCCAGGGGGTTAGTAGGTGAGGTGGGGGTGGGCCGGTCCAACTAGGCCGACTGCAGTGGCCAGCTGGGCTAAGGCCCAGCGCGCGGGGGGGGGGGGGGGGAGGGGGGTTCCCTTTTCCTTTTTTTTATTTACAGTCTTACTTTGCTTTTCTTTTATTTATTCTTTTAGTTCTTATTTGTTTTATTTTAGTTTCCAAAAATACAAAAGTGGCACCTAAAATAGTGTTACAATTTATGCCACTGCCACAAACCGTTTAGCACTGAAATAAAAATAGTTTTAAATTGTCTATTATTTAAAGCATTTGAATAATTGTTTTATCACTATTTATTTACTATAGTGCATTTAAACACTTTATAAAAGTGTGGTTTCTCCACCAATATTACATATGATTTATTTGTCACATTTAGAACATTTTAGTTTTGACATTTGAAAAGCTTTTGTTATTTTTCTTTATTTTAAATTTGGATCGTTTTTGAACCATCGCGAGATTAACTACAGTGATAGCGGTGACATGGCACCATTAGGAGAGGGTTACTGTAACTTAATTATCCGGGCATCACAGACATGTAGCTGCGTCCACCCATATAAGGGGATAAAGATCCACCTTTTCACCTACGCCTTCTTCCTCCTTCGCCTATCCATTCTTGCGCACTCGAGCTCCAGCGCCCAAGTCCGCACTCCTCGCCTCAGCCTTCTCCAGCCATGTCCGGAGCGGGAGGCAAGTGGATGGTCTCCTCCATCACGGAGGGACATATCAAAAAGCTGAGGAAGGCCGGATACCTGTCTAACGCCATTGCGTACCGGCTCCCCGAAAAGGGGCAGCTCATCCCCACCCCTAGGCCCCATGAGAGGGTGGTGTTCCTCCCCCATTTCCTCCGCGGACTGGGCTTCCCTCTCCACCCATTTGTCTGGGGGCTCATGTTCTACTACGGCCTGGATTTCCACAATCTAGCCCCAAACTTCGTCCTCAACATCTCGGCATTTATCGTCGTGTGCGAGGCCTTCCTCCGCATCCGCCCCCATTTCGGCCTATGGCTCAAGACTTTCAACGTCAAGCCGAAGGTGGTGCGCAGCAGCCAGGCAGAGTGCGGAGGCGCCATGGTTGGCAAGATGGCCAACGTCCTCTGGCTCGAGGGCTCCTTTGTGGAGACCCTGAAGGGGTGGCAATCGAGGTGGTTTTACATCACCGAGCCGCCCGACGCCGAATGGCTCGCACCCCCTGAGTTCCGGTCCGGACCCCCAACGCAGCTCACGTCCTGGAAAGAGATGGTCCTATCGTGGGGTAAAAAAGAAGAGCTGACCGGACTCCAAACATGCATAAAAACCCTGGTGGACAAGAAGCTCAAACTTGTCAACATAGTCCAGGTTATGCTCATCCGTTTGATCCTCCCGTGCCAACAACGGGCTTTCAACCTGTGGGAGTTCGACCCGACGCAGCACCAAACTTTGAGCAGGCTCTTGACACAACGTACGAAGATGCCTGGAAGGTGCTTTTCAAGGGCGCCGTGGCTCCCGCATCCGCTACTGAGGATCGCGGATTCAGTGCACAGCGTCACGCTATTGCGGTAAGTTGTTTTTTTTCCTTTTATAGGGTATCAGTGTTTCATAGTTTGACTCCATGCGGGATCTAAGCTCCCTTTCCTTTGACAGGACTGGCAGGTGACATCCGGACAGATCAACTATCCGGCTCCTTTTCCCGAAGGCCCAGCGGACGCTCAATTGGCGAAGCTGCTGGTTCCGGCACCCTATGTGGTGCCGGAGAAGAAGGTCAAGAAGAAGGCCACAGGGACTCGAAAGAGTGCCGGCCGCCCGGAGGCGTCGGATTCATCATCCGACGAATCCAAGACGCACTCCTCCCGTGAAGACGAGGAGGAGGAAGAAGAGACCCCTCCCCCTCCAGCGGGGGAAGGGAAGAAAAGGAAGGCCGGCCCAACTGGGGAGGCCGAAGGGTCCAAGAAGGGGAAAACCCTTCCTCCGGACTGCTCCACCAACGCCGACGGCGGCGGAGAGGAGTGGGCGCCTAGGGCCAAGCCCCTGGCCAAATCGTAAGTATCCGAATACCGGAGTAATTCATAGTATTCGTTTATTGCACAACTTTCCCTCATGTCGAATATGTTTATGGAGCCCACCCAAAGACCGGCTCGACGCATCGTCGAGCGGCTCACTGGACTCGTCGGATGTGAACTCGCTTTGGACGGCCTCCTCCCCCCGCCTTACGGACGACACTGAAGTGTTGTCCCAACAGGTTCCAAGCCGGGGGGAGGTGGTCCTGGAGGCGCCGCAAGGCGACCTCCCGGACTCTAGGAGTAAAGGGGATGAAACCCCCAGGGCTCCAAGTCCGGCCCTAGGCCGGACATCGCTCCGGAACCTTCAAAGGTTCCAGAGACCGGCGGGCGACCTCCTTCCAAGAGGAGCAAGCCCGCCGTGCCGGTGACCTCCGTCCAACCGGAGGCGCTGAACAATATGTTGGAGGCGCTCCAAGGCGCCTCCATCGACGAGGGGCACCGCACTATTATGAGTGCGGTGATCCAGAAGGTTCGGTCTGCCAAGAGCGGACTGACTGAAGCTTGTACTAGCCTTTTAACAGGCTTTGAGGTAAGTAAAGAATGTGTAAATAATATTACCGCATAGACAATAGCCCCTGATGCTCTGTTTGGCGTTCGGGAAGAAAAGCCGAATAGAGGATCAAATAAAATTCACAGGGGTCTAGCAAAAAGGAGTCAATATGCGTATGCAGGCTTCTCTGCTTGCGTCCGCCGCACTGACTGCGGAAGTGGACACGCTAAAGCAGAACCTCGAGCGGTCTGAGTAGGAGCTTGGTTGTGCCAAGAAGCAGCTCGAGGACAATGAAGGTAAGAAATACCTTGTTAAAAATATATATATAAAGGTGCAATTGCAAAGAATGACGGGATTATCATGGCTATTGTAGGGGCCACGTCTGAAGTGGTGATCCTTAAGCAAGCGCTGGTCGAGGCCGAGAAGAGTGCGGCCTCGGAGCGCACCGAGCAGGAGAAGTATGAGGACGAGGTTGGCAAGGTGTGGCAAGAGCTCCAGGCTCTCATGGAAAAACATGAGAGTTTGGAGCTTGACTCAATGACGCGAGCGTCTGAGCTCGCGGTGGCTATTGAAAATGCCAAGTCTGCCAAGGCCGAATCCCAGAAGACCCTCCAGGAGTTGGATGAGGTGAAGAAGATAGCAGCGGGTAAGGCATTCTTTATGCAAAGCAAACACATAAATGTGAGTTACCTGTTACTTACCCGAATCCGGAGCTCTCCAGGAGCGTTCGCAGATCTTCCCCGGAGTGTATCCGATGCCGCCAATTCTATCGAGCCGAGGAGGGCAGCTCCACGGAGAAGGTGTTCTGGTCTCAGTACACTGAGGCCGGACACCCCGTGCCCCTGAGCGACCAGCTGAAGCAACTGGTCGAGCTCCACAAGGCGGCCGAACAGGCTATGAAGGGCCTCATAGTTTGGTTGTGGCCTGGAGAGGCTCGGCCTGGGAGCTATTTCGGGCTGGTGCGGCGGCTGGTGGAGGCCTGTCCAAGGCTCGAAGTCATGAAGCGCTCTGTCTGCATTGATGGTGCCCGTGGGGCCCTTGCCCGTGCTAAGGTGCACTGGGGCAAGCTGGATGCTAAGAAGCTTGTGAAGGACGGGCCACCGCCGGGGAAAGAGCATCGCAAGCCCAAGAATTACTATAAGGATGTTCTGAAGGGTGCCTGCCTTGTGGCGGATGAATGTTCTATGGATGTAATTTTTGAGTAAAACTCGCTCATTTTGTCCTGTGCGCTGAAAACTTGTTCATATGCGCTAAGCAATGCAGTTTGAATTTAAAATATTACCTTCTACGCGGCTGTTTATTAATTCTGAGAGATGGCAAGTCGTCGGCTTCTGCCCCCGTGCCGCTAGTGCTGGGGTGTTCGGGGATAAACCTGAGCGCTCTTTTTCCCATGTTTGGGTCCTTCGAGGGAGGCGCTCAGCCCAACGAACAAGGCAATTAGACTATAATGCGTGAACTCTCTCACTTAGCCATAGAATTCTATAATTTTAAATTTCGGCGAAGCCCCTGGTATTCGGAAGACCGAGTTTGGGGCGCTATCCACGCCTTCGCCGGACAGAGCCGGCTCCTCGCCCCAAGCGGCATAAGTCGTTAGGGACTCGAAAAACCTCTCGAACAGCGACCAGCTCTCGCTTCATCATGACAGTCAGTTTTAGCTTTCTCCACTGAGGTGCTCAACCTAGCTCAACCGGGGCACAATCGCAGTGGTTCTCCTAGTGCTACCGTAGCCGATATAGCGGAACATAAGGCACCAAAACGTAGGAGCCGGGCAAACCCAACTATTGACCCAAGACATGATTCGGAGCCGATGCATATAATGCTATAAGTTCGGGGTGCCGCACTTGTTAAAGTGTTCGGACTTCTCACACCATATTGAGGGGTACTAAAGCCCCTGGCGTATTTTAGCCGTACCAACGTGTATGGGTGCAACATGTTGTTAAGGAACATATATATAAAAAAGAGTAATGAAAAAATAGACAAACCTATGCATTGTTTATTAAGGAGGTCTGTGATCAAAGCAGAACGATACAAATAATGCGATAAGCAAAAGGCTGGACTATCTAACATGTCCGCTCCAGGGGCAAGCTGCAGAATAATATGTGAAACAGGTATACTGCTCGTGATAGAGACCACATGGGAGTTCCATAATGCGGCGTGGCTTGTCTGCTTCCCTGGTTCTTGCATTGTTTGTGCGGCAATTGAGCTGCCGAACAGGCCTTCCGAAGGATGGAGTCCTGAAAGTAAGAGAAAATTAAATAATCGGCAGCCCCTCATACGGTTTAAGCCGTATTATTGGGCGTGCCGTGATGGTGCCCCTTCCCCTGTACCCATGGTATCTTTAGAGCGTAGTTATGTACGCGAAGTACTGGCGTCGCCTTTTTGCGAGGGTTGGGGTTGGGGACGCATCGCTACGCCTGCTCGGATCGTGCCAGGCGGTCTTGTTGTAGGTTACGCCGGGCGCGCTTGACGATGTCCGGTCATTTAGTGGCCGGACTGGAGAACTGCCTAGAGAGGCTGCTTTGTACTTCTGCTGCAAGGGCCGCCGTGTGCTCCTCCGTTCGGAGGGAGCGTTCGGTGTTTCCATTGACCGTAATTACTCCTCAAGGGCATGGCATCTTGAGCTTAAGGTATGCATAATGTGGTACCGCATTGAACTTAGCGAATGCAGTTCGCCCGAGCTGTGTGTGATAACCAGTGAGAAACGGGACTATGTTGAAGATTAACTCCTCGCTTCGGAAATTATCCGGAGATCCGAAGACCACTTCATGTGTGACTGAGCCTGTATAGTTGGCCTCTACACCTGGTATTACGCCTTTAAAGGTCATTTTGGTGGGCTTAATCCTCGAGGGATCTATGCCCATTTTCTGCACTATATCCTGGTAAAGCAGGTTCAGGCTGCTGCCGCCGTCCATAAGGACTATAGTGAGATGAAATCCATCAATAATTGGGTCTAGAACCAATGCGGCGAATCCGCCATGACGAATGCTAGTGGGGTGGTCCTTCGATCGAAGGTGATCGGGCAGGAGGAAAATGGGTTGAACTTTGGGGCGACTGGCTCTACCGCGTATACGTCCCTTAACGTGCGCTTCCGCTCCCTTTTGGGGACGTGGGTTGCGTATATCATGTTCACCGTCCGCACTTGTGGTGGAAAACCCTTCTGTCCACTGTTGTTCGGTGGCCGGGGCTCCTCGTCGTCATCGTCATGCAGCCCCTTGTCTTTGTTTTCGGCGTTTAACTTGCCTGCCTCCTTGAACACCCAACAATCCTTGTTGGTGTGATTGGCTGGCTTTTTGGGGGTGCCATGTATCTGGCACGAGCGGTCGAGTATCCGATCCAAACTGGACGGCCCCCTAGGATTCCTTTTGAATGGTTTTTTCCGCTGATCGGATTTAGAGCCTCTGAATCCGGCATTAACTGTCATATCCTAAGCATTGTCGCCGTTAACGCGGCGCTTCTGCTTGTTGCGACGCGACCTGCCACTACTGTCCCTGGTGTCCGAATTATTGGGGTTCTTGGTCATATTGTTGCTACGAGCTAGCCAGCTGTCTTCTCCCGCGCAAAAGCGGGTCATGAGTGTCATGAGTGCTGCCATAAATTTTGGCTTTTCTTGTCCAAGGTGCCGGGTCAGCCACTCGTCACGGATATTGTGCTTGAAGACTTCTAGGGCCTCAGCGTCCGGACAGTCGACTATTTGATTTTTCCTTGTTAGGAACCGTGTCCAGAATTGCCTGGCCGATTCCTCTGGCTGCTGAATTACGTGACTTAGGTCATTGGCGTCTGGGGGTCGCACGTAAGTGCCCTGGAAATTGTCGAGGAATGCGGCTTCCAGGTCCTCCCAACAACTGATTGATCCTGTTGGCAAGCTGTTAAGCCAATGCCGAGCTGGTCCTTTAAGCTTGAGTGGGAGGTATTTGATGGTGTGGAAATCATCGCCACGGGCCATGTGGATATGAAGGAGATAATCCTCGATCCATACCGCAGGGTCTGTTGTGCCATCGTATGATTCGATGTTTACGGGTTTGAAACCCTCGCGGATTTGATGATGCATTATTTCATCTGTAAAGCAGAGTGGGTGTGCGGCGCCTCTGTACTGGGCTATATCATGACGTAGCTCCAGTGAGCCTTATCTACTGTGTTCGGCCCTGCCAAATTTGTGGCCGTCATGACGGTTGCCGTCTCGAGCCGTGGGGCGCCCACGCGATCCGTAGATCGATCTTGTTTGCCTTGCCTTGTCCTCCAACATGTCTCGTAAGTCTGACGCATATTCCCATGCCTTGGTACGGGGTGCGGCTTGAGCGGAGGGCCGAGAGGCCTCTCTGTCGCGACCACGAGGTGGCCGGTCGGCCACATCAAGTGCTTCCTCCTCTAATCGGGGTAGCAACCTGCGCTTTGGGTAGCTCTTGGAGGGGCATTCGAGTTTATGCTCTTCGGCCGCAAGGACTTCAGTCCATCTGTCGACTAGCAAATCTTGATCAGCTCTAAGTAGTTGCTGTTTTTTCTTGAGGCTTCTTGCCGTGGCCATAAGCCTGCGTTGAAAATGCTTTTTCTCGACTGGATCCTCTGGCACGACGAATTCGTCGTCGTCGAGGCTTGCCTCGTCTTCGGAGGGAGGCATATAATTATCGTCCTCGACCTCTCTGTCGGCCGCTCTCTCATGAGGGCTGGTTTTTCCATCCTCTTGTGCTAAATCTTGCTGGAGGGGGTTTTCTTCGGCGCTTTCCGGAGTATTATTATCTCCCGTGCTGGAATCACCTTGTTTGTTTTGGCGGGATTTTGAGCGGCGCCGCTGACGCCGACGCTTAGGCTGTTTCTTGGAGGGGTCATCCTTCGCTGTTCCATCGCCATCTCCCTCTTTTGGGGAGTCCACCATGTATATGTCATATGACGAGGTGGCTTTCCAGGGCCTAGTAGGCACTGGTTCTTCATCATCTCCTACATCGGCGTCCATACCGTCGATGTCTTCGGAGTCGAAGTCGAGCATGTCGGTTAAGTCGTCGACAGTGGCTACAAAGTGGGTGGTGGGTGGGCTTTGAATTTATTCATTGTCCGTACCCCACCCTTGCTGACCATAGTCCGGCCAGGGCTCTCCTGATAAAGAGAGAGACTTTAGTGACTTCAGGATATCGCCGAGAGGCGAGTGCTGAAAGATGTCCGCAGCAGTGAACTCCATGATCGGCGCCCAATCGGATTCGATCGGCAGGGGCACGGAGGGTTCCGAGTCCGGAGAGGAGTCCGGCTCCCTGGAGTCACGAGTCTCCCAGAGTACGGGGCTGGTGTTCGGCCCAATCGTTGTTAGGGTCGCAGCCCCTGAGGTGGCGTCCAACCGCCCATCCTTGATCGGCGCAGCCGGCTCCGAATTAAGGATCAGAGCCGATGCGGGTGCGGCCTCCAGGGCACTGTTCAGCGGCAGAGCTAGATCATGCTTGTCATGACAGTGCGGCGCGCTCGGCAGTGGCTCGAATCCGTCGAAGATCAAGTCCCCACGGATGTCAGCCGTGTAGTTAAAACTTCCAAATCTGACCTGACGGCCAGGGGCGTACCTTTCGATCTGCTCCAGACGGCCAAGCGAATTGGCCCGCAGTGCGAAGCCGCCGAAGACGAAGATCTGTCCGGGGAGGAAGGTCTCACCCTGGACTGCATCGCTATCAATGATCGTAGGAGCCATCGAGCCTGATGGCGACGACATAGAGGAACTCTCAATGAAAGCACCAATGTCGGTGTCCAAACCGGCGGATCTCGGGTAGGGGCTCCCGATCTGTGCGTCTAGGCCGGATGGTAATAGGAGGCAGGGGACACGAAGTTTTACCCAGGTTCGGGCCCTCTCGATCGAGGTAAAACCCTACATCCTGCTTGATCAATATTGATGATATGGGTAGTACAAGACTAGATCTACCATGAGATCGAGGAGGCTAAACCCTAGAAGCTATCCTATGGTATGATTGTTGATGTGTATGTTGTCCTATGGACTAAAACCCTCCAGATTATATAGACACTGGGTAAGGTTAGGGTTACATAGAGTCGGTTACAATGGTAGGAGATCTGCATATCCGTATCACCAAGCTCGCCTTCCACGCCAAGGAAAGTCCCTCCCGGACACGGGACGAAGTCTTCAATCTTGTATCTTCATAGTCCAGGAGTCCGGCTGAAGGTATAGTCCGGCTATCCGAACAACCCCTAATCCAGGACTCCCTCAGTCGCCGTCTGCAATCCTCACGTATCGGTTATACTCCTCCATCGTCCTACTTCTCCAAAACACCTTCACTCACCGGCAGTGGTTTTTGAATGGAAGAGGAGAGGAGCAACGCTGTTATTGGATTAGAACGGGAGAGGAGCGATGCTAGTTTTGGATTGGGACAGGAGAGGAGGGGCGGTGGTTTTCAAATTGAAGAGGAGAGGAGCGGTGCTGGATTTAGATTGGAATAGGAGAGGAGCGGCACTGGTCTTGGAAGTATTTTTTGTTTTGGGTATTTTAGGCCAAAGTTTGACCACGTAATGTATTTACCAAGCAAAATGTGAATGCATGTCACCAAAAATTGTATCGTTTGGTTCGAATCTGAATGTACTTTCAAATTATATTATTTTTGCAACGTATAACATATATTTTATTGGTGAAAAGCATGGTCAATTATGACCCAAAATAAAAGGGAGACTAGTTAATGTGGTGTCACTTTCTTAATTGAAGGGTAAATTGATTTTGATTTTGATCCAGTCACAGTGCACCGGCCCTCTCGTCCAATCCTAAATCGCTGCCACACGCTCTCTCCCTCTTCTCCATTGCAAAACCACCTCCTGTCCTCTCCATCATCTCCATTCCAAAACCACCGTCTCGCCTCTCCCTCCTCTCCATTGCAAAACCACCCCCTATCCTCTCCATCATCTCCATTCAAAAACCACCATCTCTCCTCCCATCTTCCAAAGCTAGCACCGGACCACTCAGAAGGACATCTATGGAGAGGATGCAGCAACGAATCAGGCAGATCACCGACGACGACCAGGCAAAGTTAGCCAGGTTGAATGAGATCCTTACTTGGTTTGACAACGAGTGGGAGATTTCGAGGACGGTAAGGGCCATGTGGCAACGTATGCGAAAGAGCGAGACAGCGGCGATGAGGGCCGCGATGTACTCCTTAGCGGCAGTCAAACCGCAGTCCTTCTGGGCGATGGAGCAGACAGATTCACCCGAGGCGAAAGTCGGGCGGTGCTTGTGGGCATACAGGTCGAAGGTCGAGCACCCAGAGGATAATGAATCGATCGAGTACGGTGTGTCGTTCGTGAGGGAGCCAGCCGGAGCCACAGGAATATTCGTTCTCCCATAGCAAGAGGAGGCCAGATGGCGGGACGTTGCTCTCCCGCCGTTCTCCACGGTTCCCTCGACGCTTGCCTCATTTCAACGGCGGTGGTAGGGTTTAAGGAAAGGTTCGCACTAAGCGAATCGTCCATCTGCTCATGCTTACAATCAGTGTGACAGCTAATGAAAATTGTGCTTACAACTAGTCTCCGAGTACTACACCAATTACCCTAAAATAGCTCTAAACCTTTGGGTCAAAGTTTTGACACTGTACAAATAAAGAAAAATAGATTGGGGCTTCTTTCAGAAAAGAGTACTCCCTAGAAAACTACCAATATAAGTTAATAGTATTTGGTTAGAGGATTTGCTGCCGAGAAAGATCCGTCCACAGAGAGCGCCACACATCCCACAAGTGGTGGTGGATGCCAATGCGTGCATGGAGCATGGTTGGTGTCGGTAATTTTTACTTGGCACACCTCGCACTCTGCATATATGCCTGTTCCAACCGTACATTTGTGTAGTTCCACCAAAATGTTGCCGAATAACCCTGTTTGCACAGATAATGAAAAAGTGTGATTACATTACAGTGGCACTAGTTGATGAAACATACACTAATAAATACAAGAAAATATTAATAAATACAAGAAAATATTGTGATAGTATCATAGTATGCCATGCTGCGAGGGCAAGATGGGCCCTGCGACACCTCATATTGGAAATCGACCCACGTCTCCCCGATACACCTTCTGCTAGTGATGAACATCAGTGTACACCGGTAGTACAAGGAGGGGCCTTGAGACATTCCAATCTCTATTTTTGTGCAGATCAACTAAAATTAAGCACCCCAGTTTGCAAAAACGCTTAAACATTAACAATGGGACTAGTTGATGAAACATATACTAACAAAGAGAAGCACTTTCTTTATCTACATTGGAAATGAAATTATAGAGAGGACACTCGCTCTATTTTAACTATATTATTACTTCATTTTATCAGTGGCACTAGGGTCGAGCAGGTGGTAAACGAGGTGTACCATGCATCGCAAGATGGAGGCTGGGGGTGCTTAAACTAGGATGCTGAAGCTGGCTCTATCTCCCCCCTGATGTTTCTGTGGTAGTATTTGGGTTGTAATCCAAACTTGGTCGAGCTGGTGCTGCGTCCCCCTACCCTCCTAGCTTATGTGACGAACTTGTCTCCTGCTAGTACTCAGTCCGGTCTAGTAGTAGTTGCATAACTGTCCGTTTACACTGAGATGCTGTCGGATAATGGTTCTCTACGTTAGGCTTTCTTTAATGAAATCAGAGGAAACCCCCTCTTTCGATATATATAAAAAATCAGTGGCACTAGCCGTGCCAAAACATTGCCTCAAATTAATAGTGCCACTAGATTATGGTGCAAAATAATAACATTACTTCTTTATCATGGTAGTGTCAAAACAGTAGCACAAGAGCAGACTCAACATGCATGATCTTTGGCAAATGGTCAGACCAAAAAGGAACACACCTCGTGATGAGAACCATATCTGCAGTCAACACCATCGTAGAAGGGATGACACCAGTCACCAACATGGATGATTCAATTCATTGGGACCTTTTGGTGCAGTTCACCTAATATGAAGCAATGGCCCATGAGCTAGCAGATTCTTCTTCATTTTTTTAAGAAAAGAGCTCCAAACCCAGTTCCATTTCCATCAGAAAACGAAACCCACAGAGCTTCTTCTTCATTAGTTGCAATAAAATTGAGCAACATCAAGGTTGGTTGTGAAGCTCCTGGAATGTTCAACTATAATTTGGATATCTTTTGTGCAGTTCAACTAAGATCAAGCGTGAAATGTATATCTTTGTTTGCACAAAAAAGTTGGAAAGCAGGGTGACTAACAAGTGATGAAACATACATCAAATGAAAAGAAGCATGTTCCTTATCTGAATGGCAATCCTACAAGGATAGTAGCAATTTCTAAAGCAGCAGCATTGCTAGAT
Source organism: Triticum monococcum (assembly GCA_034509565.1). Lineage (NCBI taxonomy): Eukaryota > Viridiplantae > Streptophyta > Magnoliopsida > Poales > Poaceae > Triticum > Triticum monococcum. The sequence continues at coordinate 613,773,809 of CM067845.1, read as the reverse complement.
ATTAGTGTGGGCATTAGGATTAACTATGCCATCCATTAAATACGACATTACTTTAATGGTGCCATTGCTTCATTTTACCAGCAACATTACATTAACAACTGCTACTGAGTTGGTATTTGGGCACGGGAGAGTACGCGGACCAGGACAGTTGCATTTCTAACGAAAAGAAGCAACTTATCTTAATGGGAAATTTAGCAGGACATGAAAACAACATTGGTTTAACATGTCCTTACTTTTAACAGTGCGACTGCTACATTTTACCAGTGGCATTACATAAGAGTGGCTCGGGGCAACAAACATCAGAACAGGATATCTGGGTTGGTCCCATTTTTGTTCGGTATAGCCACCTTATACTGTGTGAGGCTAGCAAATCTAGTGTTGGACTTACTCTGTTGACTTGTCCCCCAGTCCCCACTTTCTTTCCGTTTTAAACCAATAGATCGGGTTTATATTGAGTTTGTATTGCGTTTCCCTTTGTTTCCCTATTAGACCAAGAGACTAGTTGAATAGCCAGTCTCTGCTACTTTTCACCCCAATTATTTCCTCTTTCGACCAAGTCCTAGATTCAGGTAACACATCTTCCCCCACCCCACCCCCTTTCTTCCTTGTTTGAACCAAGTAGTACTAGATTCGAGGCGTGAACAAGTTTTACCTCTTAACAGTCAAAATTTAGGTGGCTTCCGAATAGCCGATCGATCCTATCTATGAGGGGGCCTGGGAAATAGTAAAATATACAAATGTAGCGACGTCAGGAGCTCGGGGAGTAGAGCAAGGCCGGTTTCGAAGGAAGTTATACCCGAGGGTCGCCGGGATGTCGCTAGGTGGGCGGCGAGAGGCCGGATCTGCCCACACTACGGCAGTGGGGAAGAAGGGGTCGGAGGCCCTCCCTAGCCAGCGGTGCTTGGGAGAAAAAGACAAGGCACGCTGATCGGGATGCACCGACAGTGGGTAAGAGCCGTCACCGAGGACGAGCGCATGAATGTTGCACCTTCTCACCTTCCCTGGCGGAGAGGATCGGGCTGGATCTGTGACCAGCGGCGAGCAGAGAGAGAGAGAGTGTGGCCACCGCTGTCGTGTTTAGATCTGGAGAGGACGAGATAGTGTGAAGAGAGTAACATTAGCAAGCAAGCACGGAGGCTCCTGCCTATATACTGGAGTACTAGTTTTCTTTTGTCTACCGGAAATGTCTTGACCTCGTCAATGACCGTCGAGAAGTCTTCATGTACGTGCCCTAGAGGCGCAGTTGTCGTCATTTTGATCTGGAGCACCGGATTATAACATATAACACGAAAAAATGCCACATGACAAGAAACCATAACCTCACTGCCCAAAGGAGATAACATGAATCTCGATGGACAATCTAGACGAGGATCAAAGCTCGAATTAAAGATAAACTCATAGAAAAGAGGTCCGTCGATGGATGTCCTAATTAACATAGCCGGCTTGACCTAGATGGCATCCGAGTAGTCTTCATGCATGTGCCCCCAATGACCAGCGCCTTGGAGGAACTCAGTTGTCGCTGTTTAACCCTCGCAGTGATCCGAAGCACATGGCACCTAATATTGCGAGATGATAAGAAACCTTTTTTTAGATTTCTCATCAGAACTACAGCCCTGTACAACACATCCTGCACGATATGTAGACGATAGCCAATCCAGACGTATCTGCTGGAGTCTGGTCACATGCATGGACGAACTGATCTTCCGTGTCATGCAGGGAACGTCCAGGCACCAACGTTTGTACAACACTTCTCTAGTACTATCGCTCGTCTCTCTCTTCTATGAACTTACCCGACTAGCGGGGCCGGGGAGTGTGCCTATGGTCGGTTCTTGATTGCGGTCCCACATGTGTGTGCAAACGCAATATGACGCGCGTTCCATTCGTAGAGCGGCGTGCCAGACCGACCGACTGTCTGGGGTGCGATGCGAACGCGAGGGCGTCTTGTATACTCCATACATGTGTACCGCTGTTTTCATGAGGCTTTGCTCCATGGCGCGATCCATGGATACAAAATTAGTATAATGTACTATTCAAAAGTCGAGGGCGGGGCTTTTCCCGCGCGGTAGGCGTGGCAGTTCCACCTAGTCGGTTTGATAGAGAAGCGAGATGAGGGAGTAGGCTACTGCAAACGTAGGGCAGTGTGATTTGATAGCGAGTTACTGCTGGACAGGTGGGGCCCCGTGATTTGACTTGCCATCTTATCATTTTAACTGCGCCACTACGATCGGCGCGAGTCTCCCCATTCCTGACCACCTCCATGGTATACAGGTGCCTCTCCCAATCCTCCACCATGTAGAGGCTGGCTCTTGCATGAGAGCCCACTCGTCCACTTTTTCCTTGCCTCTTTCCTCCACATATGCAAAAATGCCATGTAAGCGGGCTTATAGCCCACTATTGTACTTGCTCGTACAGGTGCTAAGCCTACCACATAGGAAAGTATAATGTGGCAAGTTAATTACTCCCTCCATCTAGGTGTGCAAGTCATCTTACAAAAACCAAATAATCCCAAAACACTTAGGCGCGGTGCATTAACTTCTACTCCCTCTTTTCCGGTTTATAAGGCTCAAATCTAAAATCTCATCAATCAAGGCATTTTGTGAGTGGAGGAATGTATCTCGTACTTTACAAAACTACCCCAATTAAACTCATGCATTAAATTGGATTATTTACAGTGCATGCATGCTTGGCCACTAGATAAGTAGAAACATTACATGCATTGGTGTGTTCCTTTTTAATTCTTACATGCAAAGATTTAATGTGTCTCAGAAACTAAAAATGAGATGGAGATGAGCCCTATAAATTAGAAAAACAAAAAAGTTGAGATAAGACCTATAAACCGAAAAGGAGGGAGTACATTGTTTCTTGTTTCTTGACATATCAACCAATAAGAGATGTGGGGTGTGCATGCTTTTAATGACTTAAGACTACTCCCTCCTTTCCAGTTTATAGGGCTTATCTCAACTTCTTTGTTTTTTCCAATTTATAGGGCTCATCTCCATCTCATTTTTAGTTTCCGAGACACATTAAATCTTTGCATGTAAGAATTAAAAAGGAACACACCAATGCATGTAATGTTTCTACTTATCTAGTGGCCAAACATGCATGCAATGCAATTAATCAAATTTAATGCATGAGTTTAATTTGGGTAGTTTTGTAAAGTATGAGATACATTCCTCCACTCACAAAATGCCTTGATTGATGAGATTTCAGATTTCAGCCTTATAAACCGGAAAAGAGGTAGTACCATTTCATTGGAAGAGGTCACTCCTTGGCAAACGCAATAAATACTATGAAGAAAGAGATAGAGAGAAGTAAAAAAATACTCTTATAGCCAACCTTATAGCTAACCTTGTTGTATGAGTGACTAAGTAATGACTATGTATGACATGCCAACATCAGATAGCCTAACACACCATGTTAAATCTCCAAGGGCGCGACCGTGCGAGCGAGGCGACGGTCATGGTAGGAGCGACCATGATATGGGCTGCTGGTAGCCCTTGGATCTAAGATTGAACGGTCACATGCTAAGTTGCTGAAAATTTGCAGAATAACCCTCCAGGATAGGATATTCACTCATAGTAGGTCTAGAATCACGCCATGCAACCGTTCGATCTCAGATCCAAGGGCTCTCGGAAGCTCATATCATGGGAGAATGGAAAGCTTCGTATCACCTGTAATTTTCCCAACGCTTGACATGACATCAAAAGCCATTTAATTGGGCATTGAGTAGACATGACATCTAATTGGGCCCCCATAGTACTGTGCATGAATCCATTTATCCACCAGGCAAGCTACTACCCTGCCGTTCGCACACCCCACTCAACATTTTTACAATAGAAAAACCGTTGGCAATTCGCTCCTACTCGTCCCCGGACGTCCTTTAACATTATGGCAGTTTGCTCCTAGTCGTCCTGTCCTTTCACATTACGGCAGTTCCACTAATCCTAACCCTCCTCCAAAATCCATGGCGTCCCAAATCTCCATGATCAGCGGTGAGTACAAGGTTAGAACCATCACCGGCGATGAGTTCGACGTCATCTACACCCATTCTTCTGCGACGGTGAAAGGATGCCTTGCTCGCTTCAGACACATGTTCAAAAACTCAAAGGATGAGTGGGTCGCTGGGCTAGATGTTGAGTACACCATAGTCCTACAAAGCGAGAAGACTCTAAAGGAGGCAGAGAAGAAGAAGCCCGCTGTGATCTAGGTTTGCGTGCACGACTTATGTTTGGTCTACCACATATGCCATGTCGACATTGAGCGCCAGGATTTTAAGAACTTCCTCAAGGATGACCGAATCAAATTCGTTACTGTAGACTTTAGGAACGACAAGGAGGTCCTGGATCGTATAGGCCTCATTGTAGGCAACCCCTTCGACCTCAAGAAGAAAGGGTTGGTGCCCTCCCGTGATCAGCCTTCAATGCTAACCCTAGCAGGAGCCATGGTTCGTCCTTCATAAGGTACACTGAAGAAACCTCCGTTCAAGTTTCATCATGCATGGGAGTGGAATGTACTAGATATAGACCACATCCACTATGCTACAATAGATGGCTACCTTTGTTTCAATATCTACAAGGGTTGGTTGAAGAGCAAGAGCCAAGTGTGTGGTTCAAGCAAAGAATTATCAGCCAAGAGGAAGAGGGACAAGGACGAAATCGAGGACGTGGACGAGGAGTCCAATTAAGGTGGGAGTGCCATTGCTCATGGTGATTCTAATAATGCAATGTCTACATGATTAGTTGCTTAGTTTAATTTCAGGTGTGCTTAGTTTTATTTGAGGGGTGTGTTTTGCTGAGCCCCCAACAGAACTATGTTATGTTCCTTCTCGTTACTTTAACTCTTTAGTACGTACATACTAGTATTTCTTATAGTTCATCTTTTAGTTGGTATAGTAGTACCACTCGTTTCTTCACATTATATACATACAATATATATGGCCAATGTCATATAGCCAGCAGTTTAGTTGCCGAAGAATTTCAGGGTGCTTAGTTTTATTTGAGGGGTGTGTTGTGCTGGACACCATTATTGTGACTCAAATCTCTTTGGCCATGATATAATGACATAAATACCGATGGAACAACATGCCAGCTCTCCCTCTATCTCAGTACAATAAAATAAATTGTGGGCCTACTTGATCCCAACATCGTTCTTGCTTTCCTGTAAAATTATTCGCTTGGTTACTCCTGACAAGCGGGGACACACTTATCATCGTGAAAATCGGCTTATTTTTGTCATATAACATGGTCAACGGGCTTGACGTGAAAATAACAATGTCTAATGGCATTTTTGTGCAAACATCTAACTTAATGATGGCATTTTCAATATATCTAATTGCATTTTTGAGCAGGCATCTCACGGATCGATGGCACTTTTGAGTAGTTGTAACTTCTAATGGCAAAAGTGAGTAGTGATACACAACTAGTGGCATAAATAATAAGAACCCAACAATTAAATAGGTATGCTAATTTCTTTAATATAATTTAGCACCCCATTTAAGCAAATACTAGCTTTTTTAATAGTAGTATATGCAGAATTTGGCGGCGAGCGCTCTCTATATGTACCACCTTTTTTCTTTAATTTCATCTTGTTAGTTTTGCTCCATGGCGCAATCCATCGATACTACTACTGTACAAAAGTATATATTTTCTAAAAGGCTAGAGGGCAGGGCAGTCTAGCTTGGTCGGTTTCAAGAGAGGTGAGGGCCTTTGTGATTTGATGGCTCATTACTGATGGAAGGTGGGGCCTTGTGATTTGACTGCTCGTATAAATGTGCTGACAACCTAAGGAGGAACAAAGAACCGTGCAGTATAATCAAGTTTTCCACTGGAGTAGTACAACGGAGGAGCATGAAACATGGCAGCCCAGTGCCATATGGCGATAAAATGATCTAATTTCCTAGTCATCTCATTGTTAGCATTGTTCTATTCATGCCTCGCAGAGAACGTGACACGTGCGGCGAAACACCCGAAGCAAAAGAAGAAACACAGGAGCAAAAGAAGAAGGAAGATTATTAGCCCCACAAAAGAAGGAAGACACACACACAAGTCTGGGGCGCTGCTCTATACCAGATGAAGGGTTGCTGGCCGCGGAGTCGTAACTGTTTCTGCATCGCCCCCACGACCTCCATCTCCTTGCGCATCTCCTCTACCATCTTCTTCATTCTGTCCATGACACGGGATTTCTCGACGCGAGCCTTCATCATCTGTTCCACGGCCGCATTATGTACCTTGACAGCAGCCGGGTGCTCGATGCAGAGCTTCGCCAACTCCTCCTTCTGTTCCATGACGAGGGCCTACAACATCTTCATTGAGGAACTTCTATTCTCATGCAGCTTCGTCCAGCCGGCGTTCTCCTCCTTTAGTAGGTCGCGCTCGTGGCAGAGCTTCGCCTTGTTCAGCAGCATCACCAAGCTGGCGGTCAACTCCCCCTGCTCATTGAGCTCAGCGGGCATGTCATCGAGGCTCTCCTTCAGCAGCTCCAGCAAGCCATGGATGAACTCCTTCTGCTTATTGAGGTGCTTGTTGAGATGATCGGGCATGCCGGCATGTTCGCCTCCGCGGCTAGGGCGCTCCTGGGAACCACCGCCTACCCGTGACAGATCTTTCGAGGTCTTTGCGAGGCGGCGAGCCCTCTCTTTTTTTCCGTGGCCTTGGTGGTCACTCCCTTGTTACAAGTAGTTCAGATAGTTCTCAACCTGGAGCTCTGCACACCGGCCATGGCAAGGAAGGACGAACAAGAAAGACTTATGAGGAGGAAGAGGTAGAGTGATTTTCGGCTAGGTACTAGTTCCCCTTTCTATAACCTAGTACTAGCACTATTACTAAAACATGCATAGTGGGAACATGTTCAGGTTTGATACGTACTACTAGGTGACTAGGTGTGAGCAGGTTTGCACAAAATACGAAAGAGACCAATGGAAGTAGCAACCCATGATTTAACTACTCGCATGCATGCAGTGGAGTAGTAATTTCTTTCTTCCTCCCTCACGTCCACTCAATTTGCATGCGCTGTATTAATTGGCCATGAATGAAGTGAAGGACTTTACACACATCAAAGTATCACATGGGGTGGATCTTCGTAGAAAAATGCGTCCCCCTGTGTACCCGCGTGTGCATGGGAGGGAATGAGTGTGTGTGTGTGTGGCGTGCGTGCACATCTTTTCTTCGTGCATGTACCGCCAGTGTGCCTCAGAGAGGATGAGTACATACTTCTGGAACCAGCAGCACGTCACTATGATCAATCCACACAAGGACGTCACGACAACGCCTCCACATGTGCCATGTGGCTTCATGAACTATAAGAGAGACACTGTGTAGCATGCCATTGGAATTCTAATTTATGTGTTTTGCACATACTCGAAGTACTAGTAAGGTACACGTGCATTGCACGCATCGGATTTGGCAACCAAATTATGAATAAATACCACACTATAGCATGTAAGCTTTGAGTCATGTATGCCTGATGTAGACGTTCATTTAATTCTTCTAGTTCAACTCATTCAAAATCAATTATTTTTTATAAAAAAGCTAGGGCCTCTTTGATTCGTAGGATTTCCAAAACACGGGAATAGGAAAAACATGGGATTAGACTGGAATGTCGTCTTGAATCCTATAGGATTGTACGAGTGTTTGATTGTGCATAGAAAAAACGCATGATTCTTTCAAACAGGTTTGAGTGGATGGGATGTTTCCTATGAAATCTAGTGCAAATGAATCCTAGGGAAAAATTCCTATGGTTTACAATCCTTCGAATCAAACAACCAAGATAGGAAAAATTCCAAAGGATTAGAATCCTCCAAAATTCTTTTGAGAATCCTTTGAATCAAAGAAGCCCTTAATCTATTTTATGATTCATGGAATTGTGCGTTGTAAAGCATAAAGTAAAAAAACAAATAATGGCAATTCAACTAGAAAAAAAGTTTGGGCAGTTATGATATGGAAGATTCTAGAACAAAGGAGAAGCAGTTGTGTTTTGAGGTCTGTGCATTATGCTTAAGTTCAACCATGGAGTCTTCTAGATTATACATGTGGCAAAATCTGGTGGGGGCTAGAAGATGGTGCGAGGGGCCAAGTGGAGGGAGACTATGAAGGAGTGCACAAGTGTGAGATCGATATTTAAAGAGAGGGGGCGGGAACGTGCGCTGTTGCGCATAGTGGCGTAGCCATGAAAAATAAATGAGCTAGGGCGCCAAGCATTGCTAATCCTATACGAGGAGGGCCAATTCATCAACTTAAACCATTTTACCAGGAATTGTCTAATGATCAAATTCATATTAGCCTTGATATATAGTTATGTTAGGGGGGCAGGGCCCTTGCTGCCCCTGTCTTCGCCACTGTGTGCGCGTCTGAGAGATGAAGCGGAAGGCATGGATGATGAGAGGGGGAGGTTGGACATATAATTAATGTGGGTGCATTAGCCATGTAATCCTATATACATAGGTAGAGATTAATCGATGTGGACATGGGAAAGAGGGTGAGACCTCACTAGATATATAGATTGATCGATTTGTGTGGAAAATGGTGAAAGACCAAGCTATATATACACACACACACATAGAGGAACATCGATCGTTGCACATGCACGTGAGAGATAAAGAATGCCCGATATGATGGACAGGGGGAGGTGTGTGTGTGTGTGTGTGTGTGTGCATGCATGGGAGATTGACCTGAAGAAAAAGATTGCACGTGTGCGATGGATAATGCCGACTGGTAGTGTGTGTGCATGCATGCACGAGAGAAAGTTAGTGGTACAATTATAAAGAGAAGACGACTGTGTGGGTGTAAATTACTAGGTGAGGTCATAATCAATGTAAACTTAAATTCAAATATTTGAATAAGAGATCGTGATGTTTGAAACCCATGAATGCATGAATATAACTGAGATATGCACGGTGTGGTTTTGAAACGAGCATGTTGTACTATATACACATTGAACAAGGCCAGACTGATTTGAATTTGAGATACCGATGGCAGACATCGTTTGGCCACGTTGCATCCGTGGATGGACACACTATTCTAATTGGAGATGATGGGTGGCTTTCACATCACATATCTATATCTATACCCCTATATATTATATATTATATTTTTTATATAGTATGCGGATAACTTTAACTTTGAAAGATGGTCATTGGATGAAGCCAATTTGATGGTGCAGAGATGGCAAATTTGAGCACTACTGGCCGTTGGATATCATCTAGATTCCACCAGATTTTTCCACATGTACAATCTAGAAGACTCCATGGTTGAACTTAAGCATAATGCATAAACCTCAAAACACAGGCACTTCTTCTTTGTTCTAGAATCTTCCATATCAGAATTGCCCAAATGTTTTTCTACATGATTTGCCATTATTTGTTTTTAATTTATGCTTTACAACTCACGATCCATGAATCTTAAAATAGATTAGCTTTCTTATAAAAACTAGATGATTTTGAATGAAATGAACTATAAGAATTAAACGAACATCTACATCATGCATATATAACTCAAAGCTTACATGCTATAATGTGGTATTTATTCATAAATTGGTTGCCAAATCTCATGCGTGCAATGCACGTGTACCTTACTAGTCTAAATTGTCTTTGTGCGTGTGTTGTGCGTGTTAAACACATTGTATGTAGTATCATACATGGTTTAGATTCCGAACATCTAGCTAGAGTATACATGTACTATGATTTGAATTCAACATAAAATGGTTACATATATTTGAATTTGAGATTGTATGTACATGTAGTTCATATTTATATAGGAATTTATTTCTCCTATACTCATGTCATGTGTTGTGAAGATAATATTTAGATGGTTGTATAACTAACCCGAGTACAATCCCATTCAAACAGGGAAAATGTACTCAAATTTAATCCATATGCTAGACAACACACATAGTTTTTTTATTGCTTAGCGAAGTGCAAATTGTTTTGGTACTGAACACGTTATGTTTGTTGTCCCGATTCTTTTAGTTTTTGTTGTTTTATTTGAATGCATTTCTAGTAATATAGTAAAACGGTACATGGCTCTCTCTAGTGATGAGGTGCGAATTGTCTTTTTTTGGGTATAGGTTAAGCTTGTTCTCCCGAAATTTCAAGCCGTGCCTTGTTATGCCGAAATTTCAAGCTAGCATCTCTGTCTATCATGCTGCAAAACTCCTGCCTCTTCAACCCGCGCCTTGTTACCCCGAAATATTTAAGATATATCTTTGTGTTGTTGTGATCCGAAAACTCCCCCCATCTCAACCCGCGCCTTGCTATCCCAAAATTACAACACGCGCGAAAACTCCCACCTCCTGCGAAATCCCGACACGCGAAATGCCCGTGATACACCTGAATCGAAAGAACCGCCTAGTTCAAATCGGTGGGGTACTTTCGTAACTTACCCCACATTTTGGACAAGTGCATCCCTAAGCGATGGTTCCCCCCTCCCATCGCCTCCTTTTTGCCATTCGAAATCCTAGGCTGCCATAACCTCTCCACTCCAGTCGCAAAATCCCACCCTCCTCCGTCCGCCACCTCACCGCTGCCCAGCCGGAGCCTCTTCCCCGACGACGTCATCCACAGCAACACCTCGACGTCCCTCATCCACCATACCATATGAGGTTCCCCTCATCTTTTGCGCCACCTCCATTCTCACACCACCGTCTTCACATGCACCACTGGAAGAGCATCGTCATCACCGTTTCCTCAAATGAAGTTGAGGCCTAATCGACGTCACCAAAGAGGTTGTACACTAATCGCCGCATTTTCTTCTTCATTCGATCTCACGGTGCTGCCGGTGCTCGGTCCTGAGCCGACATGGCGCGGCTCCATCCACGGCGGCGTCGCCGGCCACTTCCTCCACGCTGTCCCTCCCTCGGCGGCGACGTCCACATCAGTAGGAGCTGCTACTGCTTATACTCTTGCTCGTGCTGCTACTCTGCTCTTGCTCTCGGTCGCCTGCCTGGTCTGGTCTTGCTATTGCTCTTGCTCTTGCTCGCGCTGCTACTCTTGCTCTTGCTTGCGATGTTGCTCCAATTTTGCTACACTTCAGTCAACCGAATCGATTTTTGGGTTAGTCAATTCTCAGGGGGTGGGGGGCTCACCGGCGTTAAGCAAGAACCAGCCACAGCAGGGAGGGGGGCTCGCTGGAGAGGTACCCCACTATCTATCTTAGGGTTCAGGGTGGGGGTGGTGGTCGCCGACGGTGGCGTGGGGATCGCCGAAGAAAATCTCGGCACGGGGGGGGGGGGGGCTAGAGGGATGGTCGGGGCGGTGGCGGACCGGCGGTGGGGAGTGGATTCGGGGCAGGCGGGGTGGCGGGGGCGGTGGTTTGGCCGGTGGTGGCTGGCGGCTCAGGGGGGTGGAGGTTTAAGATGAACTTCTACACGACCAGTTGCCCCGGCTCTCGCACGCGCTGCTGCTACTGCTTTTCTGCTACTAGTGCATTCAGTTTCGACAAAAAAATTCCGTTTCGACAGCAAAATTCAGTTTCGACAGTTAAATTTAGTTTCGACATTTAAATTCAGTTTCGACAATTAAGTTCAGAGATGAGCGGTTGATGTATTTTACATCTAGCACTTTGTGGTTATGTATTTTACGTCATTTATTGGAGATGCTATTAGAATTCCACTCAGGTTAACGTTGTCTCTCTTGTCCTGCTTTAGCTTTGGCATCACACAACTCACCGGAGCTGCTCCAACGATGAAACCCTCCATCACAGCGGAGCAGTACCCCGGGCTCCATCTCCAGACGCCTAAGATCTTCTTCCCCTCCTCCGACAGCCAAGTCAGCCGGAGCATCCTCACCGACCAACCCAATCACTCTGAGATCGACATGGCTTCGCCAAAGAGGTTGTACACTTGTTTCATCTCTTTATTACTCTACATGTTATATATATTGTCCACTGAGCACACGTAGTAACGTGAAATATGATTATTTTATCCTACTATATGACAAGAAGTGAGGTACCAGGCAACTTAGCTATCTATGATGGACTCTCTTGAACGCCATCATTATTTATCTCTGCGCATTTGGGCCGTGCATTTGTCAATGGGCCTGGGAGTTGAGCTAGTAGGGCAGTGGCCTGGGTCCAAAGTAGTAGAAGAGCACAAAACATTTTTTGAGTGTAGGCTTTTGCTTGCTCAAGCCTACCTACTAGAATCGCCAGTGCTTGAAAGGAAAAGTGAAGGAAAAACATAGGAATTGGAAAGTTTCCTATGGTACTACTATTCATGCATTTGGTTCAAAGGAATGGAGCAAAGGAAAACTGTAGGATTTGTTCCTTTAGTGTCTCCTTGAAAGGAAAACCTTAGGAGATTTAATTTCCACTTGTCCTCCTTTTCGCATTCCTATTCATGAAGCACAAGACTAAGAGATAGTAGCATAATAGCATTATAACCGTACATTTTCTTGTGGTTTGACTTAATCTCACCATGCCTCTTTGCATCTTGTGATCTTCCAATTCTTGTGAACCAAACACCCAGATTGGTAGAAATCCTGTGTTTTTAAATTCTCTATTTTGAATGTGCATTCCTATCCTATTCCTGTCTATTTCCTCTCCTTGCATTGTTAGAATCCTCAAATTCAAACAAGCCCTTACACAATTACTTCTCTTACAGATATGTGTCAAAGAAAACCTTGTGTGGTTTGTCCTGCTCCTGCTACGTTGTGTTCCACCCCAGGTCAGCTGCTCAAACGACGGAAGGGTTCACCACAGCAGGGATCTGCTCTCCAGATTGTCTTTCACCGCGTCAGGTCTTCTTCCCCGCCGTCAGCAGCCACGACAACTGCATTACCATCATCAACTCAGCATATTCCCTTGAGGACTACACGGGTCCGTAAGAGAGGTCGCACTCTTCCATGTCTGCTTACGTTATGCATCGCTTAATATGATGACATGCTAATTTATCATCGTGTTCACCTATTAGACTCCGAGTCAGGTCCAAACTAATGCTGAAACTTGAGTTTTTAAATGGTTGTGGGTACATGTTGGGGTAGCAATCAGTACTATCTGGTTAATCTCGGCTGTCTACTATGAGTTTCATGTTGGGTGCAAACAAACATTAAGGGAGCCATTATCTGTATTTTTTAACTAAAGCTATTATCTGCATGCTATCATTGGTTTTAGGTCTATGCACAGTTTGCTACCATCACTCTGGATTTGTGCATGCACTCCTTACATAATCTCACTATGTTTTATTCCTATGCATGTCAGTTATTGTACACAATGGAACTGAACATTTAGAGCAAAAGAGACGAGTCTTGTATGGCAATAAAATTTCATGCAGACATTGCTCCATGGTGGGTGCAAAGGCAGCCCCCTCCACCCATTTCGGATTGTAATCAAGAGGAAGATAACTATTCTGAGGGGGATTCAGAAGGAGAAGACCACTCCTATTTACCCCCTGAGGTCTTCTCTCTAAGTTGGCATGCTGATGTTGGTAATATCATGCATATGGTGCCTTGCATTGCTTACTTTATACATCAAATATGTCATCTGCTTAGTTTAGACATGCTTTTTGTGAATGACATCTGTTTAGTTTCTTTATCGTATATGTGAATCATGCAATGCCATCTTGTTTAGCCAGGCATCATATATGTGAATTTTGCAATGCTACCCTGGTTAGCCAGTCATCTTATATGTGAATTATATCATGCCATAAATTTTTTATTACGTATTAAATTTGTCAACAATTTTAGTACATTCAATTACTCTTCCTATGCATCAGCCATTCGGCACGGTCATGGAAAAAATCTAGAGTGGAAACAAGGTCTTCAGATCAGACAATGCTATCTGATGAAGCGCATGTATTGCTGGTTACGGATAGCTCCTCAGAGGAGGATTCAGAGACAGATGACCAGTCCTATTTCCCCCCGAGGTGCATGCTCTAACTTGGCAGGGTTATGTTGCTCATATCGTGCGTATGGTATCTTGCATTGCTATGTCATTTGCTTAGTTTAGACATGTTTTGTGTGAATGCCACCTATTTAGTGTCTAATTACCATATATGTGAATTATGCAATGACATCTTGTTGCAAGACATCATGTATGTGAATTATGCAATGCTATCTTGTTGCAAGGCATTATATATGTGAATTATGCAATGCCATGCTGTTTAGCCAAGCGTCATATATGTGAATTATATCATGCCGCCCTTTTTTGTATTTCTCGTTGAATTTCTCGATAATGTTTGTATATTCAACTGATCCTCCTGTGCATCAGTCATTTGTATTGGTGATGGAGAAATCTAGAGTGAAAACAAGGTCTTCAGAGCAGACAATGCTACCTACTAAAGCAGATATCTTGCTGGTCACAGATAGCTCTTCAGAGGAGGATTTAGAGCAACTCTAGTAGACCCCGCATCCTGCCCCGACCCGTAAAATAACCGCCAAAATGCAGGTCGGGGCGGAATAACCAGCCCGATCAGACCCTGCATCCCGGCCCGGCCCGCAAAAAAATTAAGGAGTGTGGCAAAATCCCGACCCCAACCATGGAAAACACGGGTTTCCACCTCGCGGCTGCGGTGCCCTGCATATAAGCGGAAGCGGTTGGTGCGGGGACATTTCATCCCACGCTTTTTCCCACCAACCACCTCTCCTCTCCCCCCTCACGTCGCCGCTGGTCGCCGCCCAAGATTCCGGAGAAAGCAGCCGGCAGGAGCAAGCCGGAAGGCCGCCACACGCACGAGGCCTCCCCACCCTCACCCCCCTGCGTCGGCTGGCCACTGGATTTGCACATCTGTGGCACTTCATCGTGTGCCAGTGGATTTGGCTTTTTCCGGCCGCCGGTTGCTGCCCCAAGCGACGGAGTGGTCGGGGAGCCTCTCCCGCAGCCCAGGCAAGGGCTCATCGCTGCATGCAGGTACGGGTTCGTCCGCCCGCCGCCGCCGAAGGTTTGCGGGCATGGACTCGGCCGGCCGTCCACCGGGCTCAGTGCTCACGCAGCGTCTTTGGGGCTTGTCGATGCCGCTCATAGAGTGTGATGACTGCATGCGGAAAGTGCCGCGGCTCACTTCGGGCACGCCGAAGCACCCCGGATGGGTGCTCTTCAAATGTGAAAACGACGGGGTACGTGCACTTGCGGTAGCTCGTTTCATAGTTCATTCTTTAGTCAATTACGGTAGCTCACTTCGAGCTCGGTCATTATTTTGTGTAGGGCGATGGATGCTCATTTTGGTTTTGGGAAGGCCAATACATTGATTTGTTGATAGAAAGAAACTTAATAGATGTTAGTGCACTCCTTAGTACAATCGAACACAATGATGCGGCTGCATGTGCAACTAGAGGGGAAGTAACGTTGACTTCTTTCAAACCAAAGATGAAGAATGACGAATGCAAAATCAAGAATCCATAGATCAACAACAAATGCATGGAGAAGATATTAGTCCAACTAGTGGGAGCAGTTATAGAAGTTGGAAATCTTCTAAAATGCATACTTGTGGTTCTTGTTTTCTTTGGTCTTGCTATTCTAGCAAAGATTTGGTGATGTCTTTTGTATCCAATGTTGTTGAAAAAGCAAAGAAATGCAATGTGCTAGATCAAATTAAGGTGCAAATCTAAGTTTTCCGAGCCGGGAGGAGCTGCGCCAGATCAGACGCCGCAAAGCCGACCCGTAAAAATGCATATTACGGGAATATCCTTTTTACGGGTCCATTATGTGGGGTCTGCAACTGCGGTCGTCCAAGCCACCCCGCAAAGGCGTTTTTCCGCGAACTGCAAAAATGTTTTGCGGGCCGGGAGGATGCGAGGTCTGCTAGAGTTGCTCTTAGAGGCAGATGACCAGTCCTATTATCCCCCTGAGGTGTATGCTCAAACTTGGCAGGGTTATATTACTCATATCATGCATATGTTGTATTGCAATGCTTAGTTTTTACATCATATACACAATATTGAATTCCTTCTCCTTAGTTGACACATCATATATGCGATTGCCCTCTGCTCACTTGCTTAGTATATAAATCATATATTTGAATTATATCATGCCATGATGTTTACATAGATAACATGTATCTAAATTATGGCATGCCAACCCATTTTCTAAAGACATAATATAGTTATATCATCTCATCTTGTTTACATAGTCATCATAATTTGAATTATGTCATTCTATCCGTGAATTATATCATGCCATCATGTTTCCATCGACGGCATGTTTGTGATTTATGGCATGCCAACCACTTTAATAGACACATCATATAGTTACATCATGTCATCTTGTTTACATAGTCATCATATTTTGAAGACTGTCATTCTATCATGTTTAGTTAGCCATCATACATGCGAAATTGTGTCATGCTATCCTGTTTAATTAGCCACTATATATGTGAAATTATGTCCTGCTATTCTGTCGGGTTAGACAACATAAATGTGAATTATGTACATTCAATTACTTTTCTTGTTTATCAGCCATTTCAATTGGAGGGGGTGATGGCAGTATCTGTGGGAGTAAAAGCACGGTCTTCAGAAAAGATCATGCTACCTGTCGATGCAGATAGAACCACGGTTGTACTTTCCCAAGAACCAGCCCCACCACACATAACCCAGACTCACGCAGATTGTACCCCTACCCAGTTGGACATAGAACCAGCTACACCACTTCTAACCCCAACCCCAGCAGATAGTAACCCAGTTCCAGTTGACACAACACCGTCTCCACCACAGAGCACCCAAACACGACCAGTTAGTAAGGCAACTGCAATGCCCAAAGCACGAGGACCACCAGTCCGAACCCCAAGTCAACGCTTAAAGCAGAAGAAGAATTGTTCTCAGGTCAGGTCCGTAGCTATGGTTCATACTACTTTGCTCTTGCATCACTGTATTTACTCATACCAACTAATTTCAAATTTGAAGGATGCAATTGAAACTCCAATAGCGCAACGGGTATGTTTCAAACCTGTTTCTTTAATGTGTTTGCTGTGGTAACTTGCTCTATGTTGATTTCAGTTTCAATTGAATAAATAGTTATGTTCTCATGCCATGCACATTACAAGTGTTGTTATTGCTGTGTGGTTTCCCACACTTATACTCTGTCTATGCTGCTTTGTCTTAAAGAGATATGATTCGAACTGTCTCTATCTTGATTTGGCAACATAAACTAGAATGATATAGACCATACAGTGACCGTACTACATAGATATATGTTTGTTTCATGCTGTTATCCTATCCACCTTACTACTAAACTAGTTTACCAAAATGAGTTTCATATACAACATTCTAAACATGTGATGTCTTTGTTTGCTTGCCTTTTAGAACGCGGATAAAATATTTGAGAAGAGTACCCCGTTATGAAATGGTAAAGGAAGTAATGCATATAAGGTTCAAGACAGTGAGACATCCCTGTTGGTCTCCAAGAAAGCTGATAAAAACTATATTGAAGACACTGAGACAACCCCAAAGTCCTGTCTTGATGTAGTGTCCGAGTTACTGGCTACTACGTACTGCTGGCACCAGCTCTTCGAACTCGCTGCCTGAATCAGTTCGGCTTCTTGAGTCTCAACTTCAAGTTGAAAGACACCGATCAGATGTTATGCGACAGGAAGCCGAAGGACTGAGGAAGTCCCTGCAGAATTCAGATGCATACTTTGTGGTGCAATAGCAAGTGCTGCAGGATTTAAGCGCCAAATAAGAGAAAGTTAATAAGCTTGCTAAGCATCCTGCCAGCATTATGGGTACCCATGATATTGTTTCTTGAGCTCTTCTGAAGTGGTTTCAGTTCTGGACTTGTTTTGCTACGGTGTTTATTTGCACTGGTCGCCAACTTTAACAACGAGTGTATATGATATGCGGCTTTGTTCCCTATATTTGCACTAGTGGTGAACTTTGATGCCCAGTGGATGTAATATGTGTAATAGTTGTGATAGCCTAGCATAAGTTGCTTGCTTATTTATTTCCTTGCTGTCTTGTTTATTTGTTTGCTTGTAGTCAGTGCAGTTCTTTTTCCGCGGTTTGCTCGTGGCCGCAATAACCTATTTTTTAAAACTAGGCCACAATAACCATGGGCTACATATTTACTGTAGTTACCATGGGCCTCCTAAGGGCTGTAGAAACAATGGGCCTTCTAAGGGTCATAGAAACAATGGGTCTTCTACAGGTCGTAGCATCAATGGGCCTTCTACGGGATGTATGATCGATCGACCAAACATGGGCCAATAATAGACCGCATTATGGGCTGTAAACGGGCTAGATTTGGAATCGTCCGTTCATGGGCCGACCATAACGGGCATCGTTAATCGGCTGTATTTGATGACACTACAAAAATGGCCCAAAGGATTAACGGGCCGACTATAACCACGGGCTGAATTTGGCCAATAACGGGCCATAAGTAACCGAATGTTGGAAATAAGCCCAAGAATAAATGGGCCCTGAGAAGGCTGAAAGATAACACGGGTTGGAAACGACCCAATCGAATAATGGGCCGTTAATGGGTACAAAGTGGTACACTGTTCATTGCGGGCCAGATTCACCACGGGTCGTTAATGGCCCAAGAGTTACAAATGGCCTTGTATGGGCCAAAAGACATCATGGGCCATACATGGGCCGGAAGTTACAATGGGGTGGAATCATATTGGACGGCCCAGATAAAGCTACTGGGCTTAATTCCGATAGGCTGTAACGGGTCGTGAGTTAGCGGGCCGTAAATGGGCTATATACGAACATTCTGTTAACAAGCTTTCCACGGGCCGGCACGTTACCGTTTGACCAAGTCAAACGGGCCGGCCTTTTCACGAAAATGGGCCTCTGTTGGGCCGTGCCACGTGTCGACGTATTATAGGCTCCTCCTATCCAATGAATGGATGACATTTGTCCCAATGGTGAGCCAACATGTGTTTCCTCCGAACAATGACAATTTTACACGTGGAAAATCCTCATTGGTTCGAGCTGTTAACGGGTTATCGGATCCAAAACCGGACCCAATAGCTTAACGGTGACCCATTACGGTGGATGCCACCTGTCAGTCACCCTTGACGAAAGCACTTCTATGACGCTTGATTTACCATCATGGAAGTGGACACTTCCATGATGATAATTTAGGTAATGTCATGGAACACATCTACGACAGCACATGTATGACTATCTTGATTCTGTCATAAAATCATCATGGATGTACATGCCTGACAGAAAACATGACCTACTATGACAAACACGTATCATCACAGAAGTGTATTTTTTTGTAGTGATATGAAATGTGTTTACTTAGGTGCATGCTTAGGTCCCATGCAAGAAATGGGAATGAATTTCAAACACCAGGGCACTATTGATTGCCGGCAAAACGTTGATATACTTTGTTTTTAAATTTTAGTAAATCCAAAACTCATGTGAAATTCATGAAACTTGGCATGCTATCATGGAATGGCACCCGACATGCTGTGGTATTTTTCAAGTCCAATTTGAGAGAAGACGCACTTGAATAACAACCAACAAAGGCATTTTGAAAAAAGAGCTGTCACATTAATATCTCAAACGTTTGTATAATTCAATTCATGTGCGTTATGTTTACCATTCACGTGAGACGACGTGTCCGGGTTTTAATGGCTATAGGAGGTGCCGTGCGGACAACTGCTTGACTGAACAGGAAGCGTGCGAGCGTACTCCGGTGTGCAGGCTGACCGAGAGGCGTGCAAGCTGTCCTTCAATGCGCAGGCTCACCGGGAAGCATGTGAGCTGTACGCTGTGCGGGCTCACTGGGAAGCGAGCTGATAACCCACAAGTATAGGGGATCGCAACAGTTTTTGAGGGTAGAGTATTCAACCCTAATTTATTGATTCGACACACGGGGAGCCAAAGAATATTCTCAAGTATTAGAAGCTGAGTTGTCAATTCAACCACACCTGGAAACTTAATATCTGCAGCAAAGTGTTTAGTAGCAAATTAATATGATAGTAGTGGTAACAGTAGCAAAAGGTAACGGTAGCAAAAGTAATATTTTTGGTGTTTTATAGTGATGATAACAATAGCAACGGTAAAGTAAATAAGTGAAGAACAATATATGGAAAGCTCGTAGGCAATGGATCGGTGATAGAGAATTATGCCGGATGCGGTCATCATGTAACAGTCATAACCTAGGGTGACACAGAACTAGCTCCAGTTCATCAATGAAATGTAGGCATTTATTCCGAATATAGTCATACGTGCTTATGGAAAAGAACTTGCATGACATCTTTTGTCCTACCCTCCCATGGCAATGGGGTCCTATTGGAAACTAAGGGATAGTAAGGCCTCCTTTTAATAGAGTACCAGACCAAAGCATTAACACATAGTGAATACATGAACTCCTCAAACTGTGGTCATCACCGGGAGTGGTCCCGATGATTGTCACTTCAGGGTTACCAGATCATAACACATAGTAGGTGACTTTAGACTTGCAAGATAGGATCAAGAACTCTCATATATTCATGAAAACATAATAGGTTCAGATCTGAAATCATGGCACTCGGGCCCTAGTGACAAGCATTAAGCATAGCAAAGTCATAGAAACATCAATCTCAGAACATAGTGGATACTAGGGATCAAACCCTAACAAAGCTAACTTGATTACATGATAAATCTCATCGAACCCATCACCGTCCAGCAAGCCTACGATGGAATTACTCATGCATGGTAGTGAGCATCATGAAATTGGTGATGGAGGAAGGTTGATGATGACGATGGCGACGGATTCCCTCTCCGGAGCCCCGAACGGACTCCTGATCAGCCCTCCCGAGAGAGTTTAGGGCTTGGCAGCGGCTCCATATCGTAAAACGCGATGAATCCTTCTCCCGTGTTTTTTCTCCCCGAAAGTGAATATATGGAGTCAGGGTTGAGGTCGGTGGACCGTCAGGGGTCCCATGAGGCAGGGGGCGCGCCCAGGGGGTAGGGCGCGCCCCCACCCTCGTGGACAGGTGGAGGCCCCCTGACATGGATTCTTCTTCCAGTATTTTTTATATATTCTAAAATAATTCTCTGTTGATTTTCAGGGCATTCTGAGAACTTTTATTTCTGAACAAAAATAACACCATGGCAATTCTGCTGAAAACAACGTCAGTCCGGGTTAGTTCCATTCAAACCATGCAAGTTAGAGTCCAAAACAAGGGCAAACGTCTTTGGAAAAGTAGATACGATGGAGACATATCAACTCCCCCAAGCTTAAACCTTTGCTTGTCCTCAAGCAATTCAGTTGATAAACTAAAAGTGGTAAAGAAAAACTTTTACAAACTCTGTTTGCTCTTGTTGTTGTAAATATGTAGAGCTAACATTCAAGTTTTCAGCAAAGATTATGAACTAACCATATTCACAATAACATTTAGGTCTCATGTTTACTCATATCAATGGCATAATCAACTAGCGAGCAATAATAATAAATCTCGGATGACAACACTTTCTCAAAATAATCATGATATGATATAAGAAGATGGTATCTCGCTAGCCCTTTCTGAGACTGCAAAACATAAATGCAGAGCATCTTTCAAGATCAAGAACTGACTAGACATTGTAATTCATGGTAAAAGAGATCCAGTCAAGTCATACTCAATGTAAACTAACAGTAATGGATGCAAATGACAGCGGTGCTCTCCAAATGGTGCTTTTTGATAATAGGATGATGACTCCGCATAAAAGTAAATAGATAGGCCCTTCGCAGAGGGAAGCAGGGATTTGTAGAGGTGCCAGAGCTCGGTTTTGAAATAGACATGAATACTATTTTGAGCGGTATACTTTCATTGTCAACATAACAACCAAGAGATGGCGATATCTTCCATGCTACACACATTATAGGCGGTTCCCAAACAGAATGGTAAAGTTTATACTCCCCCTCCACCAACAAGCATCAACCCATGGCTTGCTCGAAACAACGAGTGCCTCCAACTAACAACAGTCTTGGGGGAGTTTTGTTTGCAATTATTTTGATTTGATTTGCATAAAGCATGGGACTGGGCATCCCGGTGACCAGCCACTTTCTCGTGAGTGAGGAGCAGAGTCCACTCCTCTTGAGAATAACCCGCCTAACATGGAAGATACGAACAACCCTAGTTGCTACATGAGCTATTCGAGCATACAAAACAGAATGTTTATTTGAAGGTTTAGAGTTTGGCACATACAAATTTACTTGGATCGGCAGGTAGATACCTTATATCATCTGGAATAACTTTGGCTTTAAGGGATTGGATGCACAAGCAGTATTCCCGCTTAGTACAGGTGAAGGCTAGCAAAAGACTGGGAAGCGACCGGCTATAGAGCGACAACAGTCATGAACATGCATTAAAATTAATCAACACCGAATGCAAGCATGAGTAGGATATAATGCACCATGAACATAAATATCATAGAGGCTATGTTGATTTTGTTTCAACTACATGCGTGAACATGTGCCAAGTCAAGCCACTCGAGTCGTTCAAAAGAGGATACCACCCTATCATACCACATCACAACCATTTTAATAGCATGTTGACATGCAAGGTAAACCATTATAAGCTCCTAGCTGATTAAGCATGGCATAAGCAACTACAATATCCGGTTGTCGTTGCAAACATGTTTATCCATAATAGGCTGAATCAGGAACGATGAACTAATCATATTTACCAAAACAAGAGAGGTCGAGTTCATACCAGCTTTTCTCATCTCAATAAGTTCATCATATAATTATCATTATTGCCTTTCACTTGCACGACCAAGTAGTGTGGATAATAATAATAATGCACGTGCATTGGACTAAGCTGGAATCTGCAAGCATTCAATTCAAGAGAGAAGACAAGGTAATATGGGCTCTTTGTCAGATCAACGATAATGCATATAAGAGCCACTTTAACATTTTCATTATGGTCTTGTCCTAGCGACCCCCAAAGAACAAGAAAAGAAATAAAACTATCTACACGGGAAAGCTCCCAACAAGCAAAAGAAGAACGGGAAATCTTTTTGGGTTGTCTTTTAAATTACTACTACAAGCATGGAAAGTAACTAATTAAAAGCTACAACTAATTTTTTGTCTTTCTTAAGGTTTATCAAACACACAAGAAGAAAGCATAAAAAAGGAAAATAAACTAGCATAGATGATACAATGAAAAAGTATGAGCACTGACAACTAGCAATGAGTGTGTGAACATGAATGTAATATCGGTGAGAAATACGTACTCCCCCAAGCTTAGGCTTTTGGCCTAAGTTGGTCTATGGCCACGGCTGGCCTGGCGGATATCCAAAGTAATAGCTGGGGTCATACTGAGATGCAGCAGCTATTGCCTCATGAGCTACCGCTTGGAGACGGGCCGTCTCCGTCCTCCTCTTATACTCGTCTGCCTCCTCACTGGTTATAACATATCTCCCTTTTGCCTGAGAGTCAAAGAAAGCAGGAGCAGGGAGAGCGACGTGATACGTGCGTCGTTTGTCAAAGATTAGTCGGTACTCGAGGAACTGATCGTTCCTCTCAAACAAACTGATGACGAACCATGGCCTCATAATCTAAATAAACAGGAGGCAACTCAATATCATGCCCACGTATGAGTATACCAAGAAAATTAGCTGGACGGGTTGCATAAATTCCACCGAAGAAATCTCCATTAAATCTATTATTATGCAACCTACGTGCAACGATAGCCCCCAAGTTGTATTGTTTATCTCCTAAAACATCGCTTCTGGGAACGCTAAGATCAGGCACACACGTGTGACATGCTTCATCTTTACCATTAATGCACCTACCTATGAAGAGAGAAAAATAATGTATGGCAGGAAAATTAATGCTCCCTATGGTAGGTTGTGTTATATCTCTAGATTCCCCCATAGTTATACTAGCAAGAAAATCTCTAAACTCAGATTTGCGAGGCTCATTAGTGCTGCCCCATTGTGGAAGTTTGCAAGCAGTATTTAAATCCTCTAAGTCCATAGTATAAGAATTTTCATAAAGATCAAACAAGACAGTTTGAGAGTTGCGTGATGATGAAAATTCAAACCTTCTCACAAAGGAATCAGTGAGATAGTGGTACTAGTGGCACTTATCTGCCTCGAAGCTCTGAAGATCGGCATTACGCACATACGTGTTAAATTCTTCCTTGATTCATGCTCGATCCATAAAGTCCTCTGACGGCCATTCACAAGCCCGCACCTGAGCTTCCCTCGATGGTTCCTCATCGGCATCGCGCATTGCAAGCATGAGTCCTTGCTTCCTTGAAGGACCACCTTGGTACATTTTCCTAAATGTATTTCTTCCTCTGAAAAATTTCTAAAATTTTTAGTAACTTCAAAATAAAAGTGAACCAAACTCAACAATATTGATAGCAACTACTCCTACAAGTGCCTAGAGGCAATATCATGCATCAAAACTACTTTTGACCACATAAATTTGACATGCAAGCTCAAGAACAAGGTCACCTAAGCAGCTAAAATATGCAATGAAAAAAGCATTAGAACAAAAAACTAATTGGACCATTGGAGGAGTCACATACCAAGAAACAATCCCCCAAAGCAGTTTTGTGAGAGGTGCTTTGAGCAAGGAGATCGAAAATGGCAGGAAAAATGAGCTTGGCCTCGGGTTTGAGCTGGACGGTGATGTTTGTGGGAGGAAGAAGGAGTGTGTGGTGGCTGGAATAAGTGGAGGGGAGCCACCATGGGCCCACGAGGCAGGGGGCGCGCCCTCCACCCTCGTGGCCACGTGCTTGCTCCCCCTGCTGTGTTCTCAGTGCCAGATATTCTCAAATATTCTAGAAAAAATCATATTTAAATTTCAGGGCATTTGGAGAACTTTTATTTTTGGGGTATTTTTATTGCATGGATAATTCAGAAAACAAACAGAAATTACTATTTTTGCTTTATTTAATATAAATAAAAGAAAGTGAAAAGAGGGTATAGAGAGTTGTGTTTTCTAAATTCATCCATCTCATGCTCATCAAAATGAATCCACTGACAAGGTTGATCAGGTCTTGTTAACAAACTCATTCCGAATAACATGGAACCGGAGAATTTTCGCATAACACTTGGTTACCTCAACGGGGATATGCACATCCCCAACAATAAGAATATTTTATTTCTTCTTGACAGTAGGAAGAGGAAATTCAAAACCTCCAAAAATAATCGATGGAATTTTTCCAATATAGTTGATACTTTGGACTTGAGGTTGTTTCCTCGGAAAGTGTACCGTATGCTCATTGCCATTAAAATGAAAAGTGACATTGCCTTTGGTGCAATCAATAACAGCCCCTGCAGTATTCAAAAAGGGTCTTCCAAGAATAATAGACATACTATCATCCTCGGGAATATCAAGAATAACAAAGTCCGTTAAAATAGTAACGTTTGCAACCACAACAGACACATCCTCACAAATACCGACAGGTACAACAGTTGATTTATCAGCCATTTGCAAAGATATTTCAGTAGGTGTCAACTTATTCAAATCAAGTCTACGATATAAAGAGAGAGCCATAACACTAACACTGGCTCCAAGATCACATAAAGCGGTTTTAACATAGTTTCTTTTAATGGAACATGGTATAGTTGGTACTCTAGGATCTCCTAGTTTCTTAGGTATTCCACCCTTAAAAGTATAATTAGCAAGCATGGTGGAAATTTTAGCTTCTGGTATCTTTCTTTTATTAGTAACAGTATCTTTAATGTACTTAGCATAAGCGTTCATTTTGAGCATATCAGTTAATCACATATGCAAAAAGATAGGTCTAATCATTTCAGCAAAGCGCTCAAAATCCTCTTCATCCTTTTTCTTGGATGGTTTAGGAGGAAAAGGCATGGGTTTCTAAACCCATGGTTCTCTTTCCTTACCGTGCTTCCTAGCAAAAAAGTCTTTCTTATCATAACGTTGATTCTTTGATTGTGGGTTATCAAGATCAACAACAGGTTCAATCTCTACATCATTATTATTGCTAGGTTGAGCATCATCATGAACATCATCATTAACATTATCACTAGGTTCATGTTCATTACCAGATTGGGTTTCAGCATCAGAAATAGAAATATCATTGGGATTCTCAAGTGTGTCAACAACAGGTTCACTAGAAGCATGCAAAGTCCTATCATTTTTCTTTTTCTTCCTTTTAGAAGGACTAGGTGCATCAATATTATTTCGGTGAGAATCTTGCTCAATTCTCTTAGGATGGCCCTCGGGATACAAAGGTTCCTGAGTCATTTTACCACCTCTAGTCATAACTCTAACAGTATTATCATTTTATTACTATTTAATTCATTAAGCAAATCATTCTGAGCTTTAAGTACTTGTTCTACTTGAGTGGTAACCATAGAAGCATGTTTACTAATAAGTTTAGTTCACCTTTAATATTAGACATATAATCACCCAAGTGTTCCAGCATATTAGCATTACGTTTTAATTCTCTACCAAAATAAGCATTGAAGTTTTCTTTCTTAACCATAAAGTTATCAAACTCATCCAAGCATGGGCTAGCAAACTTAGTAAATGGGATTTCAGCTTTATCATATCTATAGAGAGAATTTACCTTTACTACCTGTGTCGGGTTATCAAGACCATGTATTTCTTCAATAGGTAATGGATTAATACCATGTATTTCTTCAAAAGGCAATGGATTAAGACCATGTATTTCTTCAACAGGCGGTAAATTAAGACCATGTATTTCTTCAATAGGAGGTAAATTCTTAACATCTTCAGCTTTAATACCTTTTTCCTTCATAGATTTCTTTGCCTCTTGCATATCTTCAGGACTGGGAAATAGAATACCCATTTTCTTCGGAGTTGGTTCAGGAATTGGATCAGGAAGTGTCCAATTATATTCATTAGTCAACATATTATTCAATAAAATTTCAGCTTCATCTGGTGCTCTTTCCCTGAAAACACAACCAGCACAACTATCCAGGTGGTCTCTGGAAGCATCGGTTAGTCCATTATAAAAGATATCAAGTATTTCATTTTTCTTAAGAGGATGATCAGGCAAAGCATTAAGTAATTGGAGAATCCTCCCCGAAGCTTGTGGGAGACTCTCTTCTTCAATTTGCACAAAATTATATATTTCCCTTAAAGCAGCTTGTTTCTTATGAGCGGGGAAATATTTAGCAGAGAAGTAATAAATCATATCCTGGGGACTACGCACACAACCAGGATCAAGAGAATTAAACCATATCATAGCATCACCCTTTAATGAGAATGGAAATATCTTAAGGATATAATAATAGCGAGTTTTCTCATCATTAGTGAACAGGGTGGCTATATCATTTAATTTAGTAAGATGTGCCACAACAGTTTCAAATTCATACCCATAGAAAGGATCTGATTCAACCAAAGTAATTATCTCAGGATCAACAGAGAAATCATAATCCTTGTCAGTAACAACGATAGGTGAAGTAGCATAAGAAGGATCATATTTCATTCTAGCATTCAAAGTTTTTTGTTTCAGCTTAGCTAATGATTTCTTAAGATCACTCCTATCATTGTAAGCAAGAAAATCTCAAGCAGTTTCTTCATCCATAACATAGCCCTCAGGCACAACAGGTAATTCATATCTAGGGGGAGAGTCTTCATCATCACTTTCATCAATATTATCAGTTCCCATAATTTCATTCTCTCTAGCCCTAGCAAGTTGTTCATCAAGAAATTCACCTAGTGGCACAGTAGTATCAAGCATAGAAGTAGTTTCATCATAAGTATCATGCATAGCAGAAGTGGCATCATCAATAACATGCGACATATCAGAATTAATAGCAAAAGTAGGTTTAGGTATCGCAAGTTTACTCAAAATAGAAGGTGAATCAAGTGCAGAGCAAGATGGCAGTTCCTTACCTCCCCTTGTAGTTGAGGGATAAATCTTGGTTCTTGGATCTTTCAAGTTCTTCACAATGATAAGCAGACATAAATCCCAAGTGACTAAAAGAATAGAGCTATGCTCCCTGGCAACGGCGCCGGAAAATAGTCTTGATAACCCACAAGTACAGGGGATCACAACAGTTTTCGAGGGTAGAGTATTCAAATTCTCAAGTATTAGCAGCTGAGTTGTCAATTCAAGCACACCTGGAAACTTAATATCTGCAGCAAAGTGTTTAGTAGCAAAGTAATATGACAGTAGTGGTAACGGTAGCAAAAGTAATACTTTTTGTGTTTTATAGTGATGATAACAATAGCAACGGTAAAGTAAATAAGCGAAGAACAATATATGGAAAGCTCGTAGGCAATGGATCGGTGATAGAGAATTATGCCGGATGCGGTTCATCATGTAACAGTCATAACCTAGGGTGACACAAAACTAGCTCCAGTTCATCAATGTAATGTAGGCATGTATTTCGAATATAGTCATACGTGCTTATGGAAAAGAACTTGCATGACATCTGTTGTCCTACCCTCCCGTGGCAGTGGGGTCCTATTGGAAACTGAGGGATATTAAGGCCTCCTTTTAATAGAGTACCGGACCAAAGCATTAACACATAGTGAATACATTAACTCCTCAAACTATGGTTATCACCGGCAGTGGTCCCGATTATTGTCACTTCGGGGTTGCCGGATCATAACACATAGTAGGTGACTATAGACTTGCAAGATAGGATCAAGAACTCTCATATATTGATGAAAACATAATAGGTTCAGATCTGAAATCATGGCACTCTGGCCCTAGTGACAAGCATTAAGCATAGCAACATCAATCTCAGAACATAGTGGATACTAGGGATCAAACCCTAACAAAACTAACTCGATTACATGATAAATCTCATCCAACCCATCACCATCCAGCAAGCCTACAATGGAACTACTCACGCACGGCGGTGAGCATCATGAAATTGGTGATGGAGGAAGGTTGATGATGACGATGGCGACGGATTCCCCTCTCCGGAGCCCCGAACAGACTCCAGATCAGCCCTCCCGAGAGAGTTTAGGGCTTGGCGGCGGCTATGTATCGTAAAATGCGATGAATCCTTCTCCCTCGTTTTTTTCTCCCCGAAAGTGAATATATGGAGTCAGGGTTGAGGTCGGTGGAGCTTCATGGGGCCCACGAGGCAGGGGCGCGCCCGGGGGGTAGGGCGCGCCCCCAACCCTCGTGGACACGTGGAGCCCCCCCCCTAATGTGGATTCTTCTTCTAGTATTTTTTTATATATTCCAAAATAATTCCCCGTTCATTTTCAGGTCATTCCGAGAACTTTTATTTCTGCACAAAAATAACACCATGGCAATTCTGCTGAAAACATCGTCAGTCTGGGTTAGTTCCATTCAAATCATGCAAGTTAGATTCCAAACAAGGGCAAAAGTGTTTGGAAAAGTAGATATGACAGAGACGTATCACGAGCCCTTTGACTTCCATGGCCGCCCGCCTTGCTCGCATCCTCTCCATTAATGGCGCCCGAGCCGCTGTTTAATATGGGCGACCTTACTGTTCGTGTAACATCCCAAATTTTCAATTTGGAATGTTATACACTAGATCATCATGCATATCATATTTTCTTGCATTTTGTTGATCCTAGAAATTTCACGCAACTCAAGGACCTTCAGAGAGAGTTGGAGATTTCGTCATTTTCATATTTGAGTTCTTCTCAAATTTTGAAGAAAGAGGATCATTGGTTTTGTCGGAATTTTTTTGCCTTTTATTTGGATAGGGAAAAATGCGCGTTTTCAAAATTTGCATTTTAGGCCTGGAGAAAAGTTCATTTTGCTCGACTCATTTTTAGGAGTCGGGGAAAATTTACTTTAGAAGTTTTGGATTTGTTTCGTTCTCTTTTCTTTTGTTTTCTGCGCATGAAACCGTTTAAAAAAATACTTCGCAGCGCCTTGGGCCAAGGCCAGCCAGCAGGCCAGCCGGCCAGGCCATCGCCCGCATCGCGCGCGCTTGGCGCAGGAGGCCGCCGCCGCCCTGTAGGAGTCCTAGTAGCAATCTAGTCCTACTCCGTTTCCAATCTCTTTCTCCTCCTCTTTTTCTTGCCCCCTCCCCCAAGTCTCCTCTCCCCTCTTTATATACCCTACACCCCCCCCCCCCTCTAAACCCACATCACACCAAGCCCCAAGCCCTCCACCGCGCCCCTCACAGGCGCCGCGCCCTAGAGCCGCCGCCGCCCGCGCCCTGCGTCACCGCCGCCGCCGCCTTGCCCTAGCGCCGCAGCCCTTGCTCGCCGCCGCCGGAGCCCCCGCTCACCGGAACCTCGCCGGAGGTACTGCCCCGCGTCTCTTTTTCTTCCTCGGTTCGGTTTTCTTCTAGACCGTTCCGATTCTTTCTTCTCTCCCGATTCATTTTCTTTCCGGTTCTTTTCTAAACCGTTCCGGTTTTCTAGATCGGTTTTTCGTTCGGTTTTCTTCTCCGAAACCCTAGATCGGATTCGTTTTCTTTTCTGGTTTAGTTGCCTCGAGACCGTTCGCCGAACCGTTCGTCCTAACGAACGTGATCACCGGATTGTTCCCGGTTAACGAACGTCTGTTCGTTCAACCGTTCTTCTTTTTCTTTTCGTCGGATTTATTCCGCGATCGCGATCTCAGATCCTATATTTGTTCTAGTTTATCTTCTCGCTCGTTTATCGGAATCAGGTGATTCGAGCACCTGGAGTTTCCTTTCGAAACCGCCATTCCGACTAATCAACTTAAACTAAGTTTTTGCTACTGTAAAACTTGACCTAGTTTCAACTTGCTAGAACTGAGTTGTTTTCTTCCGCCGGTTGTTTTCGGTTTCTTTGTTCGGTTCTTTCTCTCTTTGCAACCGGAGTTCTTAAGTTGAACTTTCTGGTTCGATCTTTTGTTCGAGTTTTACGTGTGCATTAGATGAGTACTTATTGTATGCTTGTTGTTTGTCTGTGATAGATTTCCCGGATTGCGCCGCCTGTTACTTCGAATCTCTAGGACTCGCGGATCATCAGCAAGGCAAGTGACACTTTGATCATACCTTTTCTACAACCCAGTTTTATTGCATTAGATCAATCCTCACACATTGCATGATTAGTATCTAATTAAATTGTGGGATGGGAAGTAGATGAGGTAGTACCTATTACCTGTTTATTATGAAACCTTTGGGAGTTACTTCTACGTTTGCTTATTATGCCATGCTATGCTAGTAGACATGGATTGGGTGAGTGATATCCATGACAGATGTGAGATTGATAATTTTAATGGTTTATCTAAGGTGGCAGCTTAAACACACATCTGGGTGGATTGAGGCACCTGATGTCTATCAGGACTTGCCTGTTTTTACTTTGGACCGCCACCCAGGCTCAAAGGGATCATAAGATCTTTCATGCTAAATACTTACGTGTGCAGCCACAAGCCATTATGGGCTCTGGCATAGTTGACTAAGTCATGCGAACTCTTACAGGGTAGACTAGCAGATGTAGGGGAAAGTAGGTGTACCGGTCTATCCATCGTAAGGTGCTAGCGCTTCTGAAAGACTGTGTCTCGGTCATCCGTTTCTCAAACACCAGTAGTGCGAGAAATCCAACGGAGGCGATCGAGTCTTGTGGGGAAAAGTGCGCAAACCTCTGTAGAGTGTAATAAACTAATCATGATTAGCCGTGTCCCCGGTTATGGACATCTTGAGTATCTAGTACTTGAATATCATGTGAATCTCATCATGTTACTTCTAATTAATATTGTTGGGTTTTTAATTGTCCACTTAATTGGGATTGGAATGCTGTCAACCATTCTCGATGTTTAACAACCACCATGATAGTTCAATAAATTTATTCCTTTGCAGTAGGGAAAAATTGGCTTTACGCAAAACAGTAACCATAGAGCTTTCCACCAGCCAAATATGCCTATAGTATAGCTGTTTCATTCCATTACTCTCTATGTGTTACCTTGCCAGCATATTCCATGTGCTGACCCGTTTCGGGCTGCAACGTTAATGTTGCAGACTTTTCAGACGATGATTAAGGTGCTTTTAGGTCGTGGTTCTAAACTCAGTGATTCCCTTGGAGTTGATGGACCCATTTATCTTCCAAGTCTTCCGCTGTTATCGTTATTAGATGGCCTTAAGCCATATTATTGTAATAAGTTCTCTTTGAGACATCGATGTAATAAGTGTGTGATTGCCACTCTGCTATAAATCCTTCGAAGTACTGTGTGGTGTCAGCATTACTGATCCAGGGATCACACCGGAGCACAGTAGACTTGATCCATTCGGGTCGGGTCGCTACAGACATGGTATCAGAGCACACGTTGATTGTAGGACACGACCACTAAGTTAAAGCCATAGATCACTATTCTCTCCCCATTTTCTAACTCCTCATCTTTTCTACTCTTTAGGATGAAGGACGCGAAGATTAAGTACGCTCAACCGGATGAAGGCACACCTTTTGGATTTCACTTGAAGGAAGTCACCAAGTACCTAAACATTGGATTACCAAGTTTCACGGGAACATTCAACGCCACTCTGCCTGAAGAGGAGCGCTGGAAGATTCAAGCTCACGTTCCGGGAAGGACATTCGCGCCAATCACAAAGCCCATAGATAGTGTTTTCAATGCACCAACTTGGAGTCTAGGAAAGAGCATGGCAGCCCATATCACCATAGGACGCATTGGAGAAGTTTATCAAGAAGACCTCAAGGACACTATCTACCAGATCTGCGGACGCCGAGATGAACAATGGGAGTTAGTCAGCACCAAGAAGGATAGATCCATTGCAGCTTTTATCCAGGAGTTAAACCAGCACATTCGACGCCATGAGAACCAGATGTGCAATGATATGATAGAGTTGAAGAATGCGAAGGCTAGGATCATCGAGCTAGAAGGAGAACTGAAGGCTACACGCAAGGACTACATGGACGAGATCGTAGCTCTAGCAAGACACAATATCGATCTTAAGCAAGAGATTGAAGAACTCAAGAGGGAGTTAGCATCCAGGAAGGAAGACATGTACGTCGCATGTCCGGACAACTACATCATCATCGACGATACCGATTCGGATCCAAGTGAATCCGACTTTGAAGACGAAGCTGGAGCGGACATCATGGAGTCTTCCACCGGTTCAAATTTCTAGATGACCACCAAATATTAGTAGTATTTCCCCATGTAAACACTATAGTTCGAGCACTTTTTGCGATAGCTAGATCGATTGTATGCCCTTGTTTGAATTGAATGAAGTGAATTTGTGTGAATTTGCTCATGTGCATTGGGGTAGTGTTTTCTCTTTAGACCTCATTCTATTCTTATATCTCGTCTTTTCTAAAAACCCTCAGATGCCTCCGAGACGTGACAATGGATTTCCACCGGTGCTCACTCAGTTGATCCACCAGCAGAATCAATTGATGCAGATGTTAGTCCAGAATCAGCAGAACAACAACAACAACAACAACAACAACAACAACCCACCACCACCACCACCACCACCTGTTGACCACTTAGCCCGTTTCCTTAGGCTGAATCCGCCGGTGTTTTCTAGTAGCATCGAGCCGATAGTAGCAGACGATTGGCTCCACAAGATAGGAAGGGAGTTGACCACTGCAGGATGCACGGATGGTGAGAAAGTGAAGTTTGCCGCACATCAGCTTGAAGGACCCGTGGCAGCACGGTGGGAGAATTTCACAGCCACCTTCCCAGTTGACACAGTCACATGGGATCAGTTTCAGCAACCTTTTCGCACTGCACATGTTTCAACAGGAGCTATGGCCATGAAGAAGCATGAGTTTCGCAACTTACGCCAAGGAGGAAGGACAGTTGGCCAGTACGTTGACGACTTCAGCAAGTTAGCACGTTATGCCCCAGATGACGTTGCTACGGATGCAACCAAGCAGGAGAAGTTTCTGGAAGGATTGAATGATGAGTTAAGCATGCAGTTGATGGTAGCAAGTTTCAACAACTACCAGGAGTTGGTAGATCGTGCCATCATGATTGAAGGGAAGCAACAACAGATTGAGAACCGCAAGAGGAAGTATCGACAAGGGAAGTATAACTCTGGAGCCCAGCAGAAGCCTCGTTTTACCCCTAAATCGGGATTTCAGTTTCAGCATACCCATGGAGGAGGTAGTTCGCACAACCACAATGGCCACAAGAATGGTAATGGGAATGGAGGAAGCAACGGCCAGAATCATACCACCCCATAAACCCCATCCAAGAGAGATCTGAGTCAAGTCACCTGTTTCAAGTGTTCCAAGACTGGACATTATGCCAATGAATGTCCTGAAGGCCAGAATGGAAGTGGCAATGGAAGCTCAGGGAAGAAGCCGAACCCTTTTAATAGGGGATAGGTGAACCACGTTAACGTGGAGGAGGTTGAAGATCAGCCTGATGCAGTAATCGGTAAGTTTTTGGTTAAGTCATTTACCGCACTCGTTCTTTTCGATACTGGTGCATCACATTCATACATATCAAGGGGATTTGTGGAAAAATATAGCCTGCCCACTAGGAATCTTAAAACACCTATGCTAGTAAGTTCGCCAGGAGCAGAATAAATGGCCAGCCAAGGATGTTTTCAAGTGCCATTAAGCATAGGAAGACATGTTTTCCCAACAGATTTAATTATTCTGGAATCCCAAGGTTTGGATGTAATTCTCGGTATGGATTGGCTGTCGATGTATGGAGGAAACATCAATTGTGCTAGTAAGACAATTTTGCTCACAACGCGAGAAGGAAGAAGGATCAAGTATGTATCCCGGCATGTGCCAAATAGGACACAAGTGAATTGCCTAACAGGAGTTGTGCAGGAGGAAGTACCAGTGGTGAAGGATTACCCTGATGTATTTCCGGAAGAGTTGCCAGGCATGCCACCGGATAGAGACATTGAGTTTTTGATTGAGTTATTGCCAGGTACAGGCCCAATATCAAAGAGACCATACCGAATGCCTGCAAAGGATTTGGTGGAAATTAAGAATCAGATTAAGGAGTTATTGGAGAAAGGTTACATTCGCCCAAGTTCTTTGCCTTGGGGATCACCCGTACTTCTAGTGGAGAAGAAGGATGGATCATTAAGGATGGTTGTTGATTACCGTGGATTGAACGAAGTAACCATCAAGAACAAGTACCCACTGCCAATGATTAATGATCTGTTTGATCGTTTGCAAGGAGCTAAAGTGTTTTCCAAGATCGATTTGCGATCAGGGTACCACCAGTTGAAGATTCGAGAGCAGGACATACCTAAGACAGCATTCACCACAAGATATGGACTGTATGAGTATACCGTTATGTCATTTGGATTGACTAACGCGCCTGCCTATTTTATGAACCTGATGAACAAAGTGTTTATGGAGTTTTTGGATAAGTTCGTCATAGTGTTCATTGATGATATCCTGGTTTATTCAAAGAATGAAGAAGAGCATAAGGAACATTTGCGTTTGGTTTTGGAGAAACTAAGGGAACATCAGTTATATGCCAAATTTAGCAAATGTGAGTTTTGGTTGAAGGAAGTTGGATTTCTTGGACACGTTATATCCGGAGAAGGGATAGCAGTTGACCCCACAAAGGTTGAGACCGTAACCGAATGGGAAGCACCAACGACAGTTGGAGAGATCCGGAGTTTTCTTGGACTTGCAGGATACTACCGGAGATTCATTGAGAACTTTTCAAATATTGCAAAGCCTATGATGGAGTTGTTGAAGAAGGATACCAAGTTCAATTGGACTGAGGAGTGTGAGGCTAGTTTACCTCACCAGTGTTGATTTTGCTAGATCAGACTAAGGATTATGAGGTATATTGCGACGCTTCACGTCAAGGACTTGGAGCAGTGCTTATGCAGGAAGGTAGAGTTGTTTCGTATGCTTCACGACAGCTGAAACCTCATGAGTTGAATTACGCCACACATGATTTGGAGTTAGCAGCCGTAGTGCATGCATTGAAGACATGGAGACATTTCCTCATTGGAAATCATTGTGAGGTGTACGCGGATCACAAGAGTTTGAAGTACATTTTCACGCAAAAGGAGTTGAATCTTAGACAAAGGAGATAGTTGGAGCTCATTAAGGATTATGATATGAGATTGCACTACCATCCCGGTAAAGCTAATGTAGTAGCTGACGCATTGAGCCGCAAGAGCCATGTCAATACGTTGATGACGGGAGAAATACCCAAGGAGTTAGCAGAAAACCTTCGTGAACTAAGTTTAGAGATAGTTCCGAAAGGTTATGTAGCAGCATTGGAGATTCAGTCAACATTGATGGATAAAATCAGAGAGGCTCAGAAATCTGATAAGGAGATTGCTTCTATAAAGGAGAAACTAAGCAAAAGAAAAGCAAAGGGATTTCGTGAGCATGAGCACGATACCCTATGGTTTGAGGACCGTGTTTACGTGCCAAATGACCCGGAGATCAGGAAGTTGATTCTACAAGAGGCACATGATTCACCATATTCGATTCACCCAGGAAACACCAAGATGTATTTGGATTTGAAGGAGACATTCTGGTGAACCGGAATGAAGAAGGATATTGCAGCATATGTAGCAGTTTGTGACGTATGTCATAGAGTGAAGGCAGAACATCAGAAGCCAGCCGGATTGTTACAACCATTGCCGATACCCTAATGGAAGTGGGATAAGATAGGCATGGATTTTATCATAGGACTACCCAGGACGAAGGCAGGATATGACTCGATATGGGTAGTAGTTGATCGTTTGACGAAGGTAGCACATTTCATTCCAGTTAAGACCACTTACACCAGTGCTAAGTTGGCAAAGATATACATGACTAGGATCATTTGTTTGCATGGAGTTCCAAGGAGTATTGTATCAGACAGAGGAACCCAATTTACCTCAAAGTTTTGGAATCAGTTACATGAAACTCTGGGAACCAGGCTAGAGTTCAGCAACGCTTTTCATCCGCAGACAAATTGATAGACCGAGAGGGTCAATCAGATTTTGGAAGATATACTGAGAGCTTGTGCACTAGATTATGGATCTAGTTGGGACGATAACTTGCCATATGCGGAGTTTTCTTATAACAACAGTTACCAAACCAGTTCGAAGATGGCACCTTTCGAAGCTTTATACGGAAGGAGGTGCAGGACACCGTTGTCATGGGACGAAGTTGGAAACCGTCAGTTCTTTGGACCAGATTTGATTAAGGAGTCTGAACGGAAAGTTAAGTTGATTCGCGATAGGCTCAAGGTAGCCTAGTCTAGGCAGAAGAGCTACGCAGATTCTAAACGCAAGGAGATAGTTTACGAAACCGGAGACAGAGTTTATCTCCGAGTATCCCCACTACGAGGAGTTAAGTGATTTGGAGTTAAGGGAAAATTAGCACCGCGTTTCATTGGACCATATAAGATCTTGCAACGTATGGGAGAAGTCGCTTATAAGTTGGAATTACCAGAGGGACTGTCAGGAGTTCATGCCGTATTCCATGTTTCTCAGCTGAAGAAATGTCACGCCGAGATGGCGGAGGTACCGTTAAGAGATACCGTGCCGCTTGAAGCGATTCAGTTGAAGGACGACTTAACATATGATGAGAAACCAGTCAAGATTCTCGAGTATGCCAGTAGAGTTACCCGCAGCAAGGTTATGAAGTTTTGCAAAGTTCAGTGGAACCACCACTCAGAGGATGAAGCCACCTGGGAGAGAGAAGAAGATTTGCTCAAGGACCACCCTCACCTATTTTCTAGCCAACCCGAATCTCGACGGCGAGATTCATCTTAAGGGGGCTAGGTTTGTAACATCCCAAATTTTCAATTTGGAATGTTATACACTAGATCATCATGCATATCATATTTTCTTGCATTTTGTTGATCCTAGAAATTTCACGCAACTCAAGGACCTTCAGAGAGAGTTGGAGATTTCGTCATTTTCATATTTGAGTTCTTCTCAAATTTTGAAGAAAGAGGATCATTGGTTTTGTCGGAATTTTTTTGCCTTTTATTTGGATAGGGAAAAATGCGCGTTTTCAAAATTTACATTTTAGGCCCGGAGAAAAGTTCATTTTGCTCGACTCATTTTTAGGAGTCGGGGAAAATTTACTTTAGAAGTTTTGGAGTTCGTTTAGTTCTCTTTTCTTTTGTTTTCTGCGCGCGAAACTGTTTAAAAAAATACTTCGCAGCGCCTTGGGCCAAGCCCAGCCAGCAGGCCGGCCGGCCAGGCCATCACCCGCGCCACGCGCGCCTGGCGCAGGAGGCCGCCGCCGCCGCCCTATAGGAGTCCTAGTAGGACTCTAGTCCTGCTCCTTTTCCAATCTCTTCCTCCTCCTCTTTTTCTTGCCCCCTCCCCCAAGTCTCCTCTCCTCTCCCCTCTTTATATACCCCCACACCCCCCCTCAAAACCCACATCACACCAAGCCCCAAGCCCTCCACCGCGCCCCTCACCCGCGTCGCGCCCTAGAGCCGCCGCAGCCCGCGCCCTGCGTCACCGCCGCCGCCTTGCCCTAGCGCCGCCGCCCTTGCTCGCCGCCGCCGGAGCCCTCGCTCGCCAGAACCTCGCCGGAGGTACTGCCCCGCGTCTCTTTTTCTTCCTCGGTTTAGTTTTCTTCTAGACCGTTCCGATTCTTTCTTCTCTTCCGATTCGTTTTCTTTCCGGTTCTTTTCTAAACCGTTCCGGTTTTCTAGATTGGTTTTTCGTTCGGTTTTCTTCTCCGAAACCCTAGATCGGATTCGTTTTCTTTTCTGGTTTAGTTGCCTCGAGACCATTCGCCGGACCGTTCATCCTAACGAACGTGATCACCGAATTGTTCCCAGTTAACGAACGTCCGTTCGTTCAACCGTTCTTCTTTTTCTTTTCGTCGGATTTATTCCGCGATCGCGATCTCAGATCCAATCTTCGTTCTAGTTTATCTTCTCGCTCGTTTATCGGAATCAGGTGATTCAAGCGCCTGAGTTTCGTTTCGAAACCGCCGTTCCGACTAATCAACTTAAACTAAGTTTTTTCTACTGCAAAACTTGACCTAGTTTCAACTTGCTAGAACCGAGTTGTTTTCTTCCGCCAGTTGTTTTCGGTTTCTTTGTTCGATTCTTTCTCTCTTTGCAACCGGAGTTCTTAAGTTGAACTTTCTGGTTCGATCTTTTGTTCGAGTTTTACCTGTGCATTAGATGAGTACATATTGTATGCTTGTTGTTTGTCTGTGATAGATTTCCCGGATTGCGCCGCCTGTTACTTCGAATCTCTAGGACTCGCGGATCATCAGCAAGGCAAGTGACACTTTGATCATACCTTTTCTACAACCCAGTTTTATTGCATTAGATCAATCCTCACACATTG
This sequence comes from Triticum monococcum, assembly GCA_034509565.1. Taxonomy (NCBI): domain Eukaryota; kingdom Viridiplantae; phylum Streptophyta; class Magnoliopsida; order Poales; family Poaceae; genus Triticum; species Triticum monococcum. Next base: position 613,734,832 of record CM067845.1, on the reverse strand, counting down.
CATGATTAGGATCTAATTAAATTGTGGGATGGGAAGTAGATGAGGTAGTACCTATTACCTGTTTATTATGAAACCTTTGGGAGTTACTTCTACGTTTGCTTAATATGCCATGCTATGCTAGTAGACGTGGATTGGGTGAGTGATATCTATGACAGATGTGAGATTGATAATTTTAATGGTTTATCTAAGGTGGCAACTTAAACACACATTTGGGTGGATTGAGGCACCTGATGTCTATCAGGACTTGCCTGTTTTTATGTTGGACCGTCACCTAGGCTCAAAGGGATCATAAGATCTTTCATGCTAAATACTTACGTGTGCAGCCACAAGCCATTATGGGCTCTGGCATAGTTGACAAAGTCGTGCGAACTCTTACAGGGTAGACTAGCAGATGTAGGGGAAAGTAGGTGTACCGGTCTATCCATCGTAAGGTGCTAGCGCTTCTGAAAGACTGTATCTCGGTCATCCGTTTCTCAAACACCAGTAGTGCGAGAAATCCAACGGAGGCGATCGAGTCTTGTGGGGAAAAGTGCGCAAACCTCTGCAGAGTGTAATAAACTAATCATGATTAGCCGTGTCCCCGGTTATGGACATCTTGAGTATCTAGTACTTGAATATCATGTGAATCTCATCATGTTACTTCTAATTAATATTGTTGGGTTTTTAATTGTCCACTTAATTGGGATCGGAATGCTGTCAACCATTCTCGGTGTTTAACAACCACCATGATAGTTAAATAAATTTATTCCTTTGCAGTAGGGAAAAACTGGCTTTATGCAAAACAGTAACCATAGAGCTTTCCACCAGCCAAATATGCATATAGTATAGCTGTTTCATTCCATTACTCTCTATGTGTTACCTTGTCAGCATATTCCATGTGTTGACCCGTTTCGGGCTGCAACGTTAATGTTGCAGACTTTTCAGACGACGATTAAGGTGCTTTTAGGTCGTGGTTCTATACTCAGTGATGCCGTTGGAGTTGATGGACCCATTTATCTTCCAAGTCTTCCGCTGTTATCGTTATTAGATGGCCTTAAGCCATATTATTGTAATAAGTTCTCTTTGAGACATCGATGTAATAAGTGTGTGATTGCCACTCTGCTATAAATCCTTCGAAGTACTGTGTGGTGTCAGCATTACTGATCCAGGGATGACACCGGAGCACAGTAAACTTGATCCATTCGGGTCGGGTCGCTAAAGTTCGCCTCCCATTCCCCTCCCTCCCGCAGACCTCCACCAACGCCAAGGCGCAGAAGGATCATCTGCCACTAGTCTTCAAGTTTGGTGAAGTCGACTCCAAGCCGGAGGAGATAGAAAATAGGTTGGAATGGGGCCTCATGGACATGGCCCTAAACGAGCTGGCCGTAGCGGTTGCTGCCCCCGCTCCCGTCCCAGCTCCCATCCCCACACCCGCGCCAGCGACCATCCTCGTAGGATTGACGGGCTGGTCACCGAGCACTATCGTAGAGCTAGAAGCCGCATGCGTCAGCGAGGTCTCCGCAGACCTGCGCGAGCTCATGTACATGCCAGCGCCAGCGCCCATGCCCGTGGGCACCCCTCTACCCACCATGGCGCTGGTCCCCGTGCGTTTGGCTGCACCCGCCATGCCCGTGCCCGCGCCCCCTTAGCGGCATGGAATGCCGCCCTCAAACGCTACCTCTCAGGCCGCCAGTTGTTGTCCTCCCGTGCCCCGCCCGTCGATCGGGCGACGACATTATGTTTGATTTCCAAATGAAGAACACTCTATGCCGCCTTGAAGACTTCAACAACGGCGTCCCAGAGGATGACAAGGACAATGACAGCGCGACACGCCGCCTCCGCCGCAGCCGGAAATAGTTTTTTGGGGGGTTTAATATTGTATCTCGGTCATATGAATATAAATTCGCATTGTGACTGAATGAAAGATATGGTTTGAACGAACTTGCGTTTTTCTCTCTTAATGTACAGACTTATCAAATGATTGTCTTTTGAAAAAAAACATCAATGGTTTTTAAATATAGAACACTCATCGCAAATGTTTTACTTAGAACACTCGTATGCAAACCGACAGCTCCCCTGGGAAGCCAAGGGAATATGTGCCGAGTAGGATTTATGCATCTCTTGATCGCAAACGTTTTAGATAGAACACCCGTATGCAAAGTGAGAGCTATGGTCTTCCCCCTCAAGTCAAGGGAAAATTCCCAGCGCGAGATTTGTGCATCTCTTCAACACAAACGGTTCAGATTGGATACAGTATGCAAAGCCAGACTTCGGCGCTAAGCCAAGAGAAAATATGCCAAGCAGGATTTGTACATCCTTTCAACGTGAATTGGATGACCCATGTGCAACCACGTACAAACAATTTGGTAAGATGTGCATCTGTCGTATTGAGTATGTTGCCATTTGTCAAACTGGAAAGATTGACATTTGTTGATCTAGTAACATTTCCATTTGTCAACCTTGTAACACTGTGATTTGTCAAAATATGCAGCTAAAAATCACTAGCACTATCTAATTTTTGCAACTAAAACTCAGTAATTAAGCATAGATTTCATTCATAGATTAAGCACTCGTTCTTTATACAAACAGTTCAACTCGACAGCTGAACCGACCAAACTTTTCCCCAATTTTTGCCAACTACGTACTGAAATAGCTAATTCAACTATATATAATAGCTAATTTTAATTACGTTGTACAGTTAAACCACATCTATAGTCAGACAAACTGAAAAAAATAGCCCCTAAATACTACTACTACTACGGAGGGGCTTTGTACTACTTGCGGCAGCCTCTCCTCTACCAAGCACGCTCAGTAAGAGGCAGAGCAGGAGGAGCCTATCGACAAGCTGGACAATTGCAACACGGTGCCTGCCATTACCGCACCTTCAGCGACCCTCACCTCAAACACCCACTGCCGCTCTAGACGACCGCTCTTGAAGCAGTGGTTCTCCTCGTAGATCTCCTGATTCCTCGCCTTTGAGACGGCGTGTGTCGCGACCATGGCGGCGGTAAGGCTCTTTGTGTGCATGATGAGGTGCTCCTCCTCCTCCTGCAGGAACTCGCTGTAGCGCACAAGGTCGGTAACGCACGTGCGGGCCTCCACCTCCGCCTCCCGCCTTTGGGCGGCGGAGCGGGTGATGACCCCGGTGATCGACGATGAGCTGGCGGCCACGGCGGCCGACGATGGGATGGCGGTCGCGACCACCACCTTTTGCCTTCGGGCCGCGGTGGCGGAGCGGGTGATGGCCCTGGCTTTCGATGACTACCTCCCGCCTTCAGGCCACAGTGGCAGAGCGGGCGATGGCCCTGGCTTTCGTCGGTGGTGTGGCGACAGCGGTGGCCAGCAACAGCCGCCGATGGGTAGCAGCGGTGGAGCGTGTGGTGGGTGTTCCACGCACACCCAACAGGGATGCCACGTGCACTACACTACATCGGGGACTGCGGCACCGCTACGGTGTAACCTCCCAGCTAGAGCTGTCCTTTGATGACGGCGAAGTGGCTGAGCGACGACGATGGACCGATGCCATTGGCGATTGTGGGAGAAGCACACGAGATAAGCTACATGGAGGGATGGGTAAATACAATGCGGGACTCTTCGGCCGTGAGGGTTTATATAGTAGGCTGGTAAGCATTGGGATTTTGGGGGATTTCACCCAGTCGGGCGGGAAGCTTACGCGGGAACCTAGGCGGTTGCGTGGGAACGAACTCACCACCGTTTGGCCAAAAGAACGCCCCCACATTGCTCAAGCTTGCGCTGTAAGCCATCTGCGGCAGCAGGGTGACAAGACGTGCAAGAGGAGGACGAAAGGCCATGTCCACATATGCTTAATAAAAAGGGTTTTTTACATATGTGCCCTTGGTTCCTTAGCTCTAATCATTCATCCCCACGCTCTTAACTTTTGCTCAGTTTCCCCACTCCCTTGCCCGAAACCCTCAGAAGAGGTCACAACGGACGTCGTCGTCGGGTCAGTGCTTTGACCGTTAACTCTGACGAGTGGGGCCGCGTTGGGCGGTGTAGCTGTTCGACCGTTGGGTCATGGTTTCTTTGGGTCGTCCCTTGCATTAAACGCCTGCGCACGCCGCAAACAACAGAAGCCTGCTATGCATGCACCCAACAAGCCTGCCTGCATGCATCAATGCATGCCGCCATGATGCATCGACCGAGCCTGCATGTGCTGATGCGTGCCACCATGATGCACCGACCAAGCCACTTTCGTGCACGCCAGCCACCATGGATGCAGCGACGGTCACTGCCGCTGGTTCCTCTCTTCTCGCACGCTTGTCTCCTCGCTTTAGAGCATCGTTTTTTATGATTAGTTGCAACCTTTTCGATCCACTCGCTTCTGCACCCATTTTGCTATGAAAAATATGTTGTGGCTGCATGCACTAGCTAGGTGGCTACATATTTGTGGCTTGTGTAAAAAAAGAAGGGTTCATTGTGGCTGCATGCACTAGGTGGTTACCAACAAAGCGAGCTCTCTAAGAACACAATCAACAAACATGTAGATAGGGCCAACAGCCCATAGCACGATCACATAGTTGAATCTAGGAAGAACTTCATGATAGAATAGATAGAAAACTTAATGATAGAACTTGATAAAAGGGCCAACAAGCCCATGGCATCTCCAACATAGTTCAATTAGAACTTAACATAACATAGACTCAAAAAATAGATAGAGGGTTTAGAACCCTAGACGCCACCTTCTCCACCTCGCTCCTCCTTCGGGCGCCCTTCACTGCTCCTCCGGGGCGTTGTCGATGGGGTACGGAAGAGTGTGCATGCACGACGCGGTGGGGAATATGTTGGTGTACTCCGTGAACATGTTGTGGGTGGTGAAAGCGATGAACTCGCAGACACACCAAAACACCCGGCCGAGGAGGTAGAAGGCGTCGAATGTGTCGGTGAAGTGGGCAAGGAGAGCAACCTCCACCCCGTTTTGGATGACCTCCTCGACACGGAACATCCCTGGAGATCCCCGCGGGAGGTGGTGGTAGCCGTACACGAGGAAGAACTCGGTGAAGTTCCTTGCAGTCCCCCACCTTGATATCGCCCACACACATAGTGTGCGCTCAACGTACACGCTAGGAGGGTAGAGCCTCTTTGGCACGGTGTGTGGGAAGTGGTAGGTTGGTCCGGTGTACTACATGGCTGAGGATGTGCTAGAAGAAGGAGAAGTGGTCGCAGAGCAAGAAGGACAGATGCCAAAGAGGATGGGAGATGGATGAGGGATGGCAGAGGCAGAGGGTAGCTTAAATAGCCGTAGTGCTACGTGTTATTTGGCCGTGGCAATAACGTGGTCAAATGTGAAGTAGCCCGTTTTCATACCCACTGCAGCATCAGGAGTGTACACGCATGGGAAACGGTGGTTTGAAAAAGAAGAAGAAAAAGAAGCTAATTGCACGCATGGCAATCTATGGTCATATATATTATATGAACAAAGAGAGACAATTTTTGAATAGTTTGTGGCCATTTTGCATGATAAAAGTAAATTTGGCCCTTAAAAATTTGGTCATTTTGCATTTGTATAGAACAAAAAGAACTAAATTTTGCTACGCAATGTCAATTGATTTCAAACGATGCAAAAAAATACCGAGCCAGCATGTTCACAAAAAATAGAGCAAACGATGCAAAAAAACGACACCATTCGACAGCCCAACCAGAGCTTGGTTTCCTTTTGGGCCCAATAACAATGTATTTTCGCGGAGTCAGTGGTGGGCGAGCAGCCGAGCACAATCAATAGGATCGCCTCTCACGGATCGCCCCACGATCCAACGATGCGGAGCCGTCCTTGTGATCCAACGGCACGGAGCCTGCATGCAGCCAGCCCACCTAATTCCTTCTAGAAGACCAGATATGAGGGTTGTCGCTTGGCGCGAGGGTATGATCGGACGGCTGACATTGGGAGCTAGTGTTAGGCGAAACCTCGCAGGATTTAGAGGGGTTTTGAGCTGGTCAACGGGGTTTCAAAGGCTTTGACTGAGCATAACTAATTTTTTTAAAATTGAAAAAATATGAAACCTTCATCGTTCGTCATTTTATAAGACAAACTAATGAGGAAAAATACTAAACTTGGTCTATGGTCATTTTCATGAAAAAACCCCCTAGCTGGCACGATCGAGGTCAAATGAGCACCATTAATCTTAAAAATCAAAAAATATAAAACCTGCGCACAATGTTGTCTTATGTGACATGTTACCAACCAAAAATCATAAACTTGGTCTATGGTCATTTTCATGAGAAAACCTTCACACATATGAGCTATCATGTACATGATTTCATAGAGTTCAAGGAGAGGAGGTAGGGTTACCTTCTATTTTTGAAAAATTGAAGAAAATATCAAACAAATCACCAAAGCTTTATTTCAAAGTGAATAAGAAGGATCCGAAGTTAGTTTTCCATTTTCATATTTCAAACATGTTTTTAATAGTTTTTATATTAAAGCATATGTTTTCGAAAGAAAATGTAAAAATATGAAGATTAGTTCAAAAAATAGTGAGACTTCGAATATACACTATGGAAAGTGAATATGTGTTAATAAAAAACATTTGGCTCATTTAGAGTTGGTCCAAAAAACTTGATTACAAATGGGCTGTTTATCCTAGCCTGGGAGCTCATTTGGAGCACATTTCTCAAATTCAAATTTATTTGACCTCCTCTAAATCACTTCAAAATTTGCACACATGATCTCCTACACAAACATAGATAGTTTGCCAAGGTTTTACTTGTTTTTGCATTTTCTTGAATTTATATTGTCCAGGTTTGCCAAGGTTTACATTATCTCATTTGGAGCATGCATTTGATTTCCTACACAACCTGTGTGATCATTGCAGCACCTAAAGTCATAGTTCACAAGATCTAAACATAACTAACCATAGATTCAGGACATACAAATATACCACACGCAAATTTAAGGATAGACAACTATAGATAGCAACCAGATTGCTAGCATTAACATAGCCAACCATAACCAAATTCATGAAAACTAAATTCAGTTAAACAAACCAAAAGTGACCCAACAGATAAACTTAAAGATTCAATTCACAGCATCACATAATTGATCACATCACGCCGGAGTCAGGGCCTTCGCGAGGGCAACATGCTGCCCCCTGATCATGTAGTCCTCCCCGTGAATCGCTACATCCTCCGCAAGAGACAGAAGGTGATCGAAGCGGCCATCCCTTGGCTTTGGCTTGGTGGTGCAGTAGGGGCAGTGCCACTTCTTGGTCTTGCGGTTGTAGAAGGAAGCAACTCCCTTGGCCTTGATCTTCACCACCTCCTTGGCTATGAAGGATGCGATGTTGCCCTTGGACACTTCATCTTCAGAATCATACTGCACACATGAATGATTTACATTAATACATTATCGATTTATGGATACACTATGTCAAAGGAACTAAATGAACAATCTAAATTTCAAGTAGGCTTACCTCATATTCTTCATCATCACTTTCCTCTGGATCATACGGGTCGTACTGGGCCAGCTTCGTCTTTCTACCCCCCCCCCCCAACCATCATCCTCCTGAACATACAATTACATCCATCACTAGTAAATACGGAAGCCAATTGAAAATTTAGATATGCACACATGACACACTGATCATAGGGCTAATATACTCCCAATATAGTATGATCATTGTTTTGCATTTTCCATTGTCATGCACACAAATTGAACAACAGAGCTAATATAACTACATATTGTGGACAAATTTATATACTAATGAATCAAGGGTTACTTTTGGTTATGACATTCAAATTTATATTGTGATTCATACGGTAGGATTGTGATTCTAAACATAACGAACTTCTTAATCAATGGATTCCATTTGGGCATACGACATTCAAAACCCCAATCTGAGTAGCATTCAAACACAAATCTAATAGGGACCCAATCTAAGGCAATGAATCTGAGTAGCATTAAAAACCCCAATCTGTGAGCACTAAAAACAAATCTAATAAGCATGCATCTGTTCACAACATCTAGCATTTTTGCAACAAATTTATCCAAATCTAAAAACAAATCTAAAAACCCCAATCATTGCAGCACCTAAAATCATATTTCACAACATCTAGCATTTTTGCAACGAATTACCAACAAACCATAGTCCAAAAGCCCCCATCCCCCAACCCATACAAAAAACCCCGACCCATCCGTCAATCCAACTACTCTAACCATCTAAACTACCGTATGAATCACAATCTAACCAATGCAACTAGGGAGCAACTAACTCTACAAGCTAAGCAAGTGCAAATACCTGCTGCTCAATGGCAGGCGGCGCATCGGGGGCATCGGGATGGACTGCGCCTCTCGACACCATCACCTTCTGTAGCGATGAGGCGGAGCTCGCCACATCCGCAGCGGTTGCGAGTATCCCCCCACCGTCATGGACGCCGCCTACATTCTCGGTCATCGCACGCTGACTCTGTAGCTCCACCACATCTCCGGCCGCTGCGCCGGTGTCGCCACGAGCGTCGGCCATCTGACAGATGGAGGCGATGAAGGTGAGGAAGAGGATGCGGTGTGGGTGAGCGAGACGGTGCGGTGGAGGCAGTGGAGGAGAGCGAGACGATGCCGGTGGGGGGAGAGGAAGATGATGTGGCAGGAGGGGATTTGGGGAAAATGGTAGGGGCAATGGAGGTGGTTGCCCCTCTTTATATGATGGGACATTGCGAGCATGTCCATGGACACGTGCTACCCCACGACTGCGGTATTGCACGCACCCACATATACGTGGCCCCACTCGCCAGGGTTAATGGTCAAAGGCATTGACCCGATGGCAACGTCCGTTATAACCTGTTCTGAGGGTTTCGGGCAAGGGAGTGGAGAAAAGTGAGCAAAAGTTAACAGAGTGGGGATGAATGAGTAGAGCTAAGGAACCAAGGGCACATAAATAAAAATCCCTAATAAAAAATGTTTGCGATTTAATTACCTACTATACCCTGTCCTGGTTTATAAGTAGGATTTAACTAATAAAATATGAATGCATGTCACCAAAGGTTATATAGTTGGATTCGTATTCGAACATAGTTTCCAATTATATACTTTTTATAACATGCATTAACATTTTTTGGTTAAATTTAAGGGCAAAGTATGGCACAGAATATAAAGGGGACTAATAGACCAAGACGGAGGTAGTTGCACACGACCACTCTCTATGCAGCGACGCAACTGTTAGCCGGCTTGTAGGTGACCATTTCATGTGTGTTCAACCTGCTCTATGCGTGTGGTTGCTTGTGATTAAGGTGGACGCAACACGCTCTGCTCACGTCCCACCGCGCGCGCCTGCTCTCGCATCCCTCTGGGCGCTCTGCTCTCGTCCCTCCACGCGCGCTGCTAGTGTTTGGGGCAGGTACACAATCACATACGTTCGTGCTGCCATTATGCATGTGGTTGCGCTGGGCGCGGCACCATGATGCAGTTACCCACTGCAAAAACTGCCATGCGGACGTGCCGAGAATCCAGGCTGCCCAGCTCCCATTTATTCATGCGGCCATTTACGTTCATCTCTCGCACCACACAACACAATAAGCACACCCACGGCGACACATACAGGGAGGACATTGAGCGGTTCCAATGGCGCTCCCCGTGGCTCCAATGGCGCTCCCAGTGGCCGACGATGACAACGGCGGGCAGTTTACCACGCATCACGTAGTGGACGCCCACGTGAGGGGAAGGCCCTCTCGGTGGTGTAAACAAATGATCCAGTCTCGGTGGAGAGCTCTATCCATACTATGGAAAAATTCCTTGCCGAGGACAAGTAACAAGTGGTCGGCTTCAACCTTGAGTACACCATCGGTCGTGCCGGGCACGATCAGAAGGTTGCCGTCACCCAGTTGTGCGTGCGACATGACATCCTCGTCTACCACTACCACCTGGCCACAAGGTCTTGCGAGCGTTTCTCCAGGTTTATGAACAACTCTGACTACAGTTTCGCTACATTGGACACCACTAGTGATCTAAAAGCGCTCAAGGTCTCAGGCTTGAAATGCCGGAATCTTATCAACATCCAGCACCACAACAAGGTCTGGGGCAGCGACAACAACAAACAGAACTCCCTAGTTGACCTCGCCTCGGCCATCATTGACCCCTACTACATGAAGATGAAGGATGAGAGCAAGAAGGACAAGAACGCCTGGCACAACGTCTGGCATGAGAGACTGGATGAACAACATGTCAAGTACGCGGCCAAGGATGCGTACACAAGCTACAAGATGTACAGGCAAATCGTTAACATGAGGAACTGTCTTCTTCCTGCTCTAGTCGAGGGATCGAGCCACAGAGTAGTGGCGGGAGCGTCACAAGAAGTAGATGACTAGACGATCGTTTCTCCTAGTCTAGAATGCATGCAATTGTTTATTAAGGTGTGTGCGAATGATCTGTATAGTCACTTATGTAATTTGATGTTTATTTCAGTTATATATATACATGTTATTCTTTTGTAGACATAGAAAATCACACGGCTTATTAGCAGCAATCATCTGTTTTATTATTGGTCTTCGCACACATTTCTGATTACGAACCTGTTTGTCGCGTGTCACACACATCTTGTTTAGTTGAATCGTTTCCATTGTGTTGCCTACTCACACATAGTTCATCCTAGTGAACTGTATGATGTATATCGCACACACCTCATATGGCTGCTCGTTTTTGTTGTTCTGCATCATCGCAAACAGTTCTTCTGGATTAACCATTTGCCACTCATCGCACACGCAAATCTAATATGAACCGTGTTTGACGTCGCCACCATCGCAAATGTTTTGCATCTTTTTTGATGGTTTTATTACATCACCATTTGTGATTGATGCATCACACACAATTTCGTTGAAGGGTCTCTAATTCGACTGTCGTTTTTGGACCATCCTGTAGTAGTGTCCCTCCACCCAGTTGGATCCATTACTTCAGCCACCACCATGTCAATCGCAACCTAAAGAAAAAAATTACCTCACCCTCGAGCATAAACTATCAACAATGGTCTAAGGGACTTATAAGGGCATTGGGATCCATAAGATACCCAAGAACACAAGGACAAATAAGAAGGTAAATCGAATTCCCCTATAATGGTGCATTCAGTTTACACCAAAGTTACTAAAGACAACCCTTTTCACCTTTTTACCATGATAAAAAATCTAGTATAAACCATTCTTGTACATAAAACAAAGGTTACAACCCCCCGACCCAATTTGGTTACAATCCTAAAGTTGTCAAAAAAGATGTTATCACTGTTGTATGGGAAATAGGAAAGTTACCATGTTGTTTGTTACATAGTTATCAACCCATGTAGATCAAAACTACTAGGCCACTATCACTAAAGCATGTGTAGAAAAAGTGTTGTAAAAAGAATGATGAAGAAATGAAAACGATGTTGAAATAATAGGTTGTACAGAAAAAGTGTTGTAAGAAGACTGATGAAGAAACGAAAATGATGTTGAAATAATAGGTTGTAAAGACTGGAGTTGCCATGCACTAGTTACTTGCTAAGTGGTGCCAAAACTTATCTAAAGTAGTGTGCCAAATGACTACCATTTTGATACTTGTGAAAAAATAAAGATATCCATAACAGTGCAAAAAAAGACAGAAGTGAAGAGAAACTCTAGTTGTAAAAAGTAAAGATTTGAATATGTATATTAGATTGGATGTATGATGGTATTAAAGGGAAAGCAGGTGCTACCATGGCTCATAACCAGGAAGATGATGTGGATGGCATAAGGATTGGTGTAGGAGCTAAAAGTAGGATGAGGACCCGTGTACGGCAAGCTCTAGTTCTGCCAACCTCAAAATCCCAGTCATCGGTAACAACCTGGCAAAAGTGTTAACTGTATGACCTTTACCATGTTCAAGTGTTAGCAGCTTTACATATGTAAAACTACCATGTTAACTGCATGATATGTACCATGCCACGGTTTAGAACTACCAGCCTTCTGCATATAGATTACCATGTTCATAGTACTTTGTTTACCATGTTGCAGTTTTGAACTACCAACCTTCCTACATGTAGATTACCATGTTCACAAAACTTTGTTGGAAATATGCCCTAGAGGCAAGAATAATTGTATTACTTATTTTCACATTTATAATTAACTGTTATACTCTATTCTATAATGCTATGGTTCTTGAATATGTGATTTAGAGCAAAACTCTTAAGCACGTGTAGAGTTATAAACGGTAAAACCCGATTCCTAGTCTTGCCTCTAGGACTAGCCCAAATGTTGCATGATGGTTATGTTTTCCTGATCATAGTCATAAGTTAAGTGTAACAAGGATGCCAACAACTTTGAGAATATGATGTTAGAAGAACAATCATATTGAATCGACCCAACTTGTTTGTTATACAAAGGGATGGCATCGTCACAAGTCTATAGTCTATTTCACGGAGAATTAGCATATGCTCAGTTCCTTAGGCGATGAGAGTATCGAGTGACTTCATACTGGATGATGTGCTTTGGGGTTGTTCTAGTGTCATCTGTAACAGGGTGATCATAATGGCAACTTATAGGTTCATCAAAAAGTATGACAAGAGGCAAGATAACTCGAGGCTGGGATTTGTTTCCCGGACGATGGAAAGATATTCTTAGGGGCCTCCCAGTGTAATGTCATCCTTCATCATCTAGCCAGACAAAGGTGACTTGTTCACATGGATGCCAAAACATGATAATCAAAAAGAGGAACAAAACCAGTAACGAGGAGACTCGTATAGTGAGTATGAGAAGGACTCAAGAGGATACCAATATATCTCACCTCAGGCTGTGTAAAGCCTCATGAAGCAAAACAATAGCATATGATAACCAACGGTTCACTCAAATATCATTTGTGTGAGTATAGGGTCAACATGGATGTCCATGGTTCCGCTGTTGATCACTGAACAAATGATGTTTTGTTCATGTTTATATGTCACTGAACCTGCATGGTCACTGAGGGAGTCCTGGATTAGGGGGTCTCCGGACAGCCGGACTATATCCTTTGGCTGGACTATTGGACTATGAAGATACAAGATTGAAGACTTTGTCTCGTGTCCGGATGGGACTCTACTTGGCGTGGAAGGCAAGCTAGGCAATACAGATATGTATATCTCCTCCTTTGCAACCGACCTTGTGTAACCCTAGCCCCCTCCGGTGTCTATATAAACCGGAGGGTTATAGTCCGTAGGACAACATACAATCATACCATAGGCTAGCTTCTAGGGTTTAGCCTCTCCGATCTCGTGGTAGATCAACTCTTGTAATACTCATATCATCAAGAATAAATCAAGCAGGACGTAGGGTTTTACCTCCATCAAGAGGGCCCGAACCTGGGTAAAACATGGTGTCCCCTGCCTCCTGTTACCATCCGCCTTAGATGCACAGTTCGGGCCCCCTACCCGAGATCCGCCAGTTTTGACACCGACAGTCACACACTTAAGATATTTTTGATCTGTTGAGTAGAAATTGAATTAGGATTATTGGAGAATTTCACCATAAAAGTTTCAGAGATAAGAAAAATTGTTTTGAGAGAGAACCGGAAGTATTTTGGAGGGACCGGAGGTTTTGGAAGAAAACCGAGAAAAATCGGAAAAACATAAAAGTTCCAAATAACCCTAAAGACCTCCAGATTATGTAGGTAGGTTCTATAAGTGTCTAGGACGTTCCAGGGAACTCCGGAGGGTGGCATGGGCTGCCACTTGGTATTGGACGAAAGTGGGGTAGCCATATATGGGCCTTATGGCCCAATAGTGGGAGGCGCCCCCTTTAGGCTTGAGGGCCAAGTTCCGTTGGCGGCTAGGGTTATACGAAGGGGATGGCGCACCCCTTGGGGTTGCCAACCCTAGATCGGGATGCCACGTTTGGTGCAGCCTATCCTCCAAGCAAGCCTCCTCCCGGGGCTATTAGAAATAGAGCAGAGGGGCAACCCCAAAGGACACAACTTTTCTAGTGCCTTTGGCTGCACCCTCCCCCTCCCTTCCCCTCTCTCTCCCTCCCTCCCTCCCTCTATCTATCTATCTATCTATCCCTCTCTCTATTGTGTAGTTGATCCCTCCTAACGGGCTGCTCCTCCCTCTACTTCTACTCTGGCACTGCTTAGCTCTGGACGGCGAAGCCCGACTGGATGAAGGTGTTGTACGTGTGCAATCCATAGAGGGATCATGTGTCTGATTCTTGTTGGAGGGAAATTTTCTTGGGACAAATCGTGGGACTTCAAGCGTCGTGACTCGTTTTTTAAGATCATATCTAACCTTGTATGCACAATCTTCATAATGATCCTGGGAACTAGATTCGTAGGCCTTTTTTGTTTTCTACTATGTTTCCCAACATTGTTTACTATCCTTCAGTTTAGAACTACCGGCATTCCTACATGTAGACTACCTGAAGCAATGAAAAAACCCTGCATAAAAGTTACCATATGACATAGTTTATAAGCGACTATCATAGAATGTCATAGTTACTAGTCTTTTTGAATCCATCATAAAAAAGTATTTTTTTTCTGTCTTACTATGTAAGCAATGTGCGAGTTACCACATGTTTTGAATGCAAATTACGACAAAAATAGCTTAAACCCGACAGTTCATTTCCATGTCAGACAATGCAGGTTCTCCATCTATGAGCGTACCACGGAACCAAGTGCTAGCATCAGGGCATCTTGCTTTGTGGATGAAACAATCAGCGAGCCGGTGACTATGGAATCAGGTGGGATAAACGGTGATCAAGGAGACATAAACATTGAGGCATAACAATGAGGTTTGACGGTTATGAAGTGGTTTTTGAGGACTACATGTTTTACACGTCAAGGCATATGGACTTGGGATAAGGTTGGACTACATGAGAACTCTCAAGAATGTCACTATAAGCAGAATGCTCCTGGTGTGTGGACAATGTGGCGAGCCACACACGGACAAGGATGATTTGCAGGATGTGCAAAACCTTGAAAGCATCGTGAATAAGAGAAAAAGGGGAGGATTGTGAGGGTTGAATGTACAACCCACCCTTATCTTACGCACACGGATGGGTCTTTTTCGTCACAACATTCTCTAGTGATGTGACCCCGTTCATCAAATGACAACACATGTCTATGGCTAGGAAACTTAACCATCTTTGATTAACGAGCTAGTCAAGTAGAGGCATAATAGGGACACTCCGTTTTTCTATGTATTCACACATGTACTAAGTTTCCGGTTAATACAATTCTAGCATGAATAACAAACATTTATCATGATATAAGGAAATACAAAAAACAACTTTATTATTTCCTCTAGGGCATATTTCCTTCAGTCTCCCACTTGCACTAGAGTCCATAATCTAGATTACATAGTAATGATTCTGATGTCTACTACACAACCTTCTTCTTGTAGATGTTGTTGGGCCTCCAAGTGTAGAGGTTTGTAGGACAGTAGCAAATTTCCCTCAAGTGGATGACCTAAGGTTTATCAATCCGTAGGAGGCATAGGATGAAGATGGTCTCTCTTAAGCAACTCTGCAACCAAATAACAAAGAGTCTCTTGTGTCCCCAACACACCCAATACAATGGTAAATTGTATAGGTGCACTAGTTCGGCAAAGAGATGGTGATACAAGTGGTATATGGATAGTAGATAAAGGTATTTGTAATCTTAAAATATAAAAACAGCAAGGTAATTAATGATAAAAGTGAGCGTAAACGGTATTGCAATGCATTGAAACAAGGCCTAGGGTTCATACTTTCGCTAGTGCAAGTTCCCTCAACAATAATAACATAATTGGATCACATAACTATCCCTCAACATGCAACAAAGAGTCACTCCAAAGTCACTAATAGCAGAGAACAAACGAAGAGATTATGGTAGGGTACAAAACCACCTCAAAGTTATTCTTTCCAATCAATCCGTTGGGATATTCCTATAAGTGTCACAAACAGCCCTAGAGTTCGTACTAGAACAACACCTTAAGACACAAATCAACCAAAACCCTAATGTCACCTAGATACTCCAATGTCACCTCAAGTATACGTGGGTATGATTATACGATATGCATCACACAATCTCAGATTCATCTATTCAACCAACACAAAGGACCTCAAAGAGTGCCCCAAAGTTTCTACCGGAGAATCACGACGAAAACGTGTGCCAACCCCTATGCATAGGTTCATGGGCGGAACCCGCAAGTTGATCACCAAAACATACATCAAGTGAATCACGTGGTATCCCATTGTCACCACAGATACGCACAGCAAGACATACATCAAGTGTTCTCAAATCTTTAAAGACTCAATCCGATAAGATAACTTCAAAGGGGAAACTCAATCCGTTGCAAGAGAGTAGAGGGGGAAGAAAACATCATAGGATCCAAATATAATGGCAAAGCTCGGGATACATCAAGATCGTATCATCTCAAGAACACGAGAGAGAGAGAGAGAGAGAGAGATCAAACACATAGCTACCGGTACATACCCTCAGCCCCGAGGGAGAACTACTCCCTCCTCGTCATGGAGAGCACCGGGATGATGAAGATGGCCACCAAAGAAGGATTCCCCCTCCGGCAGGGTGCCGGAACGGGTCTAGATTGGTTTTCGGTGGCTACGGAGGCTTCTGGCGGCGGAACTCCTGATCTATTGTCTGTTCTGGAAGTTTTAGGGTATGCGAGTATATATGGGTGTAGGAAGTACGTCGGTGGAGCTTCGGGGGTGCCACGAGGCAGGGGGTGGGCCCCCACCCTCGTGAGCACCTCCCTTGGCTCCTAGCGTGGGGTCCAAGTCTATCCAGTAGCTTTCCTTCTAAAAATAACTTCTCCAGTTGATTTCGTTCCATTTCGACTCCGTTTGATATTCCTTTTCTTCGAAACACCGAAATAGGCAAAAAAAACAGCAATTCTGGGTTGGGCCTCCAGTTAATAGGTTAGTCCCAAAAATAATATAAAAGTGGATAATAAAGCCCAATATTGCCCAAAACAGCAGATAACATAGCATGGAGCAATCAAAAATTAGAGATACGTTGGAGACGTATCAAGCATCCCCAAGCTTAATTCCTGCTCGTCCTCGAGTAGGTAAATGATAAAAACAGAATTGCGGAGTGCTACTTGGCATAATTTCAATGTGATTCTTCTTAATTGTGGCATGAATATTCAGATCCGAAAGATTCAAGATAAAAGTTCATATTGACAAATACTAATACTTCAAGCATACTAACTAAGCAATCATGTCTTCTCAAAATAACATGGCCAAAGAAAGTTCATCCCTGCAAAATCATATAGTTTAGTCATGCTCCATTTTCGATACACAAGAATGCTCTCATCATGCACAACCCTGATGACAAGCCAAGCAATTGTTTCATACTTTAGTAATCTCAAACCTATAAACTTTAACGCAATACATGAGCGCGAGCCATGGATATAGCACTATGGGTGGAATAGAATATAATGAAAGGGGGTTATGTGGAGAAGACAAAAAGGAGGAAGTCTCACATCAACTAGGCTAATAAATGGGCTATGGAGATGCCCACCGATTGATGTTAATGCAAGGAGTAGGGATTGCCATGCAATGGATGCACCAGAGCTATAAATGTATGAAAGCTCAACAAAAGAAACTAAGTTGGTGTGCATCCAACTTGCTTGCTCACAAAGACCTAGGGCACTTGAGGAGGCCCATTGTTGGAATATACAATCCAAGTTCTGTAATGAAAAATTCCCACTAGTATATGAAAGTGACAAAACAAGAGACTCTCTACTATGAAGATCATGGTGCTACTTTGAAGCACAAGTGTGGTAAAAGGATAGTAGCATTGTCGCTTCTATCTTTTTCTCGCATTTTCATTTTTTGGGGCCTTCTATTTTTTTATGGCCTTTCTCTCTCTTTTTTGGGCCTTCTCTTTTTTATGGCCTTTCTCTTTTTTTTATTCCTCACTTGGGACAATGCTCTAATAATGATGATCATCACACTTCCATTTATTTACAACTCAATGATTACAACTCGATACTAGAACAAATATGACTCTATATGAATGCCTCCGGCAGTGTACCGGCATATGCAATGAGTCAAGAGTGACATGTATGAAAGAATTATGAATGGTGGCTTTGCCACAAATACTATGTCAACTACATGATCATGCTAAGCAATATGACAATGATGAATGTGTCATGATGAACGGAATGATGGAAAATTGCATGGCAATATATCTCGGAATGGCTATGGAAATGCCATAATAGGTAGGTACAGTGGCTGTTTTGAGGAAGATATAAGGAGGGTTATGTGTGACAGAGCATATCGTATCACAGGGTTTGGATGCACCGGCAAAGTTTGCACCAACTCTCAATGTGAGAAAGGGAAATGCACGGTACCGAAGAGGCTAGCAAGGATGGAAGGGTGAGAGTGTGTATAATCCATGGACTCAAAATTAGTCATAAAGAACTCACATACTTATTGCAAAAATCTACAAGTCATCAAAAACCTCGGCACTACGCGCATGCTCCTAGGGGGGTAGATTGGTAGGAAAAGACCATCGCTCATCCCCGACCGCCACTCATAAGGAGGACAATCAAATAACACCTCATGTTTCAAATTTGTTACATAATGTTTACCATACGTGCATGCTACGGGACTTGCAAACTTCAACACAAGAATTTATCAATTTCACAACTACTCAACTAGCACGACTTTGATATTATTATCTCCATATCTCAAAACAATCATCAAGCATCAAACTTCTCTTAGTATTCAAAACACTCATAAGGAAATTTTACTAATCTTGAATACCTAGCATATTAGGATTTTAAGCAAACTACCATGCTATTTAAGACTCTCAAAATAATCTAAGTGAAGCATGAGAGATCAATAGTTTCTATAAAACAAATCCACCACCGTGCTCTAAAAAGATATAAGTGAAGCACTAGAGCAACAACAAACTACTCCGAAAGATATAAGTGAAGATCAATGAGTAGTTGAACAATTATGCAACTATGTGAAGACTCTCTAACATTTAAGAATTTCAGATCTTGGTATTTTATTCAAACAGAAAGCAAATAAAAATAAAATGACATTCTAAGAATGGCAAACATCATGTGAAGAAGCAAAAACTTAGGATCAACCGAAACTAACCGATAGTTGTTGAAGAAGAAAGGTGGGATGCCAACCGGGGCATCCCCAAGCTTAGATGCTTGAGACTTCTTGAAATATTATCTTGGGATGCCTTGGGCATCCCCCAAAGCTTGAGCTTTTGTGTCTCCTTAATTCCTCTCATATCACGGTCTCCCTAAATCTCAAAAGCTTCATCCACACAAAACTCAACAAGAACTCGTGAGATAAGTTAGTATAAACCATTGCAAAAACCTTATCATACTCTACTGTAGCAAATCACTAAAATTATTATTCAACATTGCATACTAAATGGCTCTGCATATTTAATAGTCCTATCCTCAAATAGAATCATTAAAGAAGCAAACATATGCAAACAATGCAAACATAACAACAATCTGCCTAAACAGGATAGTCTGTAAAGAATTCTGCAACATCCATACTTCCCTAGGTCCAAAAAGTATGAAATAAAATTCACAATGTAGTAAATTTATCAGAGCTTAATATTCAAAAGGTTTAAACATTTTATCACATTCTGACTTTTCTAGGGAATTATTGCAACAGCGGTAAACTTTCTGTTTTCAAACAGCAACATGTATACTTGTAACATAGGCATAGTAAAGACTATCAATGCCACTTTTATTGGAATAAAAGATGCAAAACATTGTTCTAAATAACAGAAAGCAAATCCTAACAAAATAAATTAACTCTCCAAGCAAAACACATATCATGTGGTGAATAAAAATATAGCTCCAAGTAAAGTTACCGATGAACGAAGACGAAAGAGGTGATGCCTTCCGGGGCATCCCCAAGCTTTGGATCTTGGCTATCCTTGAATATTACATTGGGGTGCCTTGGGCATCCCCAATCTTAGGCTCTTGCCACTCCTTATTCCATAGTCCATCGAATCCTTACCCAAAACTTGAAAACTTCACAACACAAAACTTAACAGAAAACTCGTAAGCTCCGTTAGTATAAGAAAATAAATCACCACTTCAAGGTACTGTAAGGAACTCATTCTTTATTTATATTAATGCTAAAACTACTGTATTCCAACTTCTCTGCGGTTTATAAACTCTTTTACTAGCCATAGATTCATCAAAATAAGTAAACAACACATGAAAAACAGAATCTGTCAAAAACAGAGCAGTCTGTAGTAATCTGGATCAAACGTATACTTATGGAAATCATAAAATTCTCAAATAAATTGCTGGAACTGAGGAATTTATCTATTAATAATCTGCAAAAAGAATTAACTAAATATCTCTCTCCAAATAAAAATGGCAGCAATTCTCGTGAGCGCTAAAGTTTCTGTTTTTTACAGCATGATCATAAAGACTTCACCCAAGTCTTCCCAAAGGTTCTACTTGGCACAAACACTAATTAAAGACATAAAACCACATCTAAACAGAGGCTAGATGAATTATTTATTACTAAACAGGAGCAAAAAGCAAGGAACAAAAATAAAGTTGGGTTGCCTCCCAACAAGCGCTATCGTTTAACGCCCTAGCTAGGCATGATGATTTCAATGATGCTCACATAAAAGATAAGAATTGAAATATAAAGAGAGCATCATGAAGAATATGACTAGCAAATTTAAGTCTAACCCACTTCCTATGCTGTCGGGGGTGCTAATCCCACGGACACCTATGGGACCGGCGGACCGGGCCCCTTTTCGGTTCGGCAGGGGGGCGGAGATAGCACAAAGAGCAGATCGAGGCGAAGCGCACGAGCACGCGATCAGTTTACCCAGGTTCGGGCCGCACGGATGCGTAAAACCCTACTCCTACTTTGTGATTGTATTGAGTTCTTACTCGGGAGCGCTGTGTGCTATAGTACACTCTAGCAGCTAACGAGACCGAGCGTGAGAGTTCTGTTGGCCGACCCTCTCTACGTTGCGCATGGGCCTCCTTTTATATGCTTAAGGGTTCACCGGCAGGTGGCAACGTAGACAAGGGTAAAAATGGAAAAGGCATTGCGGTTGGCACCACCGCCTACTACAGTGTATCATACCTAACCCTGACGGCAGGGGACAAGGGCATTAAATGCATGTCTGCGTCGCCTAGACGGTGCAGAAAGGGACCGCCAGGGACGCCACTGCTTGCCACGATGGCAATCTTATCAGCGCCGCTTGCCACCGTGTACCTCTGGCTGCACAGCCTCCCGCCACATACGCCTGGAAGGGTCCCAGAGCGACACGTTGGTTGATGTGCTGGAGCGCAGGTACAGAGTGGAGGCTTGCCGCGGCGAGCGCCTTGCCGCGGTCGTTGTCTTGTCGCGTCCGGGAGCTTGCCGCTCGCCGGGCCTTGCCGGGACGCGTGGTGCGTCGCGGCAAGTTCCTTGAGATGCCTTGGTTGGCCTTCCCGGAAAGCTCCTCTTGCCGGGGTCTTGTCTCCTTCCCGGCAAGCTCCTCTTGCTGGGGTCTTGGATACTTTGTTCTTGAATGGCTCCAAAGGAACCACGGAGGACCTTGGCGGTCACCCGGCAAGCCTTGCCGCGGGATGCTGCGACTGCCCGCGCACAAGTTTGGGATACTAGGGTACCCCTACTCTAGTACACCGACAGGAGCCCCCGGGCCTGGGCCATACACGATGCCGAGCGCTGTTGGGCCAGGCCCAAAACAGGGCCCGGGCACGCGCGGCCTGGGTTACACCGCATCTCACTCCGCATCCACCGCGCCCTCCCCAAACGGCACGCGTTGAACGCGGCGTCGTGGGAAAGATCATGGGTGGTTTGTTTATTAGGAAAGGAGGAACATCCGCCCCCTCCCCCTTTATAAGCAAGGGGAAGCAGGGGTAGTGCGCCCATTCGCCAGTTGCTTTCCCAACCTTGGAAACCTCCGCTGCGCCTCCGTCTTCTCAAAGCAGCAAGAGAGAGCTGTGCCCTGCCCCCCATCGCCACCAGCACCACCAACGCCGTCGACCTCCTCCACCACTTCCGCCATGGCTCTGAAAGCCGACAAGGGGAAGGCTGTGAAGTCGACCGAGGCGCAGCGGCTTGCGGCGCTGCGGAAGGAGCGGGCAATCTTCCCCCCCAAGCTTGCCACGAAGGAGCTGAGGGAGTACTACTACCTCTTCTGGTCGACGGAGACACGAGCGCATCCGAGCACGAAGGTACTTCCAGCCGTCGCTCAGAAAATGGCTCCAAATGGATATCCCGTCTTCGCCGTGTTCTTCTACTGCGGGCTCTCCCCGCCTTATTCTGAATTCTTCTGCGACATCATGAACACCTAGGGCTCTGCCTCCTTGATTTCACCCCCAATGCTGTCCTGACCATGGCAGTTTTTGCACATCTTTGCGAAAACTTTGTCGGAGTCCACCCAAATGTAGCCCTTTTCCGCCACTTCTTCATGCCCCGAGTAGAGAGAGGAGAGCCTTTATCCGGCGGAATCGCCTGGATCTCAAGGGCCGGCAAGAAGGACTCTTATCTGGAGGGAGAGTTCCGCGGCAAGTGGGAGGAGTGGAGAGCAGATTGGTGCTGGATTGTCGAGGAGAACCCGCAGCCATTTACCGCCCGGCGCCAAGCCCCAGCAGTACGCGGCAGCGATTGGAGCGACGTGGCCCCGAAAGACGATAGGCTGAGGATTGCCGTCACCAGGATCCAACGCCTCAGGCTTGCCGGACTCACTGTAGGCGTCGTTGGCGCAGATTTTCTTCGCCGCCGCATCGCCCCCCTGCAGGAACGGAGGAGGCCCGCCTGGGAGTTCAAGAATGCGGCGGATATCATGAGGCTGCGTTCGGGCCTCAACTACAACTTCACTGTCCTGGAGCTAAACGTGATGCTCCAGGAGCTCTTCAAGTATGATCCTGATCATCCCGAAGTATTTAGGTTGCCGCAGGGCGTCGTTCCGTTGTGCAACAATTCCGCGCTTGACCGCATCCGGGCAATGATGCCGCTGTGCGACTCGCATGGACTTGTGCCAACTTGGCAAGAGCCTGCAGACGAGGTCGTGCAGGAATTCTTTGACGGCTTGGTAGAAGTGTCGATCCGCCCCGACGAGAAGAATGGCCTCACTCACGACACCACCGATGCGGAGTTGAAGCGCATCGCCACCAGGCTGGAAGAGGCAGCGGCAGCCGCAGCTGCGGGCGAGTTTGGATTCACCTTGGAGGAGGCAGAGGCAGCAGAGGTGGCAAACCGTGCCGAGCGAGAGGAGCTTGCCGGCAAGAAAGAGCTTGCCAGGCAAGAGGAGCTTGCCGGCAAAAAAGATCTTGCCGGGCGTGACGCCGAGCCGAGTGAGCCCGCCGAGGATACGAGTGGCTCGTTGGAGATCAACTCCTCTTCCTCCTCATCCTCAGACAGCTCGCCGCAAGCAGAGCCTCCATCTCCACCAAGAAGGCGTCTTCGCAAGGCCGGGGACGTAGCGAGGCGGCAGGCGAGTCGACAGTCGCCGCGCCGCGCGACACGCTCCACCGTGGCAAGCACAGTTGCCGCGGGAGCACCCCACGCTGCTACGGCAACTGGAGCGGGGTCTTCCCGGACCACCGCTTCTGCTCCCGCCAAGCGGCCAAGGGAACCTACTCCTCCACCTTCTCGCGCCGGACGTGAGCCGGACTTCGACTTCTCCGCGTTCAGCTTCGACGAGGAAGAAGAAGAGTAAGATTTTCTTGTTGTACTTGTAGTTCTTCAATCCTTGCTGTTCTGTCTTGTATCTCACTTGCTACACTCTGAACCTATTCCTTCTTAGGACTCTGGCCCAGAGAGCGGCGAAGAGAGCCAAGGCCCCGATGATTGTCATCGAGGACGAACCCACCGCGTCAGCAGGGGACGCGCCTGAGACAATCTTGCCGGACCCGGCGACTGTTCTCCAGAGCAGCCCCAGCGTAAGCATATGGTTTGTTCTCCGCTGTTGGGCGTGCATGGAGATTCTTTCTTTGATGATATCTGACTGTTGACTTGTGCAGGAGCAGAGCAGCCCCACCAGGAGCGCTCGGAGGCCGCCCCCGAAACGCCAAGGGAGAGTCCTCCCGCAAGGGAGAGGTCTCCGGCAAGGGAGAAGTCTCCGGCAAGGGAGGGTTCTCCGGCAAGAGGCAGCACCAGTGGCCCCCCGGCGGCGGAGACCACGACTGCAGAGCCTGGCATAGGTAATCTTCTCGCTTCAGAACTTCCCTTGGGTTCTTCTTCTTTGTTTGGATATTTGCTTGACTCTTCTCCCTTTTCCGGCTGTCAGATCCATCTGCTGCGGAGCCGATGGAGACCAAGGTTGCCGCTGACGACGCCACTGTCACTGAGGAAGCAGCCGGCGCTGATGATCCCACCAGCGAAGAGACCGCCAAAGCTGCTGCTGCAGAAGCAGGCGGGGGATCTGGCGATCGTATTGACGGCCCTGAGGCCGCAGGAGCGCCAGGCGCTACGTCGACCGCCGATCCCTCCGCCGCTG
The DNA here is from genome assembly GCA_034509565.1 of Triticum monococcum. NCBI lineage: Eukaryota > Viridiplantae > Streptophyta > Magnoliopsida > Poales > Poaceae > Triticum > Triticum monococcum. The sequence goes on along the minus strand of CM067845.1, from coordinate 613,710,468 downwards.
CCGCAATGTCGGGCTCCAAAGAGCCCCAGCCAGGCGTCTACTTGAAGGCCGGCGACGACATCTTCATCAACCTCCCCTGGGCGTCAAGCTCCCGGGCGCCGGTCGAAGGAGAGAGCTTCGACAGAGAAGTGCTTGCTTCCGCCGGGCTGGCGCTGGTTGATGCGCCAAGCAGCAGCAATGGCGAGCCTGAGGAGGAGTGGCTACTACGGAAGCTGGTGTCACTCTACCGCGCCCGGCAAGCCAAGCTGGAATCCCGCGAGGCGCTTGTCGCGAAGGCGGGAGTCGACATCGAGAAGCGCACGGAGGAACTCCGGGGTCACAATCAGGAAGCTCTCTGGTCCCTGGCAGTGGAGCGGGCGCGACTTGCCGAGGAGTGGGAGGCCTTCCTCCTCGAGAAGGCCGGAGTTGAAGAGCAACAACGGCTTGCCGCTGAACAGCTATCCATGCGGGAAGGCGAGTTGGTGCAGCGGAAGGTCAACCTCGACAGCCACGAGGAGGAGCTTGCCGCGCGCGAGCGAACACTTGGTGGAGCCCTCAAGCAAGCAGAGGACGCTGCCGCAGCTGCTGAGGCTGCCAAGAAGGAGCTGGTGACAAAGGTGGCGCAGCTGGAGGCCGATCTCAAGGCGAGCGGTGACGAGCTTGCCGCGCTCAAGCTTGAGCGGGAGAAGGACGCCCACAGCCATTCGGAGCTGCAGGCCCGCCTCGCCGAGAAGGACAAGGAGCTCAGCGCCGCCAAGGACTCCAATGCTGATCTTGAGTTGAAGCTGATAACTTTGACCAAGACGCTGGACGGCGCCAAGGAGCAGGAGACGGCCTTGGAGGAGGAAGTCAAGGCCGGCAAGGCGCTGCTGGCGAGTGCCGCTGCCGCCCAGAGCACTTTCCGGGAGAATGTGGAGCATTGGACGGAGGGTCTTGTGGATGTTGCCGCAGACATCGACAGGGAGCTGGCGTAGCTGGGAATGGAGGATCTCGGGTATCCTTCCGGCGAGAACCTCCAACCCAGCGCCAAGCTCACCTCGTTCTTCAAAGGTGTGGCGGCGGCCCTCCGGCGACTCCGGGAAAGGATACCAAAGCAGCTGGCCGACGAGTCGCACTAGATCTACGCGGGAGCTCTTTAGAAGGTGCTGGTGAAGGTGGCGTTCCGCAACCCGGGCCTCAACCTCACCAACATCCTCAGGTCCTTGTCGCCGGATGCTGATCTGGAGGCGCTCAAGACCCTTGTCGCACCCATTGTGGACAAGGTGAGCCGGATCAAGAGGGTTGAGGGCGATCGCGTAGACTAGGCCGCCCATTTTCTTCTTTTCTTGTCGCTGCTAGTCATGTTATGCAAACAATCTGTTAGAGCCGCGACAAGCTACTTTGAAATATAACTTTAACCTGTGCAATGATTGCAATGTTATTTCCTTTACTTGATTCCTTCCTTTGTATGTTTTTGCCCTACGCTTTTTGGGAACTTGCCGGCGCAAGCACCTTGGCCGCGAGCGCTGAGTGCGGGATGTCAGCAACCTGCTGGCGGTGCCGCTACTGACAAGAAACCTTGTCGCAGCAAGTCGCAGCTCACTTAAGTTGTTGAGCGGACTCGAAACAACAGTAAGGGCGCAACTAGCTACGAGTTGGTTCCTCCGCGCATAGGTTTTCCATGCAAAGCATGGTCGTTCAAGGAAGATAACTTAAAAATTTTAAAAATCTGATTGCTCGAACTTCGGCAACTTATCTTTTCTGTCGTTTGCTTCCCGGCAAGGCGAAACTTTCTTGAATGACGCCTGGTTCATACCATTATCTTCTCCTTCCCCCCGGCAAACTTGTGGGCGAGGGAACCTTCCTTTCCTTGAAAAAAAAGAAAGAGGAGAAATGATATGGAGCCTTATGGCCCGTTGTTGCTTACCGGGGGTAAGTGCTGCACAAAGTGTCAGATAACACATGCAAAATTATAAAAAGCATGAAATCGACAAAGTGTGCAGAGCGCATAAGCTTTATGCACGGGGTCTGCGGCCGGCTTTGTACAAAGGATTACATGCAACAGCGGCAAGACTTGTACAAAAGGTGGTTGCCGGAACGGGTTCCGGCAACCGCGCCCTACGGGTAAAACTTACGAAGATGCTCAATATTCCAGGAGTTTCTCACTGGAATGCCATCCTCGGTCTCAAGGCGGACAGCGCCAGGCCTAGTGACTCATTTCACCCGGTAAGGGCCTTCCCACTTTGGCGTCAACTTGTTGGAATTCTTGGCGGACTGAACGCGCCGAAGAACAAGGTCGCCTTCCTCGAGACTTCTGGCATTAACTTTGCGGCTATGGTAGCGGCGCAAAGCTTGCTGGTAGCGAGCAGCTCGCACAGCAGCCTGAAGACGGTCTTCCTCAAGGAGCAGCGCGTCATCTTGTCGCAGCTGCTCTTGCTCAAGATCATCGTAAGCGAGCACTCGAGGCGACCCGTATACGAGTTCCGTGGGGAGAACTGCCTCTGCTCCATAGACTAGAGCGAAAGGTGTCTGGACAGTGGCTCGATTTGGCGTCGTCCTGATCGACCAAAGAACCACCGGCAGCTCCTCGATCCAGTTTCTTCCGCACTTGTGCAGCCTGTCGAAAGTTCTGGTCTTGAGCCCACGCAGCACTTTAGCATTTGCCCTCTCCGCTTGACCGTTGCTTCTCGGGTGAGCAACAGAAGCGAAGCAGACCTTGGCGCCAAGATCTTGGACGTACTGCATGAAGGTGCGGCTCGTAAATTGCGTACCGTTGTCGGTGATTATCCTGTTAGGGATCCCAAAACGGCAAACAATCGACCTGAAGAACTTGACTGCTGACTGTGCTGTCACCTTCCTCACTGCTTCCACTTCCGGCCACTTTGTGAACTTGTTGATTGCAACGTACAAGTACTCAAAGCCCTCGACTGCTCGGGGAAAGGGGCCGAGGATGTCGAGCCCCTAGACCGAAATTGGCCAGGATAAAGGGATCGTCTGGAGAGCTTGAGCTGGCTGGTGTATCTGCTTGGAATGGAACTGGCATGCTTCACACTTGGTTACTTGTGCAGTTGCATCCTAGAGGGTTGTCGGCCAAAAGAAACCTTGCCGGAATGCTTTGCCGACAAGTGCTCTTGCGCCAATGTGGTTACCACATATGCCTCCATGTATCTCTGCCAACAGCCTTTGTCCATCTTCCCGGTGAATACACTTCAATTTCACACCGTTGAGTCTTCTTCCGTACAGTGTGCTGTCGACAAACTGGTACATACTTGACTGCCGGGCTACTCTTTCCGCTTCTTCTTGCTCTTCGGGAAGTTCTCCTGTCTGAAGGAAATGGACAATCTGCTGTGCCCATGCTGGAGCTTGTGGCTCGACAACAAGGACTAAAGGCATATCTGCGGCTGCGGGAACATCCGCTTCTACGGCGAGAACTTGTGGCTCAGCCGGAGCTTGACGTTCCCTGGCAAGCTTGCCGAAGCAAAACTTGTCGGGAGCGTCTGCTTCGACGGAACAAACCCTAGGGGTTGCCGGAGCAGACTGCTCCTCAGCACTCTTGGTGTTGATTTTGGGGACCTTCTTGGCGGCGGCTTCCGGAAGCTCTGCCGGAAAATAGTCACCAGAAATCAACTTCCTCTTCTTGCACTGTCCAGTTGACGGCGTTACGGACGGCCGAGTCAGCTTGAGCACAAAGATCCCTGGTTCCACAGGTAACTTAAGTGCGGCGCACTTTGACAGGCCATCGGCAATGTCGTTCTGAGCTCTTGGAACATGCTCCATCTGCAGGCCGTCAAAGTGCTCTTCTAGCTTTCTCACTTTGTCAACGTAGGCTTCCATCAACGGACTCTGATAACTCTTGTTCACTTGGCAGGCGACAAGCTGCGAGTCACCCCTGACAATGAGCTTCTTGATCCCAAGGTCTGCCGCGATCCTGAGACCGGCAAGCAAGCCTTCATACTCTACAGTATTGTTTGTCGCTTGCTCCTTGGGAAAGTGCATCTGGACTACATACTTGAGGTGCTCTCCGGTGGGTGCGACAAGCAGCACACCAGCGTCGGCGCCTTGCAGCGGGAAGGCACCGTCAAAGTACATGAGCCACTCTTTGCTTGCTTCCTCGACGGGGATGCTCGTTTCCGGAATTTCTTCATCTGGCGTTGGCGTCCACTCTGCTATGAATTCTGCCAATGCTCTGCTTTGGATAGTTGATGTACTCTCAAACTTGAGGCCAAAGCTTGACAGTTCCAGTGCCCACTCAACAATCCTGCCTGTCGCTTCTGGATTCTGCAGTATCCTCTTCAGCGGAAAGCGAGTGACAACTGTGATCTCATGTGCTTGGAAGTAATGGCGCAGCTTTCTCGAGGCCATGAGAAGGCCGAAAAGCAATTTCTGCACACCAGAGTACCTTGACCTAGCCCCCTGCAGAAGGGAACTGACAAAGTAAACTGGGCGCTGCACCATCCTTTTCTGTATCTCCTCGCGCACCTGCGCAGACCCATCTTTGTCGGGACCAGAGCTTGTCGGGGAAGCCCCCTGCTTGTCGCTGGATGCGCTTGCCGCGGTTGCTGGCTCGTCATCTGCCTCCCTCTCTGCTACTAACGCAGCACTAACCACTTGATTGGTTGCCGCTATATACAGCAGCAACTTCTCTTGTGGCTTAGGTGCGACAAGCGTTGGAGTGGAGGAGAGGTACCTCTTCAAGTCCTACAGCGTAGCCTCCGGTTCCGGAGTCCATTTCATTGGACCTGCCTTTTTCAAAATTTTGAAAAACAGCAGGCCGCGCTCAGCAGACCGAGAGATAAACCTGCTAAGAGCAGCCACGCAACCGGCAAGTTTTCGTACATGCTTGACGCGCTTTGGTGCTTCAATCTGCTCAATGGCCTTGATCTTGTCGGGATTAGCTTCAATTCCTCGCTGAGACACAAAGAACCCGAGAAGCTTGCCGGAGGGAACTCCAAACACACACTTCTCGGGGTTGAGCTTGAGGTTGATCTTGTGCAGATTTGCAAAGGTCTCGTCTAAATCTTGAATCAGAGTTGCCCTGTCCTTGCTCTTGACCACTATGTCATCCATGTATGCTTCCACATTTCTGTGCATTTGTGGCTCAAGAGCGACATGGACTACCCTTGCAAATGTTGAACCAGCATTCTTTAAACCGAAAGGCATCCGTATGAAACAGTATGTGCCACATGGGGTAATGAATGCGGTCTTCTCCTCATCCTCTTCTGCCATGAAGATTTGATGGTATCCTGAGTATGCGTCAAGAAATGAAAGCAAGTCACATCCGGCCGTGGAGTCAACAATCTGGTCAATGCGCGGCAAGGGAAATGGGTCTTTGGGACAAGCTTTATTAACATCAGTAAAGTCAATACAAAGCCTCCATTTCCTGTTCGCCTTGCACACAACTACAGGATTGGCCAACCACGTAGGATGGAGCACTCCTCTGACAAGGCCTGCTGCTTCCAATTTCTTGATCTCTTCTGCGATGAATTCTTGGCGCTCCACTGGTTGCTTCCTGACCTTCTACTTGACGGGCCGCGCATGAGGACAAACGGCAAGGTGGTGCTCAATTACTTTCCTGCGAACACCGGGGATGTCAGACGGTTGCCACGCAAACACGTCGACATTCGCCCGCAGAAAAGCAATGAGCACGCTTTCCTATTTAGGGTCCAGAGTGGCACTGATGGTGAAGGTACCACTAGTGCCGTCCTCCTTGATGGACACTTTCTTGGTCCCTGGCGGAGCTGCCATTGCCTTCTTACACTTGCCGGTGGAGCTCGATGGTGCGTCCTCAACGGTAGCGCAGCACTCCGAAGAGGTGCGCTTGCCGGAGTGGGCATCAGAACTCTTGCCGGACTTGGACTTCTTCTTCCCCCTGGGAGCTTCAGCGGCAAGTGACTTGCAATCTGTTGCCGCTGCCGCTTCCTGGTAGATCTTGTCGGCGCAGATAAGAGCATCCTTCTTGTCGCCAGGGACAGAGATGGCGCTTATCGGGCCTGGCATCTTCAGCATGTTGTATGCGTAGTGAGAGGCTGCCATGAACTTGGCGAGTGCTGGACGGCCGAGTATCCCATTGTAAGGCAATGGAAAATCGGCAACGTCAAAAGTGACCCTCTCAGTCCTGAAGTTCAACTCGCTGCCAAATGTTACCGGCAACATGACCTTCCCCTTCGGCTTGCTCCTTCCCAGGTTAATTCCTTGGAATGTGCCGGTCTCTTCGAGCTCGCTGTCAGGGATCTGGAGTTTCTGGATTACAGCGGAGGAGATCAGGTTCAAGCCGGCCCCGCCATCAACTAGCATCTTAGTGACCAACAACGGCAAGCACCCGACCGCAGTTGTGCGATCATAGTGGTCCTCAATATCAAAGATGATAGGCGTGCTGGACCGTTTCAGAAGCCTGCGTGACTCGACAGGTGGTTCTGCCGCATTGACTTCCCGCATCCACTGCTTGAGTTGGCGGTGGGAAGTATGCAGAGAAGCACCACCGTCAACGCACAAGACTTCTGTGGATTTGTGGAACTCCTGCTCACTGGTCTCGACATCATCCATGTCTTCGTCGTTGTTGTCGTCTTCATCCTTGTCGCGGCCGCGGGGAGGTCTGTCTCCTTGCCGCTGCTTGGCCTTGCCGCGGCGTCCTCCCCGGCCGGCGCGCTTCTTGCCGGATTCTCCAGCGCCTCCTTGGGCCCTCTCCTTGTCGCGCCGCTCGTACTCAGCTTTTTGTTGCTGGACAAGCTGCTCGACCTTCTTGCAACTCTGGAGGTCATGGCCCTTGGTGCGGTGGATCTTGCAGTACTGCTTGTCGGTGCCGTCCTGCCTGTCGGCGACCGCCACCGCCTGGCAGTTGGTGCATGCGGCAATCTCCTTGCCGGAGCTACCAACTTTGCCTTTCTTGGGCCACCTTCATTGCCGGACTGCTCAACGACTAGCACCTCTTTGCCTTTCTTCTTCCTTTTGTTGCGCCGCCGGCTTTTCTTTGCCGGGGCAGCATCCTCGCTGTCAGATCCTCCTGCTCCTGTATTCTCTCTGGGGAGTTTCCTCCCTTCATCAGCACGTGCACACTTGTCGGCCAGGGCATATAGCTGACTGACGTCTCTGATCCTGCACATCGCCATCTCCTCCCGCATCCTACGGTTACGCACGTTCTGATGGAACACGCTGATGACCGCGGCAGGGTGGATATCTGGGATGTTGCGCTGTACACGGCTGAATCTCTGAATGTACTTGCGCAGGGGCTCTCCTTCCTTCTGGGCGAGCAGGTGAAGGTCACTCTCTTGGCCATGAGGTTTGTGGCCGCCTGTAAAGGCGCCGACAAACTGATGGCATAGGTCTGCCCAAGAGGATATGGAGTTGTCCGGCAAATGCATGAGCCAGGACCTGACGTCGGGCTTGAGCACCAGCGGGAAGTAGTTGGCAAGGACCTTGTCGTCTTGTCACTCGGCAGCTTGCACCGCGATGGTGTAGATGCTGAGGAACTCCGACGGATGCGACTTGCCGTCATACTTCTCTGATACGTCTGGCTTGAAATTCTTCTGGCTGGGCCACTAGACTTACCGCAGCTCACGGGTAAACGCAGGGCAACCTACCGCGTACGTCAAGTCACCTGGTTCCCCTGGCGCATGCATGTCGACAGAGGGCCCAGCGCGCTGGTCTGATTGACACCGCGCTTCTCTTCGGCGCTCGATGCGAGTACGAGCGTCTTCTTGCTGTCGTTCGTGAAGAACTTGGCGCTGATCGCAACGAGTTCGTGGATCTGATGGCGCGGTGGAGTCGCTGTCGTGGTGGATCCGGCGAGTCGGCGATCTTGTCCTTCGGGGCGGGGAGTGCACGGTTGTTGCACTCGCACCGGTCTTGTCGCCACCGGCTCGTGCCTGGCTGACTTGCCGCGGCTGCGATGTACTCGGCTGCCGCGGGATGTCGCCGTTGGCAAAGCCGATGAGACTCTAAATGGTGGCCCTCCAGTCGTCGATGTTGTCTGGCGCTGGAGGGTAGTCTAGGAGCAGTTGAGCTCGCACCAAAGCTTCTGCTGAAGTGGCGGGTGGCGGCGGCGAACGGTGCGAGGAACAGGATATGCTCGGACTTCTAACCATGTTAGAAGGAGCAGTATCTCGTCCAGGTGACCGTGCCCCGCTCGCGCCAGCATGTTGGCGTGCATGCTGGTCTTGAGCACTCCGAGATCCATCAGCTCGATCTTGGTCCAGCAAGCATATGGTACCGTGAGTATCATGACGCTGCCGGTCTCGCGCCTCCTGGGATGGGCGCGGTGCGTGTATGGACGCCGAGGTCTTGGAGTGCGCCTGGTCATTATGGGAGCCGACTGCGCCGCCGATGGGCAGCGCAGCCTTGTCCTTGGACCTGGCAGCACTGTGAGCTCCCTCGTCGACGCCCGTTCTTCTGCCGGCGTCTACCCCACCAGCCGTTCGCTCCGGCGATGGTGGGTTCGGCGCGGACGGAGCAGCCGCCTCCGAAGCCTTCTTCTTCGGCGGCATGTCGATGAAGATTTAGCTCATGTGAACACCGGATCAGGTTCACACAACCTCGACACTCCCCTACCTGGCGTGCCAAAGATGTTGGGGGTGCTAATCCCACGGACACCTATGGGACCGGCGGACCGGGCCCCTTTTCGGCTCGGCAGGGGGGCGGAGATAGCACGAAGAGCAGATCGAGGCGAAGCGCACGAGCACGCGATCAGTTTACCCAGGTTCGGGCCGCACGGATGCGTAAAACCCTACTCCTACTTTGTGGTTGTATTGAGTTCTTGCTCGGGAGCGCTCTGTGCTATAGTACACTCTAGCAGCTAACGAGACCGAGCGTGAGAGTTCTGTTGGCCGACCCTCTCTATGTTGCGCATGGGCCTCCTTTTATATGCTTAAGGGGTCACCGACAGGTGGCAACGTAGACAAGGGTAAAAATGGAAAAGGCATTGCGGTTGGCACCACCGCCTACTACAGTGTATCATACCTAACCCTGATGGCAGCGGACAAGGGCATTAAATGCCTGTCTGCATCGCCTAGACGGTGCAGAAAGGGACCGCCAGGGACGCCACTGCTTGCCATGATGGCAATCTTCTCAGCGCCGCTTGCCACCGTGTACCTCTGGCTGCACAGCCTCCCGCCACGTACGCCTGGAAGGGTCCCAGAGCGACACGCTGGTGGATGTGCTGGAGCGCAGGTACAGAGTGGAGGCTTGCCGCGGCGAGCGCCTTGCCGCGGTCGTTGTCTTGTCGCGTCCGGGAGCTTGCCGCTCACCGGGCCTTGCCGGGACGCGTGGTGCGTCACGGCATGTTCCTTGAGATTCCTTGGTTGGCCTTCCCGGCAAGCTCCTCTTGCAGGGGTATTGTCTCCTTCCAGGCAAGCTCCTCTTGCCGGGGTCTTGGATACTTTGTTCTTGAATGGCTCCGAAGGAACCACGGAGGACCTTGGCGGTCACCCGGCAAGCCTTGCCGCGGGATGCTGCGACTGCCCGTGCACAAGTTCGGGATACTAGGGTACCCCTACTCTAGTACACCGACATATGCATAGGGATTTTGTGAGCAAACAACTAATGAGAATAATAATCAACTAGCATAGGAGGGCAAAACAAGCATAACTTTGAAACTTTAAGCACATAGAGAGGAACCTTGATATTATTGCAATTCCTACGAGAATATGTTCCTCCCTCATAATAATTTTTAGTAGCATCATGAATGAATTCAACAATATAACTATCACATAAAGAATTCTTTTCATGATCTACAAGCATATAATTTTTATTACTCTCCACATAAGCAAAATTCTTCTCATTAATAGTAGTGGGAGCAAACTCAACAAAATAACTATCATGGGATTGAAAATTGAAATCAAGATGATAAGTTTCATTGTTATCATTATTCTTTAAAGCATACATGTCATCACAATAGTCATCATAGATAGGAGGCATGCTTTCATCATAATAAATTTGCTCATCAAAGCTTAGGGGACAAAAATATCATCTTCATCAAACATAGCTTCCCCAAGCTTGTGGCTTTGCATATCATTAGCATCATAGATATTCAAGGAATTCATACTAATAACATTGCAATCATGCTCATCATTCAAGTATTTAGTGCCAAACATTTTATAGATTTCTTCTTCTAGCACTTGAGCACAATTATCCTTTCCATCATACTCACGAAAGATATTAAAAAGGTGAAGCGCATGAGACAAACTCAATTCCATTTTTTATAGTTTTATTTTATAAACTAAACTAGTGATAAAACAAGAAACTAAAAGACTCGATTGTAAGATCTAAAGATATACCTTCAAGCACTCACCTCCCCAGCAATGGCGCCAGAAAAGACCTTGATGTCTACTACACAACCTTCTTCTGTAGACGTTGTTGGGCCTCCAAGTGCAGAGGTTTGTAGGACAGTAGCAAATTTCCCTCAAGTGGATGACCTAAGGTTTATCAATCCGTAGGAGGCGTAGGATGAAGATGGTCTCTCTTAAGCAACTCTGCAACCAAATAACAAAGAGTCTCTTCTGTCCCCAACACACCCAATACAATGGTAAATTGTATAGGTGCACTAGTTCAGCGAAGAGATGGTGATACAAGTAGTATATGGATAGTAGATAAAGGTATTTGTAATCTGAAAATATAAAAACAGCAAGGTAACTAATGATAAAAGTGACCTCAAAGAGTGCCCCAAAGTTTCTACCGGAGAATCACGACGAAAACGTGTGCCAACCCCTATGCATAGGTTCATGGGCGGAACCCGCAAGTTGATCACCAAAACATACATCAAGTGAATCACGTGGTATCCCATTGTCACCATAGATACACACGGCAAGACATACATCAAGTGTTCTCAAATCTTTACAGACTCAATCCGATAAGATAACTTCAAAGGGGAAACTCAATCCATTACAAGAGAGTAGAGGGGGAACAAAAACATCATAGGATCCAAATATAATAGCAAAGCTCGCGATACATCAAGATCGTATCATCTCAAGAACACGAGAGAGAGAGAGATCAAACACATAGCTACTAGTACATACCCTCAGCCCCGAGGGAGAACTACTCCCTCCTCGTCATGGAGAGCACCGGGATGATGAAGATGGCCATCAGAGAAGGATTCCCCCTCCGGCAGGGTGCCGGAACGGGTCTAGATTGGTTTTCGGTGGCTACGGAGGCCTCTGGTGGCGGAACTCCCGATCTATTGTATGTTCTAGAAGTTTTAGGGTATGTGAGTATATATGGGTGCAGGAAGTACGTCGGTGGAGCTTCGGGGGCCCCACGAGGCAGGGAGCGCGCCCTAGGGGGCGCGCCCCCCACCCTCATGAGCACGTCCCTTGGCTCCTGACGTGGGATCCAAGTCCATCCGGTAGCTTTCCTTCCAAAAATAACTTCTCCAGTTGATTTTGTTCCATTTCGACTCCGTTTGATATTCCTTTTCTTTGAAACACTGAAATAGGCAAAAAAAACAGCACTTCTGGGCTGGGCCTCCGGTTAATAGGTTAGTCCCAAAAATAATATAAAAGTGGATAATAAAGCCCAATATTGCCCAAAACAGTAGATAACATAGCATGGAGCAATCAAAAATTATAGATACGTTGGAGACGTATCAGGTTCTAACACCGATGGTGTCTTGGTGCTGATCATGTTTTGCTCGTGAGAGAGGCTTAGTCAGCGGGTCTGCAACATTCAGATCCGTATGTATTTTGCAAATATCTATGTCTCCCTCCTTCACTTGATTGCGGATGGAATTGAAGCATCTCTTGATGTGTTTGGTTCTCTTGTGAAATCTGGATTCCTTCGCCAAGGCAATTGCTCCAGTATTGTCACAAAAGATTTTCATTGGACCCGATGCACTAGGTATGACACCTAGATCAGATATGAACCCCTTGATCCAGACTCCTTCATTTACTACTTCCGAAGCAGCTATGTACTCCGCTTCACACGTAGATCCCGCCACGATGCTTCGCTTAGAACTACACCAACTGACAGCTCCACCATTCAATATAAATACGTATCCAGTTGGTGACTTAGAGTCATTCAGATCAGTGTCAATGCTTGCATCGATGTAACCATTTACGACGAGCTCTTTGTCACCTCCATAAACGAGAAACATACCCTTAGTCCTTTTCAGGTATTTCAGGATGTTCTTGACCGCTGTCCAGTGATCCACTCTTGGATTACTTTGGTACCTCCCTGCTAGACTTATAGCAAGGCACACATCAGGTCTGGTACACAGCATTGCATACATGATAGAGCCTATGGCTGAAGCATAGGGAACATCTTTCATTTTCTCTCTATCTTCTGCAGTGGTCGGGCATTGAGTCTGACTAAACTTCACAGCTTGTAACACAGGCGAGAACACTTTCTTTACCTGATCCATTTTGAAGTTCTTCAAAACTTTATCAAGGTATGTGCTTTGTGAAAGTCCAATCAAGCGTCTTGATCTATCTGTATAGATCTTGATGCCCAATATATAAGCAGCTTCACCGAGGTATTTCATTGCAAAATTCATATTCAAGTATCCTTTTATGCTATCCAGAAATTCAATATCATTTCCGTGCAACAATATGTCATCTACATATAATATCAGAAATGCTACAGAGCTCCCACTCACTTTCTTGTAAATACAGGCTTCTCCAAAAGTCTATATAAAACCATATGCTTTGATCACACTATAAAAACGTATATTCCAACTCCGAGAGGCTTGTACCAGTCCATAAATGGATCACTGGAGCTTGCACACATTGTTAGCACCTTTTGTATCGACAAAACCTTCTGGTTGCATCATGTACAACTCTTCTTTAAGATATCCATTAAGGAATGCAGTTTTGACATCCATTTACCAAATTTCATAATCATAAAATGCGGCAATTTCTAACATGATTCAGACATACTTAAGCATCGCTATGGGTAAGAAGGTCTTATCGTAGTCAACTCCTTGAACTTGTCGAAAACCTTTCACAACAAGTCGAGCTTTGTAGACAGTAACATCACCGTCAGCGTTGGTCTTCTTCTTGAAGATACATTTATTCTCTATGGCTTGCCGATCATTGGGCAAGTCAACCAAAGTCCACACTTTGTTCTCATACATGCACCCCATAGAAGATTTCATGGCCTCAAGCCATTTCGTGGAATCTGGGCTCATCATCGCTTCCTCATAGTTCGTAGGATCATCATGGTCGAGTAACATGACCTCTAGAACAGGATTACCGTACCACTCTGGTGCAGATCTTACTCTGGTTGACCTACGAGGTTCGGAAGTAACTTGATCAGAAGTTTCATGATCATCATCATTAGCGACCTCACTAATTGGTGTAGGAATCACTGGAACCGATTTCTATGATGAACTAATTTCCAATAAGGGAGCAGGTACAATTACCTCATCAAGTTCTACTTTCCTCCCACTCACTTCTTTCGAGAGAAACTCCTTCTCTAGAAAGGATACATCTTTAGCAACGGATATCTTGCCTTCGGATCTGTGATAGAAGGTGTACCCAACAGTCTCCTTTGGGTACCCTATGAAGACACATTTCTCCGATTTGGGTTTGAACTTATCATGTTGAAGCTTTTTCACATAAGCATCGCAGCCCCAAACTTTAAGAAACGACAACTTGGGTTTCTTGCCAAACCACAGTTCATATGGTGTTGTCTCAACGGATTTAGATGGTGCCCTAATGTGAATGCAGCCATCTCTAAAGCATAACCCCGAAATGATAGTGGTAAATTAGTTAGAGACATCGTAGATCGCACCATATCTTATAAAGTACGATTACGATGTTCGGACACACCATTACGCTATGGTGTTCCAGGTGGCGTAAGTTGTGAAACTATTCCACATTGTTTCAAATGAAGACCAAACTCGTAACTCAAATATTCACCTCCATGATCAGATCGTAGAAACTTTATTTTCTTGTTTACGATGATTTCCCACTTCACTCTGAAATTCTTTGAACTTTTCAAATGTTTCAGACTTATTTTTCATCAAGTAGATATACCCATATCTGCTCAAATCATCTGTGAAGGTCAGAAAATAACGATACCCGCCGCGAGCCTCAGCACTCATCAGACCGCATACATCAGTATGTATTATTTCCAACAACTATGTTGCTCGCTCCACTATTCCAGAGATTGGAGTCACTACAAAAAAATACACTTCCATGATGATACGTGTTTGTCACAGTAGGTCGCGTTTTTTTGTCATGCATGTACATCCATGACAAATTTATGACAGAATCAAGATAGTCATACCTGTGCTGTCGTAGAAGTGTTCCATGACATTTCCAAAATTATCATCACAAAAGTGTCCACTTCCATGACGATAAATCACGCATCACAGAAGTGCTTTCGTCAAGGGTGCCGACACGTGGCATCCACCGTAACGGAACGCCATTAAGCTATCAGGTCGGGTTTTGGATCCGATAACCCGTTAACAGCCCCGACCAATGGGAAATTTCCACGTGTAAAATTCTTATTGGCTGGATGAAACACGTGTCAGCTCGTCGGTGGGTCAGATAGGCGCCTATGATACATCAACACATGGCACGGCCCAACAGAGGCCCATTCCTGTGAAAAGGCCGGCCCATTTGAGTTGGTCAAAAGGTGGCGGGCCGGCCCATGTAAAGCCTGTTAATGGCATGTTCGCATATAGCCCATTTACAGTCCGCTAACCCAAGGCCCGTTAAGCCCTATCCGAATTAGGCCCAATAGCGTCATCTGGGCCATCCAGTATGATTCCAGCCCGTTCACTTCTGGCCCATGTATGGCCCATGACGTCTTTCGGCCCATATGAGGCCCTATGTAACTCTTGGCCTATTAATGGCCCGTGGTGAAACTGGCCCGTAATGAATAGTGTATCACTTTACACCCATTAACGGCCCGTGGTGAAACTGGCCCGTAATGAACAGTGTATTACTTTACACCCATTAACGGCCCGTGGTGAAACTGGCCCGTAATGAACAGTGTATCACTTTATACCCATTAACGGCCCGTTATTCCGTTTGGCCGTTTCCAGCCCATGTTATCTTTCGGCCTTCTCAGAGCCCATTTATTCTTGGGCTCATTTCCAGCATTCATTTACTTATGACCCGTTACTGTCATTTTCTGCTTGTGGGCCAAATTCAGCCCGTGGTTACAATCGGCCCGTTTGTGGTTTGTTAATACGTTGGGCCGTTTTCATAGCGTCATCAAATACGGCCTATTAACGATGGCCCGTTACGGTCGGCCCATGAACGGACGATTCCAACTCTAGCCCGTTTACGGCCATAATGCGGTCTGTTATTGGCCCATGTTTGGCCAATCGATCATACGGCCCGTATAAGGCCCATTGATGATACGGGCCGTAGAAAGCCTAGTGTTTCTACGGGCCGTAGAAGGCCTACTGTTTCTACGGCCCGTAGAAGGCCCACTGTTTCTACGGCCCGTAGGAGGCCCAGTGTCACTACAGTAAATATTAGCCCATGGTTATTATGGCCTAGTTTAAAAAATAGGTTATTGTAGCCACTAGTTAACCGCAGAAAAAGAACTGCAATGACTACAAGCAAACAAATAAACAAGACAACAAGGAAATAAATAAGCAAGCAACTAACGCTATGATATCACGGCTATTACACATATTACATCCACTGGGCATCAAAGTTCGCCACCAGTGCAAATATAGGGAACAAAGCAGCATATGATATACATTGGCCGTCAAAATTGGCCACCAGTGCAAATAAACACGGCAGCAAAACAAGAGCATAACTGAAACAACTTCAGAAGAGCTCAAGAAACGTTATCCTGGGTATCCACCATGCTGGCAATAAGCTTAGCAAGCTGATTAGCTTTGTCCTGTTTGGAGCTAAAATCCTCCAACGCTTGCTGTTGCACCAGAAAGTATGCATCTGAATGCTCTAGGGACTTCTGCAGTCCTTCCACTTCTTGTCGCAGCACAGCTGATCGATGTCTTTCAGCTTGTAGTTGAGACTCAAGAAACCAAACTGATTCAGACAGTGAGTTTGAATAGCTTGTGCAAGCGGTAGTAGCCAGTAACTCCAACACTAAACCAAGACAAGATGTGTCACTATCCTGAACCTTATCTGCATTACTTCCTTTACCGTTGCTTAATAAGGCACTCTTCCCCAATATTCTGTCAGCATTCTAGAAGAAGAAACAAGAAGACACATAACAAGTTTAGCATGTACTAGTATATGAAACTCATTTCGGTGAACCAGTTCATTAGTAAGGTGGACAGGATTAAACTACCAAGTCTTCTATTGCCAAGTACTAGTACATAATAAAAGCATCAAACAAACATATATCTATGTCCTATGGTAGCAATGGAATCTTAAATTAGAACAGTTGTTCTTCAGGTTTAGGAACTTGTTCTACATGAACACAGTACAGTAAGTGTCAGGGATGCTGATCCCACAGACACCTATGGGACCATGGCGGACCAGGGCCCCTTTCGGTTCGGCAGGGGGCGGAGAGTGCACAAAGAGCAGATCGAGGTGAAACGCACAAGCACACGCGATCGGTTTACCCAGGTTCGGGCCGCACGGATGCGTAAAACCCTACTCCTGCTTTGGCTTGTATTGGTGTTCTTGCTCGGGAGCGATGAATGCTACAGTACCCTTGGATGGCTAGTGAGGCCGAGCGTGAGAATGGTTGTCCCCCCCTCCCTCTGTTGCGCATGGGCCTCCTTTTATATGTCAAAGGGGTCACTGACAGGTGGCAACAGAGATGAGGGTAAAAAGGTAAAAGAGGTGGTAGTTGGTGCCACCGCTTGCTACAGCTGTATCATACCTAACCCTGACGGCAGGGGACAAAGGCATTAAATGCCTGTCTGTGTCACCTAGACGGTGCAGAAAGGGACCGTCAGGGGCGCCACCGTTTGCCACGATGGCTATCTTGTCAGCGCCTGCTCGCCACCGCATGCCCCTGGCTGCACAGCCTCCCGCCACGTACGCCAGGAACGGTCCCAGAGCGACACGTTGGTGGGTGAGCTGGAGCGCAGGCCGCGGCAAGCGCCTTGCCGCGGATGTTGTCTTGTTGCGTCCGGGAGCTTGTCGCTCTCCGGGTCTTGCCGTGACACGTGGTGCGCTCCAGCAAGTTCCTTGATATGCCTCGGTGGGCCTCCCCGGCAAGCTCCTCTTGCCGGGGTCTTGTCTCCTTCCCGGCAAGCTCCTCTTGCCGGGGTCTTTGTGCTTCGAGTGGCCTTCCCGGCAAGCTCCTCTCGCCGGGGCCTTGGATACTTTGTTCTTGAATGGCTCCAAGGGAACCACGGAGGATCTTGGCGGTCGCCCGGCAAGCCTTGCCGCGGGACGCTGCGACTGCCCGTGCACAAGTTCGGGATGCTAAGGTACCCCTACTTTAGTACACCGACAGGAGCCCCTGGGCCTGGGCCATACACGGTCCCGAGCGCTGTTGGGCCAGGCCCAAAATAGTGCACGGCCACGCGCGGCCTGGGTCACGTCGTATCTGACTCCGCATCCACTGCGCCCTCCCCGAGCGGCACGCGTCGAACGCGGCGTCGTGCGTGACGTGGGCGGCGTACGCGGGGCTAAGCCCCGTGCGCATGCATCACGTCGTGGTAAAGGGGGCGGTTTCTTTATTAGGGAAAGGCGGAACGTCCGCCACCTCCCCCTTTATAAGCAAAGGGAAGCAGGGGTAGTGCGCCCACTCGCCCCCATTCTGCTCCAATCTTGAAAAACTCCGCCCCGCCTCCGTCTTCTCAAAGCAGCAAGAGAGCAGTGCCCTGCCCCCTCCCTACTGCCACCAGCATCACCTACGCCGTCGCCTTCCTCCACCACATTCGCCATGGCTCCAAAAGCCAACAAGGCGAAGGCCGTGAAGTCGACCGAGGCGCAGCAGCTCGCGGCGATGCGGAGGGAGCGAGCCATCTTCCCCCCCCCCCCAAGCTCAGCGCCAAGGAGCTGCGGGAGTACTACTACCTCTTTTGGGCGACGGAGATGCGAGCTCACCCGCGAACTAGGGTGCTCCCGGCCGTTGCTCACGCGACGGCTCCCGACGGGTACCCTTTCTTTGCTGTCTTCTTCTATTGCGGGCTCTGCCCGCCTTTTTCTGAGTTCTTCTGTGATATCATGAATACCTACGATCTCTGCCTCCTTGACTTCACCCCCAACGCCATCCTCACCATGGCTGTTTTCGCCCATCTTTGCGAGAACTTTGTCGGAGTCCACCCTAGCATAGCCCTCTTTCGCCATTTCTTCATTCCCCGGGTAGAGAGAGGAGAACCCTTGTCCGGCGGAATTGCCTGGGTCACTAGGACCGGCAAGAAGGATTCCTATTTGGAGGGCGAATTCCACGGCAAGTGGGAGGAGTGGAGGGCTGACTGGTGCTGGATTGTCGAGGAGAGCCCGCAGCCATTCACCGCCCGGCGCCAAGTAGCAGCGGTATGCGGCAGCGACTGCAGCGACGTGTCCCTGGAGGACAGCAGGCTGTAGAGTGCTGTCACCAGGATCCAGCGCTTAAGGCTTGCCGGACTCACTGTGGGCGCCGTGGGCGCGGACTTCCTTCGCCGCCGCATTGCCCCTTGCAGGAACGGAGGAGGCCTGCTTGGGAGTTCAAGAACGCGGCAGATATCATGAGGCTGCGCCTGGGCCTCAACTACAATTTCACTGTCCTTGAGCTCAACGGGATATTGCAGGAGCTCTTCAAGTACGATTCAGATCGCCCCGAGGTCTTCAGGTTGCCGCAGGGCGTCATCCCTTTGTGCAACAATTCGGCGCTCGACCGCATCAGGGCGATGATGCCACTGTGCGATTCGCACGGAATCATGCCAACTTGGCAAGAGCTAGAAGACGAGGTTGTGCAGCAATTCTTCGACGACTTGGTGGAAGTGCCAATCCGCGCCGACGAGAAGGACGGCCTCACCCGCGACACCACCGAGGCGGAGTTAGCGTACATCGCCACCAGGTTGGAAGAGGCGGCGGCAGTTGCCGCAGCGGGCGAGTTCGGCTTCACCTTGGAGGAGGCTGCGGCGGCAGAGGCGGCAAACCGTGCCGAGCGGGAAGATCTCGCCGGCAAAAAGGATCTTGCCGGCAAGAAAGAGGTTGCCGGGCGCGATGCCGAACCGAGCCAGGTTGCCGGGCACGACGCCGAACCGAGCGAGCCTGCCGATGATGCGAGCGGCTCTTTGGAGATCGATTCCTCCTCCACTTCGTCCTCCGACAGCACGCCGCCAGCAGCGTCTCCGTCTCCACCAAGAAGGCGTCTCTGCAAGGCTGGGAACGTAGTGAGGCGGCAGGCGGGCCGGCAGTCACCGCGCCGCACGACGCGCTCCACCGCGGCAAGCACCGTTGCTGCGGGAGCGCCCCATGCTGCTGCTTCGACTGGAGCGGGGTCTTCCCAGACTGCCGCTTCTGTTCCTGCCAAGCGACCAAGGGAGCCTACTTCCCCACCTTCCCGCGCCAGACGCGGGCCGGATTTTGACTTCTCCGCGTTTAGCTCCGACGAGGAAGAAGAAGAGGAGTAAGTTCTTCTTATTGTACTTGCAATTCTTTGACTTCCGCCGGTTTTGTCTTGTCTTGTTTCTCACTTGCCTTTCCCTGTATCTGTTCCTTTTTAGGACTCTGGCGCAGAGAGCGGCAAAGAGAGCCAAGGTGCTGGTGATCGTCATCGAGGACGAACCCACTGTGTCAACAGGGGACGCGCCTGAGACAAACCCGTTGGACCCGGCGGCTGATCTTCAGAGCAGCCCCCAGCGTAAGTGTCTTGTGTACTTCCCGCTGTCGAGCGCGCATGAAGAGCTTTGCTTTGCTGATATTTGCTGACTTGTGCAGGAGCGGAGCAGCCTCAACAGGAGCGCCCAGAAGCCGCCCCTGAAGTGCCAAGGGAGAGTCCTCCGGCGAGGGAGAGGTCTCCGGCAAGGGAGGAGACTCCGACAAGGGAGGAGCCCCCGGCAAGGGAGGAGACCTCGGCAATGGAGGAGCCCCCGGCAAGGAAGGGGGCTCCAACAAGGGAGGAGCCCCCGGCAAGGCAGGGATCTCCGGCAAGGGATCGCGCCAGCGATCCACCGGCAACGGAGACCACAGCTGCAGACCCTGGCACAGGTAACTTCCTTGCTTCCAAACTCCCCTTGGCTTCTTCGTCTTTATGATCTTTTTCTTGGATTTTTCTCGCATTTTGTTTGAATTTTCTCCGCTCTTCCAACCGTTAGGTCCATCTGATGCAGAGCCGATGGAGACTGAAATCGCCGCCGAGGAAGCAACCGGCGCCGGCGAGGAGGGCGCGAAGGTTGCCACCGCGGAGGCGGGCGGGGAGTCTGGCGGTCGTACTGACGACCCGGAGGCCGCAGGAGCGCCAGGCGCTGCTCCGACCACCGACTGCTCTGCCGCAGCCGCCGCGCCAGGCTCCGAAGAGCCCCAGCCTGGCGTCTACCTGAAGGCCGGCGAGAACATCTTCATCAACCTCCCCTGGGCGTCGGGCTCCAGGGCACCGGTCGAGGGAGAAATGCTTGACGGAGAGGTGCTTGCCTCCGTCGGGCTGAAGCTGATCGATGCACCAAGCAGCAGCGGCGGCGAACCTAAGGAGGAGCGCCTGCTGCGGAAGCTAGTGGCGCTCTACCGCGCCGGCAGGCCAAGCTGGAGTCCCGCGAAGCGCTCGTCGTGAAGGCCGGCGCTGATATCGAGAAGCGCGCGGAGGAGCTCCGGGGCGCCAATCAGGAAGCTCTCCGCTCCCTGGCAAAGGAGCGGGAAGATCTTGCCGAAGCGCAGCAGGCCTTCCTCCTCGAGAAGGCCGATGTCGAAGAGTGCCAACGCCTTGCCGCGGAGAAGCTGTCTTCACAGGAGGGTGACTTGGTGCAGCGGAAGGTCAACCTCGACAGCCACGAGGAGGAACTTGCCGCGCGCGAGCGGGCAGTTGGCGTGGCCGTTAAACAAGCTGAAAACGCCGCCGCAGCCGCCGAGGCCGCCAAGAACGACCTGGAGCTGAAGGTGACGCAGCTAGAGGCGAGCCTCAAGGCGAGCGGCGACGACCTTGTCGCGCTCAAACTTGAGCGGGAGAAGGACGCCAACAGTTACTCAGAGCTGCAGGCCCTTTTCGCCGAGAAGGGCGAGGAACTGGACGCCGCCAAGAATTCCAACGCTGATCTTGAAGCGAAGCTGGCGGCTCTGACGCAATCTCTGGACAGCGCCAAGGAGCAGGAGATGGCCTTGAAGGAGGAAGTCGAGGCCGGCAAGGTGCTGCTGGCGAATGCTGCTACCGCCCAGAAGACCTTGTCGGAGAACGTGGAGCACTGGACGGAGGGTCTGGTGAATGTCGCCGCGAATGTCGACAAGGAGTTGGCGCAATTGGGGATGGTGGATCTCGGGTACTCCTCCGACGAGAATCTCCAACCCAGCGCCAAGCTGACTCTGTTCTTCAAGGGCGTGGCGACGGTGCTCGAGCAACTCCGGGAGCAGATCCCAAAACAGCTTGCCGACGAGTCATGCAAGATCTGCGCGGGAGCTCTCCAGAAGGTGCTGATGAAGGTGGCCTTCCGCAACCCAGGCCTCCGCCTCAACAACGTCCTCCGAAGCCTGCCGCCAGATGCTGATCTGGAGGAGCTCAAGGCCCTTGTCACACCTATTGTGGACAGGGTGAGCGGAATCAGGAGGGTCGAAGGCGACCGTGTAGACTAGGCCATTTATCTTCTTCTTTCCTTGTCGCTGTTAATCATGTTATGAAAAACAGTCTGTTAGAGCTGCGACAAGTTATTTTGTAATATACTCTATCCTTGGTAGTAATTGCTCTGTTATTTCCTTTACTTGACTCCTTCCCTTGTATGTTTCTACCCTGCGCTTTTAGGGAACTTGCCGGCGCGGGCACGCTTGCCGCGAGTGCTGAGTGCGGAACGTCAGCAACCTGCAGGCGGTGCCGCGGCCGACAAGAAAACTCGTCGCAGAGCTAGTTGCAGCTCACTTAAGTTGTTGAGCGGACTCGACACAACAGTAAGGGCGCAACTAGCTACGAGTTGGTTCCTCCGCGCACAGGTTTTCCATACAAGGGACGGTTGTTCAAGGGAGATAACTCTATAAATTTAATTGCTATGTTATTTCCTTTACTTGACTCCTTCCTTTGTATGTTTTTACCCTACGCTTTTAGGGAACTTGCCGGCGCGGGCACGCTTGCCGCGAGTGCTGAGTGCGGAACATCAGCAACCTGCGGGCGGTGCCTCGTCCGACAAGAAACCTTGTCGCAGAGCTAGCTGCAGCTCACTTAAGTTGTTGAGCGGACTCGAAACAACAGTAAGGGCGCAACTAGCTACGAGTTGGTTCCTCCGCGCACAGGTTTTCCATACAAAGCACGGTCATTCAAGGAAAATAACTTAAAATTTTTGAAAGAAATTTGATTGCTCAGACTTTGGCAACTTATCTTTTCTGTTATTTGCTCCCAGCAAGGCAAAACCTTCTTGAACGACGCCTGGTCCATATCGTATCTTCTCCCTTCCCCCCCCCCCGGCAAACTTGTGCGCGAGGGAACCTCATTTTCCTTGCGAAAAAGAAAGAAGACGAGGTAACAGTATGGAGCCTTATGGCTCGTTATTGCTTACCGGGAGTAAGTGCTGCACAAAAATGTCAGATAATACATGCAAAATTTAAAAAGCATGAAATCGACAAGGTGTGCTGAGCACACAATCTTTATGCACGGGATCTGCGCCCGGCTTTGTACCAAGGATTACATGCAACAGCGGCAAGACTTGTACAAAAGGGTGGTTGCCGGACAGGGCCCGACAACCGCGCCTTACGGGTAAAACTTACGAAGATGCTCAGTATCCCAGGAGTTGCTCACTGGGATGCCATCTTCGGTCTCTAGGCGGACAGCGCCAGGCCTGGTGACTCGTTTCACCCGGTAAGGGCCTTCCCACTTCGGCGTCAACTTGTTGGAATTCTTGGCGGACTGAACGCGCCGAAGAACAAGGTTGCCTTCCTCGAGACTTCTGGCGTTAACTTTGCGGCTATGATAGCGGCGCGAAGCTTGCTGGTAGCGAGCAGCTCGCACAGCAGCCTGAAGACGGTCCTCCGAAAGGAGCAGCGCGTCATCTTGTCGCAGCTGCTCTTGCTCAAACTCGTCGTAAGCGAGCACTTGAGGCGACCCGTATACGAGTTCCGTGGGGATAACTGCTTCTGCCGGAGTGCCAGGAGGCGGCGGCGAGCGGTGCGAGGAACGGGATATGCTCGGACTTCTAACTACGTTAGAAGGAGCAACATCTCGTCCAAGCAACCGCGCCACGCTCGCGCCAGCATGTTGGCGTGTATGTTGGTCTTGAGCACTCCGGGATCCACCAGCTTGACCTTGGCCCAGCAGACGTATGGTACCGTGGGTACCATGACGCTGCTGGTCCCGCGCCTCCTGAGATGGGCGCGGTGCGTGTACGGACGCCGAGGTCTTGGAATGCGCTCGGTCGTTGTGGGAGCCGACCGCGCCGCCGATGTGCAGCGCAGCCTTGTCCTTGGACCTGGCAGCACCATGAGCCTCCCCATCGGCGCCCGTTCTTCCGCCGGCGCCTTCTCCACTAGCCGTTCGCTCCGGCTATGGTGGGATCGGCGCAGACGGAGCAGCTGCCTCCGAAATCTTCTTCTTCGGCGGCATGTTGATGAAGAAGACGAAGATTTGGCTCGTGCGAACGCCGGATCAGATTCACACAGCCTCGACGCACCCCTACCTGGCGTGCCAAAGATGTCGGGGGTGCTGATCCCATGGACACCTATGGGACCACGGCGGACCGGGGCCCCTTTCGGTTCGGCAGGGGGCGGAGAGTGCACGAAGAGCAGATCAAGGCGAAACGCACGAGCACACGCGATCGGTTTACCCAGGTTCGGGCCGCACGGATGCGTAAAACCCTACTCCTGCTTTGGTTTGTATTGGTGTTCTTGCTCGGGAGCGATGAATGCTACAGTACCCTTGGATGGCTAGTGAGGCCGGGCGTGAGAATGGTTGTCCCCCCTCCCTCTGTTGCGCATGCGCCTCCTTTTATATGTTAAAGGGGTCACCGACAGGTGGCAACAGAGATGAGGGTAAAAAGGTAAAAGAGGTGGTAGTTGGCGCCACCGCTTGCTACAGTTGTATCATACCTAACCCTAACGGCAGGGGACAAAGGCATTAAATGCCTGTCTGTGTCGCCTAGACGGTGCAGAAAGGGACCGTCAGGGGCGCCACCGTTTGCCACGATGGCTATCTTGTCAGTGCCTGCTCGCCACCGCATGCCCCTGGCTGCACAGCCTCCCGCCACGTACGCCAGGAACGGTCCCAGAGCGACACGTTGGTGGGTGAGCTGGAGCACGGGCCGCGGAGTAGTAGCTTGCCGCGGCAAGTGCCTTGCCGTGGATGTTGTCTTGTCGCGTCCGGGAGCTTGTCGCTCTCCGGGTCTTGCCGTGACACGTGGTGCGCTCCGGCAAGTTCCTTGATATGCCTTGGTGGGTCTCCCCGGCAAGCTCCTCTTGCCGGGGTCTTGTCTCCTTCCCGGCAAGCTCCTCTTGCCGGGGTCTTTGTGCTTCGAGTGGCCTTATCGTCAAGCTCCTCTCGCCGGGGCCTTGGATACTTTGTTCTTGAATGGCTCCAAGGGAACCACGGAGGATCTTGGCGGTCGCCCGGCAAGCCTTGCCGTGGGACGCTGCGACTGCCCGTGCACAAGTTCGGGATACTAAGGTACCCCTACTTTAGTACACTGACAGTAAGACGCAAGAATATAATACTTAAAAATAGAAAATGAGCTCATAGACCTTACCACATTCTTGGTTCGGGACCAGTACAGAACAAGGCGTTCCCAGTCATCGTCCAGTAAATGTGTCTCAGGAGAACTTAAGGGAATTTGATGAGTTTCTTTGCCGGTGAAGTACGTTTTCTTCAGGTAATTCCGATACTGCCACCAAGCATTCTTGAAGATAGCAGAGGTATTAGCACAGGTTACCTCATCCTGAGTTTCCAAATCGGTCCTTCTCTATAGAGGATGTATGGGACCACCGACAGGAGAACTTAAGGGAAAATTTGCTGTATTATAACCATCATGGAGGTAGGATGTATGGGACGAAGCAAAGTAATTGCCATGAATAACATTACTTACACATAACTCCTGGACAAACACCTGCAACTGGCATTTTCGTTCATCTTCAGTATAATATTTCCAAGATGGGAAGATACGCACATACGATTTAACAACATCAAATGCGATAGATGCTAAACTACGACTAGCTGGTTGTGCTTCCTCCACAGGAATAGGCATACTAACTGGTGGAGTTGGGGTTCACCGTGATAGTACTGGCCCTTTGGGCACTGGAGCTGCCTTACTAACTGCTCTTGTTTGGGAGCTCTGTGGTGGAGATGGTGCTGTGTCAACAGGAACGGGGTTACTATCGGCTGGGGTTGGGGTTAGATTGGGTGAAGCTGGTTCTCTGTCCATCATAGTAGGGGTAGAATCTGCGAGAGTTTGGGTTATGTGTGGTAGGGCTGGTTCTTGTGCATGTACAACCGGGGTGCTATCTCCACCAAGAGGTAGCACTATTTTATTTGAAGACCGTGTTTTTAGTCCGCTAGATACTGGCATCACCCGCTCCAATTCAAATGGCTGATAAACAAGAAACATAGTTGAATGTACAGACATTGTATGAGAGACAGATGCAATAGATAGTGTGGAAAAAAGAGGGCATGAAATAGTTGACATGTATATTGTTTAACTAAAACGGATAGCATGACATAATTTCACATATATGATGTCTATCTAAACTGGATAGCATCTCATAACATAATTCAAAGATATTGTCGGGGGTGCTGATCCCACGGACACCTATGGGGATCGGCGGACCGAGCCCCTTTCGGTTCGGCAGGGGGCGGAGAGAGCACGAAGAGCAGATCAAGGCGATGCGCACGAGCAACACGATCAGTTTACCCAGGTTCGGGCCGCACGGATATGTAAAACCCTACTCCTGCTTTGTGTTTGTATTGATTTCTTGCTCGGGAGCGCGGTGTGCTACAGTACACACCAGCAGCTAACGAGACCGAGCGTGAGAGTGTTCTGTTCACCGACCCTCTGTACGTTGCGCATGGGCCTCCTTTTATACGCTCAAGGGGTCACCGACAGGTGGCAACGTAGATGAGGGTAAAAATGGAAAAAGGCGTGGCGGTTGGCACCGCCGCCTACAATAGTGTATCATACCTAACCCTGATGGCAGGGGACAAAGGCATTAAATGCCTGTCTGCGTCGCCTAGATGATGCAGAAAGGGACCGCCAGGGATGCCACTGCTTGCCACGATGGCAATCTTGTCAGCGCCGCTTGACACCGTGTACCTCTGGCTGCACAGCCTCCCGCCACGTACGCCTGGAAGGGTCCCAGAGCGACACATTGGTGGATGTGCTGGAGCGCAGGTACAGAGTGGAAGCTTGCCGCGGCAAGCGCCTTGCCGCGGTTGTTGTCTTGTCGCGTCTGGGAGCTCGTCGCTCACCGGGCCTTGCTGGGTCGCGTGGTGTGTTGCGGCAAGTTCCTTGAGATGACTTGGTTGGCCTTCCCGGAAAGCTCCTCTTGTCGGGGTCTTGTCTTCTTCCCGGCAAGCTCCTCTTGCCGGGGTCTTGGATACTTTGTTCTTGAATGGCTCCAAAAGGAACCACGGAGGACCTTGGCGGTCACCCGGCAAGCCTTGCCGCGGGACACTGCGACTGCCCGTGCACAAGTTCGGGATACTAAGGTACCCCTACTTTAGTACACCGACAGGAGCCCCCGGGCCTGGGCCATACACGGTGCCGAGCGCTGTTGGGCCAGGCCCAAAACAGGGCACGGGCACGCGCGGCCTAGGTTATGCCGTATCTTACTCCGCATCCACCGCGCCCTCCCTGAACGGCATGTGTCGAACGTGGCGTCATGGGAGAGATCGTGGGCAGTTTCTTTGTTAGGAAAGGCGGGACGTCCGCCACCTCCCCCTTTATAAGCAAGGGGAAGCAGGGGTGGTGCACCCACTCGCCCCCTTTCCTCTCCAATCTTAGAAGCCTCCGCCCCGCCTCCGTCTTCTCAAAGCAGCAAGAGAGCAGCGCCCTGCCCCCCCCCATTGCCACCAGCACCACCAATGCCGTCGACCTCCTGCACCACCTCCGCCATGGCTCCGAAAGCCGACAAGGGGAAGGCCGTGAAGTCGACCGAGGCGCAACGGCTTGCGGCGCTGCGGAAGGAGCAGGCCATCTTCCTCCCCAAGCTTGCCGCGAAGGAGTTGAGGGAGTACTACTACCTCTTCTGGTCGACGGAGACGCGAGCACATCCGAGCACCAAGGTACTTCCAGCCACTACTCACAAAATGGCTCCACAAGGATATCCCTTCTTTGCCGTGTTCTTCTATTGTGGGCTCTGCCCGCCTTTCTCCGAATTCTTTTGCGACATCATGAACACCTACGGTCCCTGCCTCCTTGACTTCACCCCCAACGCCGTCCTGACCATGGCAGTTTTCGCACACCTTTGCGAAAACTTTGTCGGAGTCCACCCAAACGTACCTCTCTTCCGCCATTTCTTCATGCCCCGAGTAGAGAGAGGAGAGCCTCTATCCGGCGGAATCGCCTGGATCTCAAGGGCCAGCAAGAAAGACTCGTATCTGGAGGGCGAGTTCCGCGGCAAGTGGGAGTAATGGAGAGCAGATTGGTGTTGGATTGTTGAGGAGAACCCGCAGCCATTTACCGCCCGGCGCCAAGTAGCAGCAGCACGCGGCAGCGACTGGAGCGACGTGGCCCCGGAAGACAGCAGGCTGAGGATTGCCGTCACCAGGATCCAACGCCTCAGGCTTGCCGGAGTCACTGTAGGCGCCGTTGGTGCAGACTTCCTTCGCCGCCGCATCGCCCCCTTGCAGGAACGGAGGAGGCCCGCCTGGGAGTTCAAGAACGCGGCGGATATCATGAGGCTGCGCCCAGGCCTCAACTACAACTTCACCGTTTTGGAGCTGAATGCGATGCTTCAGGAGCTGTTCAAGTATGATCCAGATCATCCCGAAGTTTTTAGGTTGCCGCAGGGCGTCGTCCCGTTGTGCAACAACTCCGCGCTCGACCGCATCAGGGCAATGATGCCGCTGTGCGACTCGCATGGAATTGTGCCAACTTGGCAAGAGCCTGCAGATGACGTCGTGCAGCAGTTCTTTGACAACTTGGTAGAAGTGCCGATCCGCCCCGACGAGAAGAATGGTCTCACTCGCGACACCACCGATGCGGAGTTGAAGCGCATCACCACCAGGTTGGAAGAGGCGGCGGCAGCCGCAGCGGCAGGCGAGTTCGGATTCACCTTGGAGGAGGCAGAGGCAGCAGAGGCGGCAACCCGTGCCGAGCGAGAGGAGATTGCTGGCAAGAAAGAGCTTGCCCGGCAAGAGGAGCTTTCCGGCAAGAAAGATCTTGCCGGGCGTGACACCGAGCAAAGCGAGCCTGCCAAGGATACGAGCGGCTCACTGGATATCGACTCCTCTTCCTCCTCATCTTCAGACAGCACGCCGCAAGCATAGCCTCCATCTCCACCAACAAGGCGTCTCCGCAAGGCCGGGGACGTAGCGAGGCGGCAGCCAAGTCGACAATCACCGCGCCGCGCGACACGCTCCACCGCGGCAAGCACTGTTGCCGCGGGAGCGCCTCACGCTGCTGCGACAACTGGAGCGGGGTCTTCCCGGACCACTGCCTCTGTTCCTGCCAAGCGGCCAAGGGAACCCACTCCTCCACCTTCCGGCGCCGGACGCGAGCCAGACTTTGACTTCTCCGCGTTCAGCTCCGACGACGAAGAAGAAGAAGAGTAAGTTTTTCTTGTTGTACTTGTAGTTCTTCAATCCTTGCTTTTTTTGTCTTGCATCTCATTTGCTTTTCTCTGATCTTATTCCTCTTCAGGACTCTGGCCCAGAGGGCAGCAAAGAGAGCCAAGGCCTCGGTGATTGTCATCGAGGACGAACCCACCGCGTCAGCAGGGGACGCGCCCGAGACAACCTTGCCGGACCCGGCAACTGATCTCCAGAGCAGCCCCCAGCGTAAGTATCTCGTTTGCTTTCCGCTGTTGGGCGCGCACGAAGATTTTTGCTTTGTTGATATCTGTTTGTTGACTTGTGCAGGAGCAGAGCAGCCCCACCAGGAGAGCCCAGAGGCCGACCCCAAGGCGCCAAGGGAGAGTCCTTCGGTAGGGGAGAGGTCCCCGGCAAGGGAGAGCTCTCCGGCAAGGGAGACGTCTCCGGCAAGGGAGGGGTCTCCGGCAAGGGACAGCACCAGCGGCCCCCCGGCGGCAGAGACCACGAGTGCAGAACCTGGCACAGGTACTCTCCTTGCTCCAAAACTTCCCTTGGCTTCTTCTTCTTTCTTTTTCTTGGATATTTTCTTGACTCTTCTCCCCTTTTCCGGCTGTCAGATCCATCTGCTGCCGAGCCGATGGAGACCGAAGCTGCCACCGAAGACGCTGTTGCCGCCGAGGAAGCAGCCGGTGCTGACGAGCCCGCCGGCGAAGAGGCCGCCAGGGCTGCCGCTGCAGAAGCAGGCGGGGGATATGGCGATCTCACTGACGACCCTAAGGCCGCAGGAGCGCCAGGCGCTGCACCGACCACCGACCCCTCCGCCGCTACCGCAGCACCAGGCTCCGAAGAGCCCTAGCCTGGCATCTACTTGAAGGCCGGCGATGACATCTTCATCAACCTCCCCTGGGCATCAAGCTCCAGGGCGCCGATCGAGGGAGAGATCTTCGATGGAGAAGTGCTTGCCTCCGCCGGGCTGGCGCTTGTTGACGCGCCAAGCAGCAGCAGCGGCGAGCCTGAGGAGGAGCGGCTGCTGCGGAAGCTGGTGTCACTCTACCGCGCCCGGCAAGCCAAGCTGGAATCCCATGAAGCGCTTGTCGCCAAGTCGGGAGTCAACATCGAGAAGCGCGCGGAGGAGCTCCGGGGTCAAAATCAAGAAGCTCTCCGGTCCTTGGCAGCGGAGCGGGAGCGGCTTGCCGAAGAGCAGAGGGCCTTCCTCCTCGAGAAGGCTGAAGTCGAAGAGTAACAAAGGCTTGCCGCTGAGAAGCTGTCCGTGCAGGAGGGCAAGCTAGTTCAGCGGAAAGTTGATCTTGACAGCCACGAGGAGGAGCTTGCCGCGCGCAAGCGAACGGTTGGCGGAGCTCTCAAACAAGCCGAAGACGCTGCCGCAGCTGCCGAGGCCGCCAAGAAAGAGCTGGAGACGAAGGTTGCGCAGCTGGAGGCCGATCTCAAGGCGGGCGGCGACGAGCTTGCCGCACTCAAGCTGGAGCGGGAGAAGGACGCCAACAGCTACTCGGAGCTGCAGACCCGCCTCGCCGAGAAGGGCAAGGAGCTTGACGCCGCCAAGGACTCCAATGCAGATCTGGAGTTGAAGCTGATCGCTTTGACCAAGGCGCTGGACGGCGCCAAGGAGCAAGAGACGGCCTTGAAGGAGGAAGTCAAGGCCGGCAAGGCGATGTTGGCGAGCGCTACCGCCGCCTAGAGCACATTCCGGGAGAATGTGGAGCACTGGACGGAGGGGCTCGTGGATGTTGCCGCCGACATCGACAAGGAGCTAGCGCAGCTGGGAATGGAGGATCTCGGGTATTCCTCCGACGAGAACCTCCAACCCAGCGCCAAGCTCACTTCATTCTTCAAGGGCGTGGCGACGGCACTCCGGCGACTCCGGGAAGGGATCCCGAAGCAGCTTGCCGACGAGTCGCGCAAGATCTACGCGGGAGCTCTTCAGAAGGTGCTGATGAAGGTGGCGTTCCGCAATCCGGGCCTCAACCTCACCAACGTCCTCAGGTCCTTGCCGCCGGATGCTGATCTGGAGGCGCTCAAGACCCTTGTCGCACCCATTGTGGACAGGGTGAGCGGGATCAAGAGGGTCGAGGGCGATCGCGTAGACTAGGCCACCCATTTTCTTCTTTTCTTGTCGCTTCTAGTCATGTCATGAGAACAATTTGTTAGAGCCGCGACAAGCTTATCTTGTAATATAACTTTATTCTATGCAATGATTGCAATGTTATTTCCTTTACTTGATTCCTTCCTTTGTATGTTTTTACCCTATGCTTTTAGGGAACTTGCCGGCGTAGGCACCTTTGCCGCGAGCGCTGAGTGCGGAACGTTAGCAGCCTGCTGGCGGTGCCGCAACCGACAAGAAACCTTGTCGCAGCTAGTCGCAGCTCACTTAAGTTGTTGAGCGGACTCGAAACAACAGTAAGGGCGCAACTAGCAACGAGTTGGTTCCTCCGCGCACAGGTTTTCCATACAAAGCACGGTCGTTCAAGGAAAATAACTTAAAATTTTAAAGGGAATCTGATTGCTCAAACTTTGGCAACTTATCTTTTCTGTTGTTTGCTTCCCGGCAAGGCGAAACCTTCTTGAACGACGCTTGGTCCATACCGTATCTTCTCCTCCCCCCCCCCCCCGGCAAACTTGTGCGCGAGGGAACCTTCCTTTCCTTGAGAAAAAAAGAAAGAGGAGAAAATAAAGATATGGAGCCTTATGGCTCGTTGTTGCTTACCGGGGGTAAGTGCTGCACAAAGTGTCAGATAACACATGCAAATAATAAAAAGCATGAAATCGACAAGGTGCGCGGAGCACATAAGCTTTATGCACGGGATCTGCGCCCGGCTTTGTACAAAGGATTACATGCAACAGCGGCAAGACTTGTACAAATGGTGGTTGCCGGAACGGGTTCCGGCAACCGCGCCCTACGGGTAAAACTTGCGAAGATGTTCAATATTCCAGGAGTTGCTCACTGGGATGCCATCTTCGGTCTCCAGGCGGACAGCGCCAGGCCTAGTGACTCGTTTCACCCGGTAAGGGCCTTCCCACTTTGGCGTCAACTTGTTGGAATTCTTGGCGGACTGAATGCGCCGAAGAACAAGGTCGCCTTCCTCGAGACTTCTGGCATTAACTTTGCGGCTATGGTAGCGGCGCAAAGCTTGCTGGTAGCAAGCAGCTCGCACAGCAGCCTGAAGACGGTCTTCCTCAAGGAGCAGCGCATCATCTTGTCGCAGCTGCTCTTGCTCAAGCTCATCGTAAGCGAGCACTCGAGGCGACCCGTATATGAGTTCCGTGGGGAGAACTGCCTCTGCTCCATAGACTAGAGCGAAAGGTGTCTGGCCAGTGGCTCGATTTGGCGTCGTCCTGATCGACCAAAGAACCACCGGAAGCTCCTCGATCCAGTTTCTTCCGCACTTGTGTAGCCTGTCGAAAGTTCTGGTCTTGAGCCCACGCAGCACTTCAGCATTTTCCATCTCCGCTTGACCGTTGCTTCTCGGATGAGCAACAGAAGCGAAGCAGACCTTGGCGCCAAGATCTTGGACGTACTGCATGAAGGTGCGGCTTGTAAATTGCGTACCATTGTCGGTGATTATCCTGTTAGGGATCCCGAAACGGCAAACAATCAACCTGAAGAACTTGACTGCTGACTGTGCTGTCACCTTCCTCACTGGTTCCACTTCCGGCCACTTTGTGAACTTGTCGATTGCAACGTACAAGTACTCAAAGCCCCTGACTGCTCGGGGAAAGGGGCCGAGGATATCGAGCCCCCAGACCGAAAATGGCCAGGATAAAGGGATCGTCTAGAGAGCTTGAGCTGGCTGGTGTATCTGCTTGGAATGGAACTGGCATGCTTCACACTTGGTTACTTGTGCAGTTGCATCCTGGAGGGCCGTCGGCCAGAAGAAACCTTGCCGGAATGCTTTGCCGGCAAGTGCTCTTGCGCCAATGTGGTGACCACATATGCCTCCATGTATCTCTGCCAATAGCTTTTGTCCATCTTCTCGGGGAATACACTTCAATTTCACACTGTTGAGTCTTCTTCTGCACAGTGTGTTATCGACAAACTGGTACATACTAGACTGCTGGGCTACTCTTTCCGCTTCTTCTTGCTCTTCGGGAAGTTCTCCTGTCTGAAGGAAACGGACGATCTGCTGCGCCCATGTTGGAGCTTGTGGCTCGACAACAAGGACTAAAGGCATATCTGCTGCTACGGGAACACCCGCTTCTACGGCAAGAACTTGCGGCTCTGTCGGAGCTTGATGTTCCCCGGCAAGCTCGCCGGAGCAAAACTTGTCGGGAGCGTCTGCTTCAACGGAACAAACCCTAGGGCCTGCCGGAGCAGACTGCTCCTCAGCACTCTTGTTGTTGATCCTGGGGACTTTCTTGGCGGCGGCTTCGGGAAGCTCTGCCGGAAAATAGTCACCAGAAATCAACTTCCTCTTCTTGCTCTGTCCAGTTGATGGTGTTACGGACGGTTGAGTCAGCTTGAGCACAAAGATCCCTAGTTCCACAGGTAACTTAAGTGCAGCGCACTTTGACAGGCTATCGGCAATGTCGTTCTGAGCTCTTGGGACATGCTCCATCTGCAGGCCGTCAAATTGCTCTTCTAGCTTTCTCACTTCATCAACGTAGGCTTCCATCAACGGACTCTGGTAATTCTTGTTCACTTGGCGGATGACAAGCTGCGAGTCACCCCTGACAATGAGCTTCTTGATCCCAAGGTCTGCCGCGATCCTGAGACCGGCAAGCAAGCCTTCATACTCTGCAGTATTGTTTGTCGCTTGCTCCTTGGGAAAGTGCATCTGGACTACGTACTTGAGGTGCTCTCCGGTGGGTGCGACAAGCAGCACACCAGCGCCGGCGCCTTGCAGCGAGAAGGCACCATCAAAGTACAAAAGCCATTCTTTGCTTGCCTCCTTGATGGGGATGGTCGTCTCTGGAATTTCTTCATCTGGTGTTGGCGTCCACGCTGCTATGAATTCTGCCAATGCTCTGCTTTGGATAGTTGAAGTACTCTCAAACTTGAGGCCAAAGCTTGACAGTTCCAGTGCCCACTCGACAATCCTGCCTGTTGCTTCTGGATTCTGCAGTATCCTCTTCAGCGGAAAGCGAGTGACAACTGTGATCTCATGTGCTTGGAAGTAATGGCGCAGCTTTCTCGAGGTCATGAGGAGGCCGAAAAGCAATTTATGCACACCAGAGTACCTTGACCTAGCCCCCTGTAGAAGGGAACTAACAAAGTAAACTGGGCGCTGCACCATTCTCTTCTGCATCTCTTCGCGCACCTGCGCAGATCCATCCTTGTCGGGACCAGAGCTTGTCGGGGAAGCCCCCTGCTTGTCGCTGGATGCGCTTGCCGCGGTTGCTAGCTCGTCATCTGCCTCCCTCTCTGCCACTAACGCAGCACTAACCACTTGATTGGTTGCCGCTATATACAACAGTAACTTCTCTTGTGGCTTAGGTGCGACAAGTGTTGGAGTGGAGGACAGGTATCTCTTCAAGTCCTGCACTGCAGCCTCCGCTTCTGGAGTCCATTTCATTGGACCTGCCTTTTTCAAAATTTTGAAAAACGGTAGGGCGCGCTTAGTAGACCGAGAGATAAACCTGCTGAGAGCAGCCACGCAACCGGCAAGTTTTCGTACATCCTTGACGCGCTTTGGTGCTTCGATCTGCTCAATGGCCTTGATCTTGTCGGGATTGGCTTCAATTCCCCGCTGAGACACAAAGAACCCGAGAAGCTTGCCGGAGGGGACTCCAAACACACACTTCTCGGGGTTGAGCTTGAGGTTGATCTTGTGCAAATTTGCAAAGGTCTCGTCTAAATCTAGAATTAGAGTCGCTCTGTCCTTGCTCTTGACCACTATGTCATCCATGTAGGCTTCCACATTTCTGTGTATCTATGGCTTAAGAGCGACATGGACTACTCTTGCAAATGTTGAACCAGCATTCTTTAATCCGAAAGGCATCCGTATGAAACAGTACGTGCCACATGGAGTAATGAATGCGGTTTTCTCCTCATCCTCTTCTTCCATGAAGATCTGATGGTATCCTGAATATGCGTCAAGAAATGAAAGCAAATCACATCCGGCCGTGGAGTCAACAATCTGGTCAATGCACGGCAAGGGAAATGGGTCTTTGGGACAAGCTTTATTAACATTACTAAAGTCGATACAAAGCCTCCATTTCCCGTTTGCCTTGCGCACGACTACAGGATTGGCCAACCACGTGGGATGGAGCACTCCTCTGACAAGGCATGCTGCTTCCAATTTCTTGATTTCTTCTGCTATGAATTCTTGGCGCTCCACTGCTTGCTTCCTGACCTTCTGCTTGACGGGCCGCGCATGAGGACAAACGGCAAGATGGTGCTCAATTACTTTCCTGGGAACACCGGGGATGTCAGACGGTTGCCACGCAAACACGTCGACATTCGCCCGCAGGAAAGCAATGAGCGCGCTTTCCTATTTAGGGTCAAGAGTGGCACTGATGGTGAAGGTACCACCAGTGCCGTCCTCCTTGGCGGACACCTTCTTAGTATGTGGCAGAGCTGCCATTGCCTTCTTACACTTGCCGGTGGAGCTCGATGGTGCGTCCTTGATGGTAGCGCAGCACTCCAAAGAGTGCGCTTGCCGGAGTGGGCATCAGAGCTCTTGCCGGACTTGATCTTCTTCTTCCCCCCGGGAGCTTCAGCGGCAAGTGTCTCGTGATCTGTTGCGGCTGCTGCTTCCCGGTAGATCTTGTCGGCGCAGATAAGAGCATCCTTCTTGTCGCCAGGGACAGAGATGACGCTTATCGGGCCTGGCATCTTGAGCATGTTGTATGCGTAGTGAGAGGCTGCCATCAACTTGGCGAGCGCTGGACGGCCTAGTAGCCCATTGTAAGGCAATGGAAAATCGGCAATGTCAAAAGTGACCCTCTCAGTCCTGAAGGTCATCTCGCTACCAAATGTTACCGGTAACGTGACCTTCCCTTTCGGCTTGCTCCTTCCCGGGTTGATTCCTTGGAATGTGTCCGTCTCTTCGAGCTCGCTGTCAAGGATCTGGAGTTTCTAGAGTACGGCGGAGGAGATCAGGTTTAAGCAGGCCCCGCCGTCAACTAGAATCTTAGTGACCTTTAGGTTGCGGATAGTTGGTGAAACCAACAACGGCAAGCACCCGACCGCAGTTGCGATCAGGGTGGTCCTCAATATCAAAGATGATAGGCGTGCTGGACCATTTCAGAAGCTTGTGCAATTCGACAGGTGGTTCTGCCGCATTGACTTCCCGCGCCCATTGCTTGAGTTGGCGGTGGGAAGTATGCAGAGAAGCACCGCCGTCAACGCACAAGACTTCTGTAGCTTTCTGAAACTCCTGCTCACTAGTCTCGACATCATCAATGTCTCCATCGTCGTCGTCTTCATCCTTGTCGCGGCCGTGGGGAGGTCTGTCTCCTTGCCACTGCTTGGCCTTGCCGCGGCGTCCTCCCCGGCCGGCGCGCTTCTTGCCGGATTCTCCAGCGCCTCCTTGGGTCCTCTCCTTGTCGCGCCGCTCGTACTCAGCTTTCTGTTGCTGGACAAGCTGCTCGACCTTCTTGCAACTCTGGAGGTCATGGCCCTTGGTGCGGTGGATCTTTCAATACTGCTTGTCGGTGCCGTCCTGCTTGTCGGCGGCCGCCACAGCCTGGCAGTTGGTGCATGCGGCAACCTCCTTGCCGGAGCTACCAACTTTGGCTTTCTTGGCGCTACCGTCGTTGCCGGACTGCTCGACGACTAGCACCTCTTTGCCTTTCTTCTTCCAATTATTGCGCCACCGGTTTTTCTTTGCCGGGGCAGCATCTTCGCTGTCAGATCCTCCTGCTCCAGTATTCTCTCCGGGGAGTTTCCTCCCTTCCTCAGCATGTGCACACTTGTCAGCCAGGGCATAAAGCTCACTGACGTCTCTGATCCTGCACATCGCCATCTCCTCCCGCATTCTGCGGTTATGCACGTTCTGATGGAACGCGCTGATAACCGCGGCAGGGTGGATATCTGGGATGTTGCGCTATACACGGCTGAATCTCTGAATATACTTGCGCAGGGGCTCTCCTTCCTTCTGGGCAAGCAGGTGGAGGTCACTCTCTTGGCCATGAGGTTTGTGGCCGCCTGTAAAGGCGCCGACAAACTGATGGCATAGATCTGCCCAAGAAGATATGGAGTTGTCCGGCAAGTGCATGAGCCAGGACCTGACGTCGGGCTTGAGAACCAGCGGGAAGTAGTTGGCAAGGACCTTGTCGTCTCGCCCCCCGGCAGCTTGCACCGCGATGGTGTAGATGCTGAGGAACTCCGACGGGTGCGACTTGCCGTCGTACTTCTCCGGTACGTCTGGCTTGAAATGCTTCTCGCTGGGCCACTGGACTTGCCGCAGCTCACGGGTAAACGCAGGGCAACCTACCGCGTACGGCAAGTCACCTGGTTCCCCTGGCGCATGCATGTCAACAGAGGGCCCAGCGCGCAGGTCTGATTGACGCCGCGCTTCTCTTCGGCGCTCGATGCGAGTACGAGCGTCTTCTTGCTGTCGTTCGTGAAGAACTTGGCGCTGATCGCGACGAGCTCGTGGATCCGATGACGCGGTGGAGTCGCTGTCGTGGTGGATCCGGCGAGTCGGCGATCTTGGCCTTCGAGGCGTAGAGTGCACAGTGGTTGCACCCCCACCGATCTTGTCGCCACCGGCTCATGCCTGGCTGACTTGCCGCGGCAGCGAAGTACTCGGCTGCCATGGATTGGCGCCGTTGGCGAAGCCGATGAGACTCTGAATGGTGGCCCTCCAGTCGTCGATCTTTTCTGCTGCTGGAGGGTAGTCTAGGAGCAGTTGAGCTCGCGCCAAAGCTTCTGCCGGAATGGCGGGCGGTGGCGGCGAACGGTGCGAGGAACGGGATATGCTCGGACTTCTAACTATGTTAGAAGGAGCAGTATCTCGTCCAGGCGACCGTGCCCCGCTCGCGCCAGCATGTTGGCGTGCATGCTGGTCTTGAGCACTCCGGGATCCACCAGCTTGATCTTGGCCCAGCAAACGTATGGTACCGTGAGTACCATAACGCTGCTGGTCCCGTGCCTCCTGAGATGGGCGCGGTGTGTGTACGGACGCCGAGGTCTTGGAGTGCGCTCGGTCATTGTGGGAGCCGACCGCGCCGCCGATGTGCAGCGCAGTCTTGTTCTTGGACCTGGCAGCACCATGAGCTCCCTCGTCGGCGCCCGTTCTTCCGCCGACGTCTACCCCACCAGCCGTTCGCTCCGGCGATGGTGGGCTTGGCACGGACGGAGCAGCCGCCTCCGAAGCCTTCTTCTTCGGCGGCATGTCGATGAAGACGATGAAGATTTGGCTCGTGCGAGCGCCGGATCAGGTTCACACAACCTCGACGCACCCCTACCTGGCGCGCCAAAGATGTCGGGGGTGCTGATCCCACGGAAACCTATGGGGATCGGCGGACCGAGCCCCTTTCGATTTGGCAGGGGGCGGAGAGAGCACGAAGAGCAGATCGAGGCGATGCGCACGAGCAACACGATCAGTTTACCCAGGTTCGGGCCGCACGGATGCGTAAAACCCTACTCCTGCTTTGTGTTTGTATTGATTTCTTGCTCGGGAGCGCGGTGTGCTACAGTACACACCAGCAGCTAACGAGCCCGAGCGTGAGAGTGTTCTGTTCGCCGACCCTCTCTACGTTGCGCATGGGCCTCCTTTTGTACGCTCAAGGGGTCACCGACAGGTGGCAATGTAGATGAGGGTAAAAATGGAAAAAGGCGTGGCGGTTGGCACCGCCGCCTACAACAGTGTATCATACCTAACCCTGACGGCAGGGGACAAAGGCATTAAATGCCTGTCTGCGTCGCCTAGACGGTGCAGAAAGGGACCGCCAGGGACGCCACTGCTTGCCACGATGGCAATCTTGTCAGCGCCGCTTGCCACCGTGTACCTCTGGCTGCACAGCCTCCCGCCACGTACGCCTGGAAGGGTCCCAGAGCGACACGTTGGTGGATGTGCTGGAGTGCAGGTACAGAGTGGAAGCTTGCCGCGGTTGTTGTCTTGTCGCATCTGGGAGCTCGTCGCTCACCGGGCCTTGCCGGGTCGCGTGGTGTGTTGCGGCAAGTTCCTTGAGATGCCTTGGTTGGCCTTCCCGGCAAGCTCCTCTTGCCGGGGTCATGTCTTCTTCCCGGCAAGCTCCTCTTGATGGGGTCTTGGATACTTTGTTCTTGAATGGCTCCAAAAGGAACCACGGAGGACCTTGGCGGTCACCCGGCAAGCCTTGCCGCGGGACGCTGCGACTGCCCGTGCACAAGTTCGGGATACTAAGGTACCCCTACTTTAGTACACCGACAGATATGATGAATAACTAAGCAGGATCGCATGACATAATTCACCTACATGTTATCTAAGTAATCAGGATCGCATCATTTAATTCACATATGTGATTTATATGCTAAACAGAGGGCATTCGATATGATGTCTGAACTAAGAACATGGTGTTGAATATTGTGTATATGATGTCTAAACTATGCAATGCAAGACACCGTATGCATGATATGAGCAGTATAACCGTGCCAAGTTAGAGCATACACCTCAGTGGGGGAATAGGACTGGTTATCCATCTCTGGATCCATCTCTGAATCCATCTCATAGGAGCTATCGGGACCCAACAAGAGATCTGCTTCGACAGGTAGCACTGTCTGCTCTGAAGGCCTTGTTTTCACTCCAGATTTTTCCATCTCCCACCCAAATGGCTGATTCACAGGAAGAGTAGTTTAATGTACAAACATTGTCGACAAATGGAAATGTAATGAAGAAAAGGATGGGCAAGATATCATTCAAATATATGATGTCTGGTTAAATAGGATGGCATTGCACATTTCACATATATTATGGCTGGCTAAAAGACATGAGACTGCATAATTCCCATATATGATATAGAAACTAAACAGGTGGCATTACAGAACATGTCTAAACTAAGCAGATGACATATATGATGTCAAAATTAGGCACTGCAAGGCAACATATGCATGATATGACTAACATCATCATGCCAAGGTAGAGCAAACACCTTGGGGGTAAATAGGAGTGGTCAGCGGCATCCGAATCCGCCTCAGAACAGATATCTTCCTCTGGGTTACAACTAGAGAGGGGTGGGGAGGGTTTGCCATTGAACCCACCATGGAGCAATGTCTGCATGCCATTGTATTGCCACACAAAACTCTTCTCTTTTTCTCTACATGTTCAGCATGACTGTGTACAATATCTGACATGCATACGAAAAAAATATGGTGAGATTATGTAAGGAGAGCATGCAGAAATTTAGAGTGATGGTAACAACCAGTGGATCGATGTTTTTCCGTTGAACCAAAATAGCCCTAATGGATCGACGTGAATGTATAGTAATAAGTGATGCAACAAGTGTACAACCTCTTTGCCGTAGTCGTGTAGACCTCAACATCATTGGGTTGGTCTCTGAAGCAGTTGAGGCAGAGGTGGCTGTCGGAGGTGTGGAGGAAGATCTGAGGAATCTATAGACGGTGTCCAGGGCATGCTTTGTTGTGATGGATCATTCTGTCGTTGGAGCAGCTCCGGTGAGCCATAAGACGTCAAGGCTGCAGCAGCACAAGACAGACATCATCAATCTCAAGTCGGATTCTAATAGCATCTGCAATAGATGATGTAAAATGGATGTAAAATTAACATCACCAAAAACCACCCGACTACAATAGATGAGGTAAAAACTATTGACTCTGAACTTAACTGTCGAAACTCAAATTTACTATGGAATCTGAATGCTACTATCGAAACTGAACGCAATTGTAGCAGAGAGGCACTTGACATGTAGTTTAGGGAGGGCCTGCAGTTCATCTTCAACATGCACCCCCCCCTGAGCCGCCAGCCACCACCGGCCGAACCGCAGGCCCCAGCGCCGCCTCGCCGCCCCGAAACAACTCGCCACCGCCGCCCCGGCCAGCCCTCTAGGCCCCCTGAGGGAGTCCTGGATTAGGGGGTGTCCGGATGGCCGGATTATACCTTCAGCCGGATTCCTGTACTATGAAGATACAAGATTGAAGACTTCGTCCCGTGTCCGGAAGGGACTTTCCTTGGCATGGAAGGAAAGCTTGGCGATACAAATACGTAGATCTCCTACCATTGTAACCGACTCTATGTAACCCTAACCCTATCCGGTGTCTATATAAACCGGAGGGTTTTAGTCCGTAGGACAACACAATCATACCATAGGCTAGCTTCTAGGGTTTAGCCTCTCTGATCTCATGGTAGATCTACTCTTGTACTACCCATATCATCAATATTAATCAAGCACGACATAGGGTTTTACCTCCATCGAGAGGGCCCGAACCTGGGTAAAACTTCGTGTCCCTTGCCTCCTGTTACCATCCGGCCTAGATGCACAGTTCGGGACCCCCTACCCGAGATCCGCCGATTTTGACACCGACATTGGTGCTTTCATTGAGAGTTCCTTTGTGTTGTCGCCGTCAGGCTCGATGGCTCCAACGATCATCAATAGCGATGCAGTCCAGGGTGAGACCTTCCTCCCCGGACAGATCTTCGTCTTCGGCGGCTTCACAATGCGGGCCAATTCACTTGGCCATCTGGAGTAGATCGAAAGCTACGCCCCTGGCCGTCAGGTCAGATTTGGAAGTTTAAACTACATGGCTGACTTCCGCGGGGACTTGATCTTCGACGGATTCGAGCCACTGCCGAGCGCGCTGCACTGTCACAACGAGCATGATCTAGCTCTGCCGTCGAACAGTGCCCTGGAGGCCGCACCCGCATCGGCTTCGACCCCTAATTCGGAGCCTACTGCACCGATCGAGGATGGGTGGTTGGACGCCGCCTCGGGGGCTGCGATCCCAACGGTGATCGAGCCGAACACCAGCCCCGCACTCTACGAGACTCGTGACTCCAGGGAGCGGGACTCCTCTTCGGACTCCGAACCCCCCGCATCCGATTGGGCACCGATCATGGAGTTTACTGTCGTGGATATCTTTCAGCACCCGCCTTTCGGCGATATTCTGAAGACACTAAAGTCTCTCTCTCTATCAAGAGAGCCCTGGCCGAGCTACGGTCAGCAAGGTTGGGATACGGACGATGAAGAAATTCAAAGCCCACCCACCACCCACCTTATAGCCACTGTCGACGATTTAACCGATATGCTCGACTTCGACTCCGAAGATATCGACGGTATGGACGCCGACGCAGGAGACGATGAAGAACCAGCCCCTATTGAGCCCTGGAAAGCCACCTCATCATACGACGTATCCATGGTGGACGCACCAAAAGATGACGACGAGGAGCGGAAGGACGCATCAAAGGCTTGTTCCCTCGAGAAGCAGTCAAAGCGGCGGCGCAAGCGCCTCCCCAAATCCCGCCTCAACAGAAATAACAATCACACAGACCCAGCGCTGGAGCATGGCAAACCGCTGCCGGACAACGGCAATCCGGATAATCAAACCGAACAAAAAAATTCTATCAAGGATAATAGTCCGGACGATATAACGCCGGACAGGCACCCGGAGCAGCAGAATGCCCATAAAAGGCTTGTTGCCACCGCGAGGAGTCTCAAAAAGCAGAAGCAAAGGCTCAGGGCTGCACAAGACACACTCCAAATCATATGGAGTAAAATACTCAACACAGCAGCGAGGTACGGCGACAATCGCCCCTCCAAGAGCTACCCAAAGCGGAAGCTGCTACCCGAATTCGATGAGGAGGCCTCAGACCCTCCACAACCAAACATCAAAGCAGCCACTTGGCCAGACAGACGACCCCTCTACCAACATAGGGCGGCATACAACGCCACTCACAATACAACACGCGACCCAGGCGAGGGCTCGCACCCAAAGGACGGTGCAACAAGATCCATCTATGAACCATGCAAGTGCGCCCCAGCATACAATGCAATACAACAAACATCCGAACAATGCGGCACACCCAGCTACAGGGGTGCTGCACACCCCCTGTGTTTCACCAATGAGGTGCTAGACCATGAATTCCCAAAGGGTTTCAAACCCGTATATAGAGGCATATGACGGAACAACAGACCCGGGGGGGTCTGGATGGAGGACTACATCCTCCATATCCATATGGCTCAAGGAGATGATCTCCACGCCATCAAGTACTTACCCCTCAAGCTCAAAGGGCCAGCTCGTCACTGGCTTAAAGGCCTTCCCGGAAGCTCCATTGGAAGTTGGGAAGAGCTCGAAGACGCCTTTCAGGCAAATTTTTAAGGGACTTATGTCCGACCTCCGGATGCGGACAATTTGAGTCATATAACTCAACAGCCCGGGGAGTCGGCTCGAAAGCTTTGGAACAGGTTTCTTACTAAAAAGAACCATATTGTCGACTGTCCGGACACCGAAGCCTTGGCAGCTTTTAAGCATAGCGTCCGTGGCGAATGGCTCGCCAGACACCTCGGCCAAAATAAGCCAAGAATGATGGCCGCATTAACAAACCTCATGACCCGCTTTTGCGCGAGTGAGGACAGCTAGCTAGCCAGATGCAGCACCAGCAACCCCAGTACATCTGAAGTTAGAGATGGAAACGGGAAATCAAGGCGCAACAGCAATAACAAACGCCGGAATAAAGAAGACAGCATGAAGGGCACGACAGTAAACGCCGGATTCAAAAGCTCTTGGCCAGGTCAGCAAAAGCCGCCCTCTAAATGAAGACGAGGACGAGCCTCCCAAGCACGACACTGGGGAACAAAAGAAATTTCCACCAGAAGTCAAAATAGTAAACGTGTTACACGTGATCAAGGGAAACAATGCGGCACTCCCAGAGAAATATACCCAAGTGCCTGTCACCGCGAAGTCCTGCCACTGGTCGTCTCAACCGACCACTTTCGACCATCGCGATTACTCAGCAAGTATCCGGCGTGCAGGGTGGGCTGCCCTGGTATTAGACCCAGTAATTGGTGGATATCACTTCACATGAGTATTGATGGACGGTGGCAGCAATCTAAACCTAATATATCA
Source organism: Triticum monococcum (assembly GCA_034509565.1). Taxonomy (NCBI): domain Eukaryota; kingdom Viridiplantae; phylum Streptophyta; class Magnoliopsida; order Poales; family Poaceae; genus Triticum; species Triticum monococcum. Next base: position 613,666,877 of record CM067845.1, on the reverse strand, counting down.
GGTTACAATCCGCGGGATGGGTTTACACCCAACAAAAATTCGCCATAGCAATACTACCTTTAAAGGAGTAACGCAGGCCCAGGGGCTCGCTGTACGGGCTCCCTACTACTACAAGTTATATTCGGCTCCCCCGATAACTTTCGTCGCGAGCATTTAACCTACCACATCGCTCCGTTCCGAAGTGGCTATCAAGCACTGCTCGGACGCGAAGCTTTCGCTCACTTTAATGCAATACCACACTACGCCTCCCTCACACTCAAGATGCCCGGTCCACGTGGCATCATTTCAGTGAACGGAAATATCAAGCGATCGTTGCGCGCCAAAGAGAGTGCGGCTGCCTTGGCAGCCGCACACTAAAGGCGCCCGAACAACCAAAAGCATCCAATAGGTCGTCAAGACCTCAAACACAACTAACAAAGTCCGGCGCCGCTACTTATACCGAATAAACGGTCACACCCCTATTTGCAAGGGGCTGAACGCGCGCAGACAAGTGGCAATCTTTTCTCATCTTGAATTATACATGGTTTCTTTAAAAACTATCTTTTTGCACGACAACTTTTTCACCTAAATTCCTCTCTTTTACAGACGATTGTCGTGCTACACCCATCCAGGATACGGCACAACGGAGACACAGGCGCAGACGTGTAGCAGGGACCCGCTCCAAGGATTCTTTTTGGATTAAGACCCTGCGTAAACCTTTTTTACTGTCTCTTGTTGATACATATCCACCGTTGAGAAGGATGCTGACATCTTGGCATGTGTCCATGCCAGAACAATGCACGTACCTGGACACAAGGGGCTTCTTACAAAGGCCATTATTCAGGCCCGGTTTATACCACAAAGACCGAATACCTTAGGGAGTGTTCGGCGTCGCGAGTTTGGCCCTATATGCATCACCTCCGGATGATTGTCTTTGGTCAAATGTTGGGTTTGCCCGGCTCCTGTGTTTTGGTGCCTTACGTTCCGCTTTACCGGCTAAGGTAGCACCAGGAGAACTACTGCAATTTTGCCCTGGTTCATCCGGACGAGCACCTCAGTAGAGAAAGCCGAAAACTGTCTGTCATGATATAGCGTGAGACTGGTCAACCACTCGATGACCTGTTGGAATGATAGAATTCCTCCGCCTTAACGAAGAGCCGCTTTCTGGCCAGGCATGTACGCACCCCGAGATCAGGAGAGTGCGGAGCCACCAGGGGCTATCTAGTAGCCCCACTGTCAAACTCCTATGGCTAAGTGAAAGTGCTAAAGCATTATAGTCCGGTTCCATCGCTCGCTCCGCTATCACCTCCTTAATAGGACCAAGACGTTGGGTTAAGTGTGAACGCGTGTTTTTGCGAGCACCTCCGCATTATGTGCGTGGGGGTTGAAGCCGACGGCTGCAATCTTTCAGGTTATACACATGTATACGTAAACGGCCGCCCAGGAGGCATCATATTACTTTCAGGCAAAAGTATAAAAATAGCCTTATAAAACTTTATAAAAGCATTTTCGCTTACAATGAGATTACATATCACTCAAACATAATATTTTTTGAGCACTGGGTCTCTATCAAACGAGCACCCTCAAGAACTTCTTCAAAGTAGTGCTCAGCAGCAATTCGGCCTATCGCCGAATCCCGCGCTGCAACAGTGGTGGCATCCATCTCCGCCCAGCATGCTTTAACATGGGCAAAGGCCATCCGTGAGCCCTCTATGCACGCCGACCTCTTCATCGCATTGATGAGCGGCACCACATCAAGGAACTGCTGCACCAAGCTGAAATAGTTGTTCGGTCTTGGCCTTTCCGGCCATAGCTGATCCACAACAGACCTCATGGCACGTCCGGACAACCTGTTCAGTTCGGCCCATCCGGCTAATTGGTCAGTCAATGAAAGTGGATGCTCGGGAGAATGGAATTGTGTCCAAAATAGCTGGTCCACTTCACAGTCCGTTTGACCCTGGAAGTATTTGACCGCATCGGCAGCGCTCGCCGCCAAATTCTTATACACATCCTCCGAACTCCATAGCAGATCCAGAGGGGCATACCATGGATCTCCGAATTTCCTCCGCAACATAAAGGATTTCCCAGCTACAATATCCCCGGCTTCCCGCAGCTCCTCCTTCTTTGCCCTCATAGCAGAGCAGAGGTCTTTTCTCGTCGCAGCAGCCTTCTCAAGGTCCGATGCCTTCGCCTGGTTTTCCTTTTCAAGAACCCGGCAATGGTTGGCAGTGGCTTTTAATTCTATGGCCATCTTGGCCATCTTATCTCGGCTCTCGCCATGCGCGGCCTTCTCGGCTTGCAACTCCCCGGCCGCCTTCAAAGCAGCCCCATTACCCAACCTTGATTGTTCCTTGGCTCGGGCAAGTTCTGCCCACAAGGCTTCAATAGTGGCAGCTCCATCTGCAATCACAACATATTAAAGATACTCGCATCATGCTGCTCTTCCTATGTGGCGTTTACCAGATAATGACACTTACCCTGTGCCTCGTCAAGCCTTTTGTTAACAAGCTCAATGTCGGCATCTGCCGCATCTAACTGTCGTTTTAAATAGGTAAACTCGCTAGTCCGGCTAGCCACCGGAGCTTCCATCACCTGCACATAGATGCAGTATGATTATTACCTGGGAATATGATCCTATGTTTGTCATCGTTTCCGATGACCACCAGAGTCTCAGGGGCTACTATCTACACAGGGCACACCTAGTATGTGCAGGACTATTATACATTATTTTACGTACCTGAAAGCCTATCAGTAGACTCATAAAAGCTTTATGCAATCCGCTTTTGGTGGACAAGATTCTCTCCATCACCGTATTCATCAGCATACGGTGTTCATCTGAGATGGCTGCTCGCCCCACCAACTCCCTCAGAACATCCAATTGCGCACCAGACGGTGTCAGACTCTTTTGTGTGTCCTCTTCGGGAGCCGGACACTGGGAGCTTTGGGGGTCAATGGGATTATCTTCTGGCCTCACCGGATTCGGAGAGGCCCTCCGCGACGACACTTCGGGGTCGCCCGCTTCTGGAGCGGAGGAGTCCGGAGGAGGCGTTTCGCTCTCCATCATCTCTGGAAGAAGATCCCCCAAAGACGAACTCATTTGAGAGGGGCTAAGGCCTGAACAACAAAGATATATGCGGTGGTTATTTTCTCCGAAGAAAAAGATGGCATACCTGTACAATTAAAGTATTTCGGGTCACTTACGACTCGCTGGAGGATTTATCCCCCCGCGGACTTAGTGCGGCAAAAGCACCCCCCGAGGTAGGACCCTCTGTGGGAGACTTCTTCTCCCGTTTGGAAGCTTCGGCTTCCGAATCCCCGGGCGCAGTCCTTTTCCTCCTCCGGTCGTCTTCCTTCATGGAGACGCTTGCTCCCTCGGTTAGAATGGGCAGCGTCGGGGGCCCGCGTCCGCCCATATTATCCTCCCCGGTATCTTCCTTCAAGGGCTCCGGGCAGGGTGCGACCTGGAGCATCTTTTCCAGTACTGGATTTTCCAAACCCTCGGGGAGGGGGGCCGGACACCGAATCAACTTCGCCGTTGTTAGCCAGTCCTGGTCAAAAAGCGAACTCTCAGAGATAACTTGGTAACAAATGAGAGATAGTATGTTCGGCCAGAAGATTCCTTACCTGTTCGGTGGTGCGGTTACTGCTCAGGCCCACGTCCTCGGTGATTTCCGGACACTCTACCTGAGGTCCGAAGAATGACTTGTACATCTCCTCGTCCGTCAGACCGAGGAAATTTTGAATAAATTTTGAATGACACGCGGTCCTTCGGGATTGAACTCCCACAAGCGAAGGGGCCGGTATTTGCAAGGCTGGACTTGACGAACCAACATAACTTGTATTACCACAGCCAGACTAAAATCTCCATTGAAGAGATCTCGAATGCGGCTTTGCAGAATAGGCATGTCCTTGGCTGGACCCCAGCTTCGACCTCTGCTGATCCATGACATCAGTTGTGGTGGAGGGGCCGAGCGGAAAACAGGGGCGGCCGCCCACTTGGCACTTCTAGGAGCCGTGATGTAGAACCACTCCTGTTGCCACAATTCAGACACCTCTGGAATGGAACCTTTGGGCCAGGGGGCTCCTGTCATCTTGCGTATTGAGGCACCTCCGCACGCTGCATGTTGCCCCTCGATCATCTTCGGCTTTACTTCAAAAGTCTTGAGCCACATGCCAAAGTGAGGGGTAACCCGGAGGAAGGCCTCACACACGACAATAAATGTCGTGATATGAAGAAAGGAGTCCGGAGCTAGATCATGGAAATCTAGCCCGTAATAATACATCAAACCCCTAACGAAAGGATCCAGAGCAAGGCCGAGACCTCGGAGGAAGTGGGAGACGAACACGACGTTCTCGTTGGGTTCGGGGGAGGGGACGGCCTGCCCTCGGGCGGGCAGCCGATGCGAAACCTCGGCGGTCAGATATCTGTCCTCCCTCAACTTTTTGATGTCTTCTTCCGTGACGGAGGAAGGCATCCATCGGCCTTGAAGGCTAGATCCGGACATGATTGAGGGTTCGGAGCACCTGACCTGAACCTTGGGTATTTGAACTTGAGGTGGGACCGTGGGGGAAGGATTTGATTGAGCATGGGAGGGAAAAAGTAAAAACCTTGTCCCTTTATAAAGAGGGTGAATATCAAGTGTCCTCTCCGTGGCCATTTGGACTTGCCTATAGTCTAGGAGTCCTAGAAGCGGTTGGGTTACCCACGCCCGTATTGATGAGAATCCCGGAATAAGGGGACACAATCTCTGCTTTAACAAGATGTGCGAAGGAAACCGCCTCGCATAACACGCTGAGATGGGACAGTAAAACGATTCGAATAAAGGCTTGGCCGTGGTATGATGTCACACTATGGAATATGTCAGCAGATTAGATTTGTGTAAATATTATTCTCTCTATGGCGATATGTGGAAACTTATTTTGCAGAGCCGGACACTATCTTTGTGTTCAAAATCTTTTATGAAGTACTTGGAGGAGGAACCCGCCTTGCAATGCCGAAGACAATCTGTGCACCGGACTCGTCGTCATTGAAGCCTGGTTCAGGGGCTACTGAGGGAGTCCTGGATTAGGGGGTGTCCGGATGGCCGGACTATACCTTCAGCCGGACTCCTGGACTATGAAGATACAAGATTGAAGACTTCGTCCCGTGTCCGGAAGGGACTTTGCTTGGCGTGGAAGGCAAGCTTGGCGATACGGATATGTAGGTCTCCTACCATTGTAACCGACTCTATGTAACCCTAACCCTATCCGGTGTCTATATAAACCGGAGGGTTTTAGTCCGTAGGACAACACAATCATACCATAGGCTAGCTTCTAGGGTTTAGCCTCTCTGATCCCGTGGTAGATCTACTCTTGTACTACCCATATCATCAATATTAATCAAGCAGGACGTAGGGTTTTACCTCCATCGAGAGGGCCCGAACCTGGGTAAAACTTCGTGTCCCTTGCCTCCTGTTACCATCCAGCCTAGACGCACAGTTCGGGACCCCCTACCCGAGATCCGCCGGTTTTGACACCGACACACCCCCACCCTGAACCCTAAGATAGATAGTGGGGTACCTCTCCGGCGAGCCCCCGTCCCCGCTGCGGGTGGTTCTTCCTTAACTCCGGCGAGCCCCCCAACCACTGAAAATCGACTGACCCAAAAGTCGATTCAGTCGACTGAAGTGTGGCTTAATCGGAGCAGAGCAGCAACACGAGCGAGGGGTAGAGCAGCAGCAGCAGCAGCTGGGCGAGCGACCGATCGAGCGAGAGCCGGAGCAGCAGCAGATCCGGCTGGTATGGCTGCCACCGCCGAAGGGGCCTCGCACTGGGGGAGAGCCGCCGTGGAGATGTCGCCCGCGGCGCCGGCTTCAAGGTAGCCGCTCCATGGGGGTGCGGGATGGAGCACCGTCAGTGCCGGGAGGTCGAGTTAAGTAGAAAGTGTGATGTGATGAGTGTACAACCTCTTTGGTGGCGCCGAGTAGGCCTCGGCTTCATCCGAGGAGTCGGTGATGATGCTGCAGTTCCGGTGGAGCAGGTTAAGGCAACGCTGTGGGGATGGAGCGGCCGTGATAGACGAGGCGATCGTCGGAGCAGCTCCTTGGAGGTGGAGGACGGGGCGGCTGAACCGGCGGGATGGCGAGATGGACGACAGATCCTCATCCGGGGAGGTGGACGAGGGACGTCGAGTTGTTGCGGTGGACGACATCGTAGGGGAAGAGGCTCCGGCTAGGCAGCGGTGACGTGGCGGACGGAGGAGGGTGGGGTTTCGCGGCTGGAACGGAGAGGTTATGGCGGCCTAGGATTTCAAATGGCGAAAAGGGGGCGATGGGAGGGGGTGAAGCATGACTTAGGAACGCGCTTGTCCAAAATGTAGGGTGTGTTACAAAAGTACCCCCCCCCCCACCGATTTGAACTAGCGGCCCTTTCGGCTCAGGGTTAGAAGGGGGATTTCACATGTCGGGATTTGGCAGCTGGAGGGAGTTTTCGCACGCGTTGTAATTTTGGGATAGCAAGGCGCGGGTTGTGAAGGCGCCAGTTTTGGAAGCACGATATCTGAATTTTCGGGATATAACAAGACGCGGGTTGAATTTTAGGGACAAGCCTAACATGTACTAATATTGTACTTGTACATACCAAATCAATTCGCACTTCCCTCACCCAAAAAGAAAATGAAAAAAATAAAACTATTCACACCACACAAAGAAAGAGTCTTGCCCCGTTTTACTATACAATCGCTATTCAAAGCTACTCCCTCCTTCCATCTATATAGGGCCTAATACATTTTTTGATGCTAACTTTGACCAAATATTAGAGCAATGATATATGACATGCAACTTACACAAAGCACACTGTTAAATTCGTCTATGAAAGGTTCTTTCAATGATATAATTTTCACATTGTGCATGTCATGTACTATTAATCTTGTCAATAGTCAAAGGCGGTCTTAAAAATCTCATTACGCCCAATATATATGGAAGGAGGGAGTATGAATCCATGTTATGTCCGATTAAATTTTTTCACTTGCTATATAATGCATGTAACCTACTCATACCAACATTTTAGTGCATTCCAAATGTCTATACTACCGCTGCAATTCGAACTAAATTTGAATTCGTTTCTCTATTTCAATAAGAATCTACAATCATGATTGTTGCCAACTTCAACCATCATAGTTTCCTTGCTATCCGCCAGATATAAATCAGACGGCCTATAATGCAGGATGGCAGGCACACCATCATCAACAACCTCGTTTTTTTATAAGAGTAGAGATAAAATATATTAAATGTAGTATACCATGTTCATAACCACACCATGTGTATCACCGTTATATATATTCACACATCCGTCAGTTTGAAACACTATGATAAATTCTTCAAATATCCGAATTCGCTTTTTATAATGAAGTACGTATGATCTCTATTCGTCTTTTACACCCACACAACCCTCTTATCTTTGTAGCTAGCACAAACTTTCTCTTGTGCATGCACACGCCCGCATCCCTCTCACCCTCCCTCGGCATTCTCTAGCTCCATCACGCAAATTCTTCTTTTCACTTTAGGCCGTTCACCCACGGTGTGTATAGGCCCCCCAGCTCCTTCTTTACGGCACACATCGATTGATATGCCTCTCTAGCCAGGTGTGCCTAGCACAAACACAAGCTTCCCCTCTTCTCTTGTCACCTTCCATGCCTCACTCCCACCACTCTTTTCATCGTTCTCGTACTCGCACACTCCTCCCCCTCGATATAGTATGCCTCTCGTACCACCTCCTACATCCATCCCTCTTTCTCTATCCTTCTCCTCGTGCCTCATTTGCTTCTAACACACACATGCATGTATACCGATCGATCTCCCAACATATACCTAGATCGACTTTAACTACCCCCCCCCCATTGATCGACGTACCTCACAAGTTATGTCTCTCCTTTCTCTTACAAAGGGTAATTGATCTTCCTATGTAGTTACGTCTGCTTACCACAGCCACATCGTCCCCCCTCATCATTCCTGCATGCCTCCTGACCCGTCTCTCACACGCACGTGCACAGACAACAAGCAGCCATCTCCTCTCTTATTGATATTGCGGGCGTGCCCTTCGTTTGTCTAGCAAGCCTATCCCACCATTTGTTAGAAGCAACTCCACTACCACCCCCTCCAACACTCTAGCTCTGTCTCTCTCCCAACCTTATTCATCTCCTGCACATATGCATGGATGCCGATCAATCTCCCTTAATACATGAGGCAGATCGATCTCCTTAATACATGAGGTAGGCATCTCTCCCCCTCCACACATATACCAGCCATTGTACCTCTATAGTTAATTGGGCCTCCCTCTTCCCCCACCACACACCAATAGTCGAGCGCTGCAGGTAGGTATCCATGCCACAGAGACAAACTGCACATGTCCCATCTCACGTTCCAGTAGGCCAGCCACTCTATATCTTTGACGTGGGCACACACAAATTCGATGGCACTCTTTATCGATCACACACACACACACATCATCCCTCTCTTCGATTCTATGGACACCTCAAGCCGATGATACCTCCACTCTCTTCTCGTGGATCGCCCCCTCTATATATATGTTATACCCAGGACTCTATTTCACACACATTGCATATGTTACATTTTTTGATTGACCCCCCATCCCACACACACACAAAAAAAACTCTCAAGAACCCACACACTATATCTCTCTAGGTTTGTATCTCTCTCACACAACCCCACGTAGGTGGTGTACGTATACAAGAAGAGAATAGGTGCACCGTGCACATACTCACGCTTCATGCCCAGCCACACCCGCACGGGTACACGGTGGAGCTCAGTTCTTCGCAGAAGCTGAATTTGTTTTTGAAACATCAAGTGGTCAGAGACTCGAAAACTTATTTGCCCATTAGTGACTTGTCAAGGCGGTGGATTTTAGTTTGTACGATAATGCTGCATCCACCTAAAGTAATGAAAGTTCTTACGTAAACTTCCTAGTAATTTCCTCTTCGTAGGTGCAGCATTACTCCTAACATTTGTAATATCAGTTTGAAACTTGTAATATTGCCGTGTCCTATTCCTGCGTTTTCAAAATCCTGCGAATCAAACAGATCCTGAGTTGGTGATGATGTTGTGCCTCCCATCTTTCACCAATAGCCGTCGGATCTAGATCTGACGCATACAAACCAAGCTTCTCCATTTTTGCAAAAAGATGCCCGCACTTGTTCCCTATTTACACACAAATCCTTGTCTCTCACAATCAGCCTCATCTCCTTCCCACTACATCTAGGAGTAGAAGGCCGTGGAAAAATCTGGCGTGATGGCCGCTGCTGGAGCCGTCCACCCCCAATCTTGGTGTTCCATGCAATGCACGGGCATCTACGCACGGGAAATTATGTCGAACAGGGCTAGTTGTAAGCAGGCTAGCTCTACAGCCATGATGGTAGTGACTGTAGATGGTGAGGCTGACTATGGTATGCCGAACACGGCGCCTATACTCAGGTGTCATCTCCGGCACAGGGTCTTGTCACTTCACTGTGAGGAGCAGCACATAATAATTTGACCAACGAATATTCACTGTGAGGAACTGCCTTTGGGTGAATGACATGTGACCCAGGGGGTGGCTGGCCCACCTATCATACAGCCAAAGGCAGGTGCAGTAGAGGGCCGAGGAGTAGTACGAAATCCTACGCACCTACGCACACTAACCTAGGGCTGAGTGATCACTCGAATCGCAAGATCAGTTGACTAGAAGCTACGCTAGAGCCATGGAGGCGATGAGCGCGAGCATCAGCCGGTTGTGCCAGATGGTCCACGATGCCGGCCTGTGGCCCGGCACCGAGGAACGTCTCTAGGTAGTATTGCTCGAGGCCGCCAGGGCGAGGGGCCGCTTGGACGACAACTTCGTCTCCTTGTTCGACGAGGTCCTCGTCGGTTTCCTCGACAAGTTCACCGTCGTCAAGAAGCTTGCGGACGACTTTGACGTAAGCCTCCAGCCGACGCGCCTAGGCTCTGCGATGCCCGCCACCCTCAACGGCCACTATGGTAACAACCTCTTCGACGCACTGGTGGCCCTGTGACTGCCCGCTGTCGCGCCGGAGAATGTCCACCTCGAGGTCGCGCTTGCCGCGCAGCGCCAGGCGCAGCAAGACACCATCGACATAATCACCCACGTCTACGCGCAAATCATCCACAAGGACTACTACATCCAAGAGGAGGACGATAGGACGCTGGCCTTCTTGGAGCACAGGGCAACCTTGGACGGCACTGTTCAGAAGCACGTTGAGCTCGCCGCCAACGCCGCTGCTCCTCACACGTCGGTTGGTGACCCGGCGCACTAGGGTGTGAGGATGTCGTTGAACGTTGATGGATCCGTATGTATTTTTATCTTTCCGTCAAATCCATGTAGTAGTATATGATACTACAGTAATTATCTTACCTTTCGCATCAACTTCATAATTTTCGTACGTACTCCATGCATGAACGGCGCCAGAACCAAACTTCTCATTACTCTAGGCAAAATCGTTATTTTCTATCTATCGGTCATGCCATGGAGCAGAACCAAATTTTACAAGTTACGAGTTCAAAAGGAAAAGCCTGCCGTGTTCGCGTCGCACCCCCACACGGTTGGTCCGACACACCGCTCAAGCGGGAATGCGTGCGGTGTTGCATTTTTACTTACAAGTGGGACCGCCGTTGAGCAAACCGACTATCGGCAAACCCCCACCCCGCACACCATGCGATGGATGAGAAAACGGGAGGGAGAAGAGATGGTTGTAGCACGGACTCCAAGAAAATTGGTGTCGGATGGGACTCGTGTGGGTGGCGTGTGCCGTACTGCTAGATGTGAATGCTAGTTATGGCCCATGCCACCCTACTATATCGAGCCTATATCGAGGTACGTAGAACAAATTTCCTGCAGTCCGTGCTCAGCCCTCCTCTATCTCTCTTCTCCGCCAACCAGCGGACGCACTGAGCCCATCGTCTGTTTGCTCACATGCCGCCCCACATGTCAGTGAAAACGCAAGAGGATCCACTGAACCTGCACATCTTTCACCTCGACGTGCTGGTGATGAAAAACAAATCCTATAAATATCTTTGGTGGCCGCTTTTGGAGTTACTCAAGAGTAGTAAGATTCTATTTATAGTTTAACCCAAGATGCACATCTCGTGGCTTCAACTACCACTTTATTTTCTTTCATGACATGACCTGGATGCTGGATGTCCCACGTGTCAACAAAAGGAGGAAGAACCCGACCAAATCTTCGGTTCTACTCTCGGATGAGATTAGTGCACTTGTTGATACTTCTACTAGAATAGAGGCTAGACATGAGACTAGATGCGAGGAAGCAACGTCTACTTCTTTACACTCGAAGAAGAAAGAAGCACGCAAGATCGAGCCTCCGCAGATCAATAATGAATGCATCGAGAAGACACTAATCCAACTTACAGGAGTAGTAAAATGTACTCTTGTGGTTCTTGTTTTCTTTGTTCTTGCTTTTCTAGTCAAAATTATCATTGGAGTTCGTGCAAAACGGAGGTCCGTTTGGGGTCGTGCGTTGGAATTGGCCTTACAAGTGGGACCGCAGGTAAGGAAACCGACTATCGACAAACCCCCACCTCGCCCGCCGCGCGATGGCTGAAGTTAGAGAAACAACGAGGTTGAAGAGATTGCTCTAGCACGGACTCCAAGAAATAATATGGTGTCAGATGAATGTCCTGGTGGTGGCGTGTGCCGTACTCCTGGACGTGAATGCTTGTTCTGGCCCATGCCACCCTAGTACTCCTACTACTTACTCCTACTATATAGTACTAGTATCGAGGATTCGAGGTGCTGGTTACGTACAGGGAACATATTAACATATGGTTACAGTAAAAAAACCCGCCCAACGCGCGAAGCATGTGAAGCTAGTACAAATAGTGTACTACTATTGTTGATTGGCCTCATCCGATAACCTGTTGCAATGCACGTACAATTATGTATTCGGAAAATATTTTTTTGCCTCGTCGCACCACTCACTTAGAGAAGCGACTCGAAAGCCATTCATAAATTTAGTAAGTTTATCACACGCATATCATTTTATTACATACAACAGGTCATCAAGCCACATCGACAACGAGGATACATTATAAATACAAAAGTTTTCACCACACAACAAATAACAAGCCATGAAATGAACTTCAACTCAACCATTCCGCGGCGTTGGAAACGCTTGCTTTGAACCACAAGTGATTCTCTGGGACGGGCCATCCATTGTCGATCTGGAGACCAACGCAGGACTGATCATCCAGGCTGAAGCGGCCTACTATATCAGTACCAGGGTAGGGAACCACCCAAATGTCCGAGGTATAGACACATTTGCTTCTCATAAATGTGTCAATAGCAGTTGGATCGCCTTTCACCATCATCGGATAGTTTGGTCCAAGGAACAGCGAGTTTTCTCCAAGGCTATCAATTCTGTGCCAGGGAGAAGGAGTTGGCGCTAGCACACTAGTATCCATCCCGAATACCATGCAACGGGTGTTGGAATAGGTCCGGAGAGTGCGACCATGGGAGACACCTGCTTCCTTAGCAGTAACATCATCAGTGGGCTGTATACACACAAGAAGAGGTGATCCATCGGAATTAGTTGCCAGGCGCCACAGGGCGCTGCTCGTGATCATCACCATCGGCATCTCCCCCTTGGTTATAAATTTTTTCAAGTATAGGTGGTGGGCTGTTCACAAGACCTTGGAAACACAAGAAGAAGGTTAATTAGTAAAGGGAAACTTGCTAACCCGCATGCATGTGGATGAAAAAAGTATAATTACGGTGGAAGACAAACGTACCGAAACTACGAGGATACCGTGCAAAAAGAGTGCCACGAGTGGTGGCAGCAAACACAAGGCCCTCGTATTGAATTGCATCACAGTACTCATTCGTGTGCAGAAACTAGTTTTTGAGCAATGTCCATCGAGTCAAACCACTAAGGATGGCAACAAGCTTGTCGAAGATAGCAACAACTTCATAGTTGTTGTAATTCCAAGAGCGGTTGGGAACTCGACAAATTGCTATCTTCCGTAGAAGACAATCACCATGATCATATTTGAACGCACGTACATTACCCGTGTGCTCAACCTCTGGTAGTGTGCTGAGATTTTTGGAAGTGGAACCAGGTGACGAGTGTACACATTCACAAGTTCCCACTCGCAGTTGGACCCAATGTAAACAACCCAATCTCCATTTGCACCCGCCCAAGCCTTGCCCTCAAGCGATGGCATCTTAACATCATACGTATCATTATCAAGCAGCATCAACTTGCACAGGGCGAGGCCTCCGTTGTGCCGGCGCCAGTCATCAGGGTCACGGCGAAGAAGATAGGGGAGATCAAACCGCTCCTTGACTCTTGGGTTCTTTGTAATGATGTTATTAGTTGAGCCGAGAATGGGCTTGAACGAACCTGCCATGCTAGCCAAGGTGATGACGTCGCACCGATCAATGAGTTCCTCCACCACGTCATCTTTCAGATCAGGGCAAGAATAACGGGGTCGTTTCCGGCCTGTTCCCTCCATGGAGAAGACGATCGAACAATGGCAGAAGAAAGGGTGAAGGGCTGAAGGAACATGGAGGAGGGAGAGGAAGAGCATGCGAAAGCAGTTCCAAATCGAGAGGGAAAGGCGAAGAGTCGGTGGACGATTGCGAGTTTGCCACGGTTCACGAAGAGGCGCCCCGGCCTACACGTCCATTCGGAAATACTCCTACTACTCGCCGTCGTCTCACTGATATGTTGGAACGGGACCACATGTCAACGAAACATGGTGTGTAATTTCTCGTGCAAAATGCGATCTGGCCGCGTTGGCCCGAGGTGCCGCATTAGTTATCGACCTTTATTTTTTTAATGGCGTGCCGATCAATTTTGAAGCACGACTAACTGGTACTGTACATGGAGAGGATGATAGCAGGGACCCGCCAAGGTCATGGCAATACGAAAGCAAGTGTCTCCTTATTTCAAGCCAATAAAAAAATGGCTCCTCCTAGTGGATTTCCAACATCTGGGTCCCATGCCATTGTCAACGTAGTCGATAAACGAAAGAATTGCACAACGAGCGGCTGCCACCAGGGACCCAGCAGCTCGCCCAGTTATTTTTGTTTTGGGTTAATTTGATAAATGCCACTCCAAATCTGGTTTATCCGAGAAATGCCACTGCAATTTCCAAACTTTGAAAAATGCCATTTCTAGTGGCATTTTTCGAAGCCTGGAGTGGCGTTTTTCAAAGTTTGCAAACTGCAGTGGCGTTTTTCAAAGTTTGCAAAAATTGCAGTGGCATTTTTCAAAGTTTGGAAATTAGAGTGGCATTTTTATGAATCGCCATAATTGGAGTGGTATTTATCTAATTTGTTTTTGAGACGGAAGCAGGGTGTCAACTGGGTGGTGCTGGACACTCTGGCCTGTCTCGACAGCCTTTTCTTTTATGTTTACCACATACCAGCCCAGTAGTTTTTTTTTTCTTTCTAAAAATGGCTAGCCCAGTTCTTTTGTGATTTGTCAAGTAAGTCGCTTTATCAGGCCTGCTGGGCTACAAATCTTTCAAGACGAGGAGAGCTTCATTTGGCTGGCCGAGAAAATGGCCTATCAGTAATGAGAAATGGACTGTACATTTTTAAAACACATCAAACCGGCAATTTTTTTCAAATATCTTTTTTTCATTTCGAGATTTTCAATTGCATTGATTTCTATGCGTGGACAATTTATTGGATTTTATATTGATATACATTTATTTTTAAAATCAGTCTAAATGTGACTCGAAATTTCGGAATTAAAAACAGTTCAGAAAGCACCGACATATGCAAAATTTCATATAATTTTTTAGCTGTGGCCACAATATGGGCTGTAATGCTAACATAAAGAATATGGGCTCCAAAAAAACCATAAGAATTAGCAAATGGGCTGTACTTTATTTAAAATAATGGCAGATGGGTTGTATGTTGTTTTCCACATATTTGAGGCTTTCCACAGATGGCATGTATACTGTTGGATGTCCATCCAACGGCCGTCGTGCTTCTTCAATCTCTGCTCTTCCTGCTCCAGCCGCTCAAACAAGCGCCGGCGGGACTGCCTGCTCCCTCCTCCCCGCGGCCGGCTGTGCTGCCGCGCAGGCCTCACCGCCCCACCATACTCCCATCGCTGGCCTAGCCATCCCTCTACTCACCCACACCTGCTGTTATTCTCCGGCGACGGCAGACGAACTAGTAAACCCTCGTACAGTCGTACTCCCCTCCGTGTGGGAAACAAAAACAACGGCCGAGTCTTCCCTGCCTCCGTGTCGTTCCCTTCCTAGGCCTCGCCGTCATCCACCGCCCTGGTGCTCTCGGCGTGGCGTGGTCAGCGTGGTCAACGACCGACATGCATCTGAAGTGGACTGTATGTGGAGAGGCTGACAACTGGGTCCACGGCCGCACGCAAGGAAATGCCTCCTTATTATGGGCAAAATAATGATTTCCTCCACCTGACATGTAGGACCCACCGAAACGGCCTCTGTATTTCGCGAAAAAAACGTTACTGCCGCTGACAGCTCGGACCCACCAGCTATATGTTCGCACACAAGGAAGTGCCCCCTTATTACGCACAAAAAAATGAATACTCCCCTGCTAGCTGGGACCCAGTATAGTGGGCATACTAAGTTGACGGGGATGAAGGGCTTTGTCAACTTAGTCAATATGCATGATTCTAGCTCGACTGACCATACGATGTCCATCCAACGGCCGTAGTGCTTCTTCAACCTCTGGTCTTCTTGCTCTAGCCGCCCAAAGCACCGCCGGCCGTGCCGCCTGCTCCTGCCTCCTGTGGCCGGCTGTGCTGCCGCGGAGGCCTCACCGCCCCCATACTACTCCCACCGCTGGCCAGGCCATCCCTCCACTCCACTCACCCACACCCCCTGTTATTCTGCGGCGATGGCAGCGCAGCCGAACCAGTGAACCCTCGTACTCCTCTCCGCGTGGGCATCCACTGTCGCGTCTTCCCTGACTCCGCGTCATCCCCTTCCTAGGCCTCGCCGTCGTCCACCACCGTGGTGCTGTCGGCGTGGCGTGGTCAATGTGGTCAATGACCGAATTCCATCGGAAGAATACTGTACGTGGAGAGGCTGACAGCTAGGTCCACGGCAGCCGCAAGGAAGTGCCTCCTTATTACGCGGAAAATAATTATTCCTCCACCTCATAGCAGGGATCCACCGGCCTCCCACCAGTATATCGCGAAAAAAACATTTGCCCCTGACTGCTGGGACCCACCCGACGGGCCACCGTATTTCGCGAAAAAAACATTCCCCCTGCTGTCAGCTCGGACCCACCGAAAGTGCCTCCTTATTACGCACAAAAAAATGAATACCCCCCTTCTATCTAGGACCCACCTTAGTGGTAGGCTGACTTGTGGGCCTACTAAGTTGACGGGGACGAAGGGCTTTGTCAACTTAGTCAGTATGTACGATTCTAGCTCCAGTGACCGTACGATGTCCATCCAACGGTCATAGTGCTTCTTCAACCTCTGGTCTTCTTGCTCCAGCCGCCCAAACCAGCGCCGATCGTGCCTAGTGCTCCTGCCTCCCGTGGCCGGCTGCGATGCGGCGGAGGCCTCACCGCCCCTACTACTCCCACCGCTGGCCAGGCCATCCCTCTACTCACCCACACCCCCTGTTATTCTGTGGCGACGGCAGCCTCACACCGCAACGAACCAGTGAACCCTCGTACTCTTCTACGCGTGGGCATCCACTGCCACGTCTTCCTCGGCTTCGCGTTGTCCCCTTCCTAGGCCTCGCCGTCGTCCACCGCCCTGGTGCTCTCGGCGCGGCGTGGTCAACATGGTCAAGGAACGGCTTCCATCGGACATGGACTGTACCTGAAGAGGCTGACAGCTGGGTCCACGGCCGCAGCAAGGAAGTGCCTCCTTATTACATGCAAAATAATTATTCCTCCACCCGACAGCGGGGACCCATCGGACGGGCCACCAGTATTTTGCGAAAAAATCATTTCCCCTGACTGCTGGGACCCACCGGACGGGCCACCATATTTCGCGAAAAAAACGCCCCCCCCCCCCCCCCGCTGTCAGCTCGGACCCACCGGAAGTGCCTCCTTATTACGCACAAAAAATGAATACTCCCCCGGCTAGAAGGGACCTACCTTGCTGGGAGGCTGACTTGTGGGCCTACTAAGTTGACGCGGACGAAGGGCTTTGTCAACTTAGTCAATATGAACGATTCTAGCTCCAGTGACCATATGATGTCCATCCAACGGCCGTAGTGCTTCTTCAACCTCTGGTCTTCTTGCTCCAGCCGCCCAAAGCAGCATCAGTCGTGCCACATGCTCCTGCCTCCCGTGGCCGGCTGTGCTGCCACAGAGGCCTCACCGCCCCTACTATTCCCACCATTGGCCAGGCCCTGCGGCGACGGCAGCCTCATACCTCAGCCGAACCAGTGAACCCTCATAGTCCTCTCCGCGCGGGCTTCCACTGCCGCGTCGTCCCCTTTCTAGGCCTCGCCGTCGTCCACCGCCGTGGTGCTCTCCGTGCGGCGTGGTCAACGCGGTCAAGGAATGACTTCCATCGAAAGAGTACTGTACGTGGAGAGGCTGACAGCTGGGTCCACGGCCACAGCCCAGTTTTTTTTGTGATTTGCCAAGTAAGTCGCTTTGTCAGGCCTTTTGGGCTGCAAATCTTTCAAGACGAGGAGAGCTTTCATTCGCCTGGCCGAGAAAATGGCCCATTAGTAATGAGAAATGGGTTGTACATTTTTAAAACACATCAAACCGGCAATTAGTTTCAAATATCTTTTTTTTCATTTCAAGATTTTAAATTACATTAATTTTTATGCGTGGAGAATTTGTTGGATTTTATATTGATATACATTTATTTTTAAAATCAGTTTGAATGTGAGTCAAAATTTCGGGATTAAAAACAGTTCGGACCGCACCGAAATATGTA
This sequence comes from Triticum monococcum, assembly GCA_034509565.1. NCBI lineage: Eukaryota > Viridiplantae > Streptophyta > Magnoliopsida > Poales > Poaceae > Triticum > Triticum monococcum. The sequence continues at coordinate 613,648,981 of CM067845.1, read as the reverse complement.
AAATTTCGTATAATTTTTTAACCGTTGCCACAATATGGGCTATAATGCTAACAAAAAGAATATGGGCTCCAAAAAAACCTTAAAATTAGCAAATGGGTTGTAAATTATTAGAAATAATGGCAGATGGGTTGTATGCTGTTTTCCACGGATTTGAGGCTTTCCTAAAAAAAGGTTGACGCACAAGCACTGACTGTTGGATGTCCATCTAACGGCCGTCGTGCTTCTTCAATCTCTGCTCTTCCTGCTCCAGCCGCTCAAACAAGCGCCGGCGGGACTGCCTGCTCCCTTCTCCTCATGGCCGGCTGTGCTGCCGCGCAGGCCTCACCGCCCGACCGTACTCCCATCGCTGGCCTAGCCATCCCTCTACTCACGCACACCTGATGTTATTCTTCGGCGACGGCAGACGAACCAGTAAACCCTCGTACAGTCGTACTCCCCTTCGCATCGGAAACAACTGCCGAGTCTTCCCTGCCTCCGTGTCGTCCCCTTTCTAGGCCTCACTGTCGTCCCCCGCCCTGGTGCTCTTGGTGCGGCGTGGATAACGTGGTCAAGGAACGACTTCCATCGGACGTGGACTGTACGTGGAGAGGCTGACAGCTGGGTCCATGGCCGCAGCAAGGAAGTGCCTCCTTATTATGCGGAAAATAATGATTCCTCCACCTGAAAGCTGGGACCCACCGGACGGGCCACTGTATTTTGCGAAAAAACATTTCCCCCTGACTGCTGAGACCCACTAGCTACATCTTCGCACGCAAGGAAGTGCATCCGGGCAAAAAAAAATGATTCGCCCCTGACTGCTGGGACCCACCAGCTACATCTTCGCAGGCAAGGAAGTGCCTGACAGTCGGGACCCACCTGGTTGAAGCGTACGTAGCGTTGTCATTCTGGTTGCGAACGTGTACGTACATACTGGTCGATGTAGAGGCGCGCACGTGTCGTAGTAGAGGCGCGCACGTGTCGTACTAGAGGCGCGCACGTAGCATGTACACGTACATATAGCGGCCAGGGTGCAAGAAAGAAAATACGGCCACGTATGTGTACATACGGCCGGGGTCTCGAATGCGTACTCGCGCATACGTACGGCCAGGGCTCGTGTACATGGCTGGGTCGGAATGGAGAAACAGCATTGTCGTCGTGTTCATGGGGAGGCAACGGAATGCGTCGTGTTCATGGGGAGGCAACGGTGCGTCGTGTTCATGGGGAGGCAACGGAATGCGTCGTGTTCATCGGGAGGCAACGGAACGCGTGGGAGCCAACCAGCTGGGTCAGAATGGAATGCATGGTCGTGTTCATGGGAGGGCTTGGATGGAACAGGCGATGAAAACGAGGCCTGGCGTACTGCACAATGGAGGAAACAGACCTCCTACGTTCGGAACGGGGTCCTGTTGATCGGGAGGGGTCTGGCGTACCGCAAAACGGAGGAAACGGACCTCCTACGGTTGAAGCGGGGGTCCTGTTCATCGGGGGGGTGTGGCGTACCGTAAAACGGAGGAAACGGACTTGTGTTGGAGCGCTACGGTCGAAACAGGGGTCCTGTTCATCGGGAGGGGTGTGGCGTACCGCAAACGGGACTCCACGGGATACTGTTCATATCCACCGTCGACCCCCTCCATCCTCCACGAGCTACTGTTCATCCACCGTCGACCTCCTCCAGCCTCCACCTGCGACTGTTCATCCACGGGCTCCTGTTCATCCAGCCTCCACCGCGCGCTACTCCACCGGCTACTGTTCAACCAGCCCTCTCCACGGGCTCCTGTTCAACCACCCCTCCACGGGCTACTGTTCATCTTGCCCTCCAACGTCTACTGTTCATCCTGCCCTCCACGGGGTGGTCCTGTTCATCCAGCCCTCCACGGGGCCCTGTTCATCCAGCCCCAACCCGCTCGATCGATCGGGGTCCTGTTCATCCAGAGGCAACACCACGGGGTCCTGTTCATCCACCCCCACCGGGAACTGTTCATCCACCCCCCCCCCTCGCGCGCAACGCTCACTGTTCATCCAGAGGCAGCATCGATCGGCTTCAGTTAGCAGCAGTAGCGAAGGAATCGCTCGATCGGGTTCAGTTAATAGCCATCGATCGATCGCTCGGGTTCAGTAACGCGTAGCCTACAGTGCAATCACTCGGGTTCAGTTAGAGCCCAATGCCTCGCTCGGGTTCAGTTAGAGCCAACGCCTGGCACACACGCGCGTACGTGTACGAGAGAAGCGTGCATCGCTCGGCCCCGACCTCCCACCTTAACCGGGAACTCCCCGAAATTTTCCTCGCCCTCGCTTCTACCACGTTTTTTTCCGTCATGGACGGCCCAAAGAATGTCATGCAGCTGCGTCTCCAGCCCGCCCAGGACGAAAAGCCCATTTTCTGTCATGATTTTTTGTCATGGAAGTAGGAGCCCACCACATCTATGATGATACCGGGTTTTGTCACAATTATCGTCATAGAAGTGTCATATGTATGACAGAAAAAAAATTCGTTCGGCCCAAAATGTCACGGATGTGTCTTTTTTTTTGTAGTGAGTCTTAGTTATCTTGCCCGTGAGGCCTGGTTCGCAAGCATCAAGTGATTCCAAAAGCCCATCCGCATGGAGTTCCTTCATGCGCTTTACACCAATATGATCTAAACGGCAGTGCCACAAAAAAGTTGCACTATCATTATAAAACTTATATCTTTTGGCTTCATTACCATGAATACGTGTATCACTACTATCGAGATTCAACAAAAATAGACCACACATCAAGGGTGCATGACCATAAAATATATTACTCATATAAATAGAACAACCATTATTCTCTTATTTAAATAATAACCGTCTCGCATCAAACAAGATCCAGATATAATGTTCATGCTTATCGCTGGCACCAAATAACAATTATTCATGTCTAAAACTAATCTCGAAGGTAGATGTAGTGGTAGCGTGTCGACGGCGATCACATCAACTTTGGAACCATTTCCCACGCGCATCGTCACCTCCTCCTTATCCAATTTTCCCTTAATCCATAGCCCCTGTTTCGAGTTGCAAATATGAGCAACAGAACCAATATCAAATACCCAGGCGCTACTATGAGCATTAGTAAGGTACACATCAATAACATGTATACCAAATATACCTTTCACTTTACCATCCTTCTTATCCGCCAAATACTTGGGGCAGTTCTGCTTCCAGTGACCAGTCCCTTTGCAATAGAAGAACTCAGTCTCAGGCTTAGGTCCAGACTTGGGCTTCTTCACTTGAGCAGCAACATGCTTGCCATTCTTCTTGAAGTTCCCCTTCTCCCCTTTGCCCTTTTTCTTGAAACTAGTGGTCTTGTTAACCATCAACACTTGATGCCCCTTCTTGATTTCTACCTCCGCAGCCTTTAGCATCGCGAAGAGCTCGGGAATTGTCTTATCCATCCCTTGCATATTATAGTTCATCACGAAGCATTTGTAGCTTGGTGGCAGTGATTGAAGAACTCTGTCAATGACACTATCAACCAGAAGATTAACTCCCAGTTTAGTCAAGTGATTGTGATACCCAGGCATTTTGAGTATATGTTCACTGACATAACTATTCTCCTCCATTTTGCAGCTGTAGAACTTATTGGAGACTTCATATCTCTCAATCCGGGCATTTGCTTGAAATATTAACTTCAACTCCTAGAACATCTCATATGCTCCATGACGTTCAAAACGTCGTTGAAGTCCCGGTTCTAAGCCGTAAAGCATGGCACACCGAGCTATCGAGTAGTCATCAGCTTTGCTCTGCCAGACATTCATAACATCTAGACTTGCTCCTGCAGCGGGTTTGGCACCCAGCGGTGCTTCCAGGACGTAATTCGTCTGTGCAGCAGTGAGGATAATCCTCAAGTTATGGAACCAGTCCGTGTAGTTGCTACCATCATCTTTCAACTTAGCTTTCTCTAGGAACACATTAAAATTCAAAGGAACAGTAGCATGGGCCATTGATCTACAACAACATAGACATGCAAAATACTATCAGGTACTAAGTTCATGATAAATTAAAGTTCAATTAATCATATTACTTAAGAACTCCCACTTAGATAGACATCCCTCTAGTCTTCTAAATGATCATGTGATCCATATCAACTAAACCATGTCCGATCATCATGTGAGATGGAATAGCTTTCAATGGTGAACATCACTATGTTGATCATATCTACTATATGATTCACGCTCGACCTTTCGGTCTCAGTGTTCCGAGGCCATATCTGCATATGCTAGGCTCCTCAAGTTTAACCCAAGTATTTTGCGTGTGCAAAACTGGCTTGCACCTGTTGTATGTGAACGTAGAGCTTATCACACCCGATCATCACGTGGTGTCTCGGCACGACGAACTGTAGCAATGGTGCATACTAAGGGAGAACACTTATACCTTGAAATTTAGCAAGAGATCATCTTATAATGCTACCACCGTACTAAGCAAAATAAGATGCATAAGGGATAAACATCACATGCAATCAAATAAGTGATATGACATGGCCATAATCATCTTGTGCCTTTGATCTCCATCTCCAAAGCACCGACATGATCACCATCGTCACCGGCTTGACACCTTGATCTCCATCAGAGCATCGTTGTCGTCTCGCCAACTATTGCTTCTACGACTATCGCCACCGCTTAGTGATAAAGTAAAGCAATTACATGGCGATTGCATTTCATACAATAAAGCAACAACCATATGGCTCCTGCCAGTTCCCGATAACTGTTACAAAACATGATCATCTCATACAACAATTTATATATTATCACGTCTTAACCATATCACATCACAGCAAGCCCTGCAAAAGCAAGTTAGAAGTCCTCTACTTTGTTGTTGCAAGTTTTACGTGACTGCTACGGGCTTCTAGTAAGAACCGTTCTTACCTACACATCAAAACCACAACGATTTTTCGTCAAGTGTGATGTTTTAACCTTCAACAAGGACCGGGTGTAGTCAAACTCGATTCAACTAAAGTTGGAGAAATAGACACCCACTAGCCACCTGTGTGCGAAGCACGTCGGTAGAACCAGTCTCATGAACGTAGTCATGCAATGTCGGTCCGAGCCGCTTCATCCAACAATACCGCCGAATCAAAGTAAGACGTTGCTTGCAAGCAGTATGACTATTATCGCCCACAACTCATTGTGTTCTACTCGTGCATATAACATCTATGCATAGACCTGGCTCGGATGCCACTGTTGGGGAACGTAGTATTTCAAAAAAATTGCCTACGATCACGGAAGATCTATCTAGGAGAAGCATAGCAACGAGTGGGGAGAGTGTGTCCATGTACCCTCATAGATCGAAAGCGGAAGCGTTTAGTAACGTGGTTGATGCAGTTGAACGTCTTCGCGATCCAACCGATCCAAGTACCGAACGTACGTCACCTCCGCGATCAGCACACGTTCAGCTCGATGACCTCCCTCAAACTCTTGATCCAGTTGAGGTTGAGGGAGAGTTCCTTCAGCATGACGACGTGGTGACGGTGATGATGAAGTAACCGGCGCAGGGCTTCGCCTAAGCACTACGACGATATGACCGAGGTGTGTAACTATGGAGGGGGGTCACCGCACAAGGCTAAGAGAAACTTTGGTGTGTCTTTGGGGTGCCCCCTCCCACGTATATAAAGGAGAGGGGGAGGAGGAGACCGTCCAAGGTGTGGTGTGCCAAGGGGGGGGAGTCCTACTTGGACTCCCGGTCCAAGTAGGATTCGCCCCCCCCCCTTTCCTATTCCAAGAAGGAGAAGGGTGAAAGAGAGGGAGGAGAAGAAGGAAAGGCCCCCCAACCCTAGTCCAATTCGGATTGGGCTTGGGAGGGGGGGCGCCTCCACCTGGCTGCCGCCTCCTCTCTTACACTAGGGCCCATGAAGGCCCATTAACCCCCCGAGGGTTCTGGTAACTCCCCGATACTCCGTAAAATGCCCGAACCTATCCGAAACCATTCCGGTGTACAAAAATAACCTTCCAATATATCAATCTTTATGTCTCGACCATTGCAAGACTCCTCGTCATGTTCGTGCTCTCACCCGGGACTCCGAACAAACTTTGGTATGTCAAATCACATAACTCATAATACAAATCGTCATCGAACGTTAAGCGTGCGAACCCTACTGGTTCGAGAACTATATAGACATGACCGAGACACATCTCTGGTCAATAAGAAATAGCGGAACCTCGATGCTCATATTGGTTCCTACATATTCTACGAAGATCTTTATCGGTCAAACCGCATAGTAACATACGTTGTTCCCTTTGTCATTGGTATGTTACTTCCCCAAGATTCAATCGTTGGTATCATCATACCTAGTTCAATCTCGTTACCAGCAAGTCTCTTTACTCGTTACATAATGCATCATCCCGTAACTAACTCATTAGTCACATTGCTTGCAAGGTTTATAGTGATGTGCATTACCGAGAGGGCCCAGAGATACCTCTTCGATACACGGAGTGACAAATCCTAATCTCGATCTATGCCAACTCAACAAACACCATCGGAGACACCTGTAGAGCATCTTTATAATCACCCAGTTATGTTGTTACTTTTGATAGCACACAAGGTGTTTTTCCGTATTCGGGAGTTGCATAATCTCCTAGTCAGAGGAACATGTATAAGTCATAATGAAAGCATTAACAATAAAACTAAATGATCATTTGTGCTAAGCTAACGGATGGGTCTTTTCCATCACATAATTCTCTAATGATGTGACCCCGTTCATCAAATGACAAAACATGTCTATGGCTAGGAAACTTAACCATCTTTGATTAACGAGCTAGTCAAGTAGAGGCATACTAGGGACACTCTGTTTGTCTATGTATTCACACATGTACTAAGTTTCTGGTCAATACAATTCTGGCAAGAATAATAAACATTTCTCATGATATAAGGAAATATAAATAACAACTTTATTATTGCCTCTAGGGCATATTTACTTCACCACCAGCTAGCCACAAGCGTGGAGGGCATGCCCTACCCCCTGGGCGTGCCTCTTGACCTTGTGGGCCCCCTGGCAGGCCTTCGTTTCCGTCGCCGTCTCAAGGCGGAACCTGGGCAGAACCAATCTAGGGCTCCGGCGGAGCTGTGCTGCCGGGGAAACATCCCTCCGGGAGGGGGAAATCATCATCATCGTCATCACCATAAATCCTCTCATCGACAGGGGGTCAATCTCCATCAACATCTTCACCAGCACCATCTCCTCTCAAAACCTAGTTCATCTCTTGTATTCGATCTTGGTCCCAAAACCTCAGATTGGTACATGTGGGTTGCTAGTAGTGTTGATTACTCCTTGTAGTTGATGCTAGTTGGTTTATCCGGTGGAAAATCATATGTTCATATCCTTAATGATAATTAATACTCCTCTAATTATGATTATGAATATGTTTTGTGAGCAGTTATGTTTGTTCCTGAGGACATGGGAGAAGTCTTGTTATAAGTAATCATGTGAATTTGGTATTCGTTCGATATTTTTATGAGATGTATGTTGTCTCTCCTCTAGTGGTGTTATGTGAACGTCGACTACATGACACTTCACCATTATTTGGGCCTAGGGGAAGGCATTGGGAAGTAATAAGTAGATGATGGGTTGCTAGAGTGACAAAAGCGTAAACCCTAGTATATGCGTTGCTTTGTAAGGGGATGATTTGGATCCATATGTTTCATGTTATGGTTAGGTTTACCTTAATACTTCTTTCGTAGTCGCGGATACTTGTGAGAGGGGTTAATCATAAGTGGGAAGCTTGTCCAAGGAAGGGTAGCACCCAAACACCGGTCCACGCACATATCAAATTATCAAATTAACGAACGCAAATCATATGAGCATGATGAAAACTAACTTGACAACAATTCACATGTGTCCTCGGGAGCGCTTTGCTTTATATAAGAGTTTGCTCAGGCTTGTCCTTTGCTACAAAAAGGATTGGGCCACCTTACTGCACCTTACTTTATTTACTTGTTACCCGTTACTATTTATCTTATCACAAAACTAGCCGTCACCGATAATTTCAGTGCTTGCAGAGAATACCTTACTAAAAATCACTTGTCATTTCCTTCTCCTTGTTGGGTTCGACACTCTTACTTATCGAAAGGACTACGATAGATCCCCTATACTTGTGGGTCATCACCTATCACACTAGCTTGCACGACAACAACTAGAGACATCGTTGTGCACAGTTCTTCAAGACCAGTATCCCCCGTCGGCTGTGATGATGTGGATTTGAACCAAGGAGAAGACCTAGTCTTGGTAAGACGAACCTTTTTCACAACATTCTTATGTTTTATCGGGCTGCAAAAAACAAAAGGGGGGAGAAGGAAAATCAGTTATCATATCCTAGTATTGAAAATTACTAGCCTAATTTGACTAAGTTATCTATGTTGAAGAAACAAGTTATTAATGTAAATTACCAGACAATTTTGACTAAGTTATATATGTTGAAGAAAACAAGCTATCAGATATTACTGATGTAAATTATTGGCCTATTTTAACTAAGTTATCCATGTTGAATAAATAAGTTATCATGCTAGTAAGGTAAAATATCAGCCTATTTTTTACTAAGTTATCTATGTTGAAGAGAACAAGTGACACTAAAAATGACCGAGAACGCGAGAATCACCTCGATGTGATATCACAGTTCCTCGTCTGCTGCGGTGCTTACATGAGACCTATTGCAAGCAAAATCGGTATGTCTTTTATATGAAAAGAGAGAAAAAGATGGAAACTCAGAAATGAAAATACCTTGTTCTTGAGACACATGGTGACGCCTTACCCATATAATTTTTTTTGGATAGATGCCCTGCATTAAAGAAGAAGTCAAAAAAGTGGTTGGAGCAAAAAAAATGTAGAAATGAAAGGGGAATAAATAGAGGTACAAGTTATCAAAAGTTATAGTACTGGAAATACCGTACAACAACTAAACCTACCATGCAGTGACCATATAAAAAATTAATATTACAAAAGATAAAACTGAAACAAAGAAGTGAAAATACTGTGATAGATCACCTGCGCGGATCCTGCTTCTTCCTAGTGGGGTGGAATGATTTTTTACCGGTGCCCTTGTCAGCAACATGGATCCGAAGCTCTTGAACAATGAATTTCTTGCTACAAAATACAAAACCACCTTCCCCTAGTGTAAATTTGCATGTCATCCGAAATCCGTGCAGTCACAGGCAATAAATCCGTCATGCACTGCGAGATTAAGCAATAAAACGACCATGTCATCTGAAATCATCCCGAGGTATTAGAAACTCTAAACCCCCAAACATCACCACCACCCACCGCCGACCAAATCCGGATGAACCGACCTCAGCCTATACTTCCTCTGCCACCGGCCATCCCACGAAAGCTAACAACACCGCGCTCCAATGTCCAGAAACCGGCACAAACAGGAAGACAACCACAGCCGGCGAAGGAAAGGAGTTGAGAATGGATTGCGCAAACAGAAATCAGGGGGTGTGATTGTCATTGTTGACCGCCCGCCGCAGAAACAGACCACAGTCCCGCCAATTCAGCCACGGATGAATGTTAGATGGAGAGCAATATGATGAATATGGCCCACTTGACAGAGACACGCGGAAGGGGCACGGCTAGAAGCACGTGAGGCACCGTGCGGCTCGCTCTCATTGCAACAACTCGATGAGCTGACCATTCGATCCAGAATGGACGGGATCTAGGGCGCTCGGTTTTGTTACAAAATCCTTGTGGTTTACCAATTACAAGATTCGTTGATTAAGAGTCAACCACATAGTATTTGTTTTCGTTTATGTAACCGGGCTAGTCATGATTCTCCCGAAAAACAGTTTCACTACGCCAGACCCAGCAGCTAGTCGCTGGCCTGGTGCATGCGCCCATGCAAAAAGTAAGCCCTTCTTGACTTTGAGCAGCGCTCGCTCGCTCGCCAGTTGGCAGACGAGCCGACCACGGTACTACCAAGCTACTCCTCCCGCTAGCGAATAGGCTGAACCCGAATGATTAGCAGGTAAAAGACGGTGGACTTTAAATCCGGCGGCGGCCCTGACCGACGCGACGACACCGTCGTAAATTCAGAGGCGGCTGTGTGTCGGCAGACAGTAACCGCCGGACGGACGGGCACAGTGCGGTGAAAGCCTTTACAGCACGCACGGCGCACGTCTCGACGCGACGGCAGTCGGTCGACCAAGGCACACCCACAGTGCACGCACCGGCCTGGGGCCCCGGGCCTTCTCCCTCCTCGTCAACATCCGCGCTTCATTTAACCCGGATCCACTTGGGCGACACACGACGGCGACCCGACGAGCAAGCGATCGCGGTCGATCTCGACGTATGTGGCGCACGGCGGCAGGGCCACCTCCCGATAAATCCGGCGTCCCTTTCGCGCTCGCCGTCGTGTGGAGACCGTGCGCTCACGTCTGCTGGCCGCTCTGTGGAGTCAATTCGCCGTGACCCGCCGCCGGGGAAAGTCCTGGACATACTGCCAGGGAGTTGAGTTTGTTGCAGCAGTACGAGCAATGACACCTGCAAATCTGTAGCGCAGCAACAGTATCAGCCGCCCGATCGTACTCTGCCAGCATGCATCACTCTCCGTTTTGTCGATTGCAGGGTACGGGGCCAATCATTGGGAAGGTCCGTGCGGTTTGGTTTTACGAACGAACAGACCAGTCTGGACTGGACGTTGCTGATTCTAGCAGCAATGGTTTTCTGAACCAAACCGAGCCAGACACACTGATAACATGTGAAAAACTCGACATATGCGGGGGGAAAAGGCACCGGTACTATCTATCTACGGAGTACTAAAAGACATAAAGTGGAAGCATTATCGAATTTCACCCCACTAGCAAATGTCCTGGGCTCCCATTATCCTGCTCTGTTGTCGGCTGATCTGTGGTGTGAATCCCCACGGTCGACCTCCAACGGGGGGGCCGCCGGTGAAGCCAAGCCTGCGGGTTACACGTAAACCACGCAGCGGCATCCATTTACAAGTCCGGGCTCATCATCGAGCCAACAAAAGCAGGATCTGACATAGACGGGGAAGGGGATGCGTCAACGCAGAGGCAGAGCGCAAAAAGCAGCAAATCTACGAAGCGGGCCGAAGCCACGGAAAGCAAAAAAAGCGGCCCAAAGGCACCAAAAAGGCCGCCAGGTTTTCACTCTGGTCTGCTACTCAGCTCTGTCGACAAAAAAAAGTTGATGTTAAATCAGCAGCTCATGTTCTCTCGACCTGCAGAGAGCTGTAACCGCACAAGTTGAAACAGAGAGCACTCCTACGTACGTACGGCAAAATATGATGTACCGCGTCCTCGGAACTCAGAAGGTTCGGGAGGGAGCACTGGCATGGCACAGTGCTCTGGAAGGAGCAGGCCGAATCAGACGGAGGAGAAAAAAAAACCCTACATGGTCTAATTCAGAAAAACTGAAAATGAGGCTAAAACTCTCTGGGGTCGACGAAGATGGAGCGCCCGGGCGGCGCCTTGGTCCAGTCGCCGAGCACCCCGTGGTTGTAGCCGTCGGCGAGCCGCTTGATGCACCAGAGGTCCTCGGCGCCGAGACGCCCCCAGTGCGGCACCCCGGCGCGCACGGGCTCGAGGGCGGCGACCTCGGTGGCCACCACGCCGCATCCGCCGCGTCGGGCCATGTTGTGCGCGTGCCGGCACAGCGCGCGCACCAGCCGCGGCGCCCCCGGCCCGGCGCCGCCCAGGCCGTAGAGGAAGTAGAGCCCGAACGGCGCGAAGAGGTTCGGGATGGAGGGTATCCGGAGCCAGGGCGCCGCTCTGTCCACCAGCCGCGTTGCGCCGGCTGCGGCGCGCATCAGACGGGGCGCGCCGCGCACCTCGAGACGGAAGGCGTCCATGCAGTTCCACACGCTCAGCACCGCCCACGAAGCCGGCGGCGCGGCGAGGAATGCCTCAACGTCCCCGTGCCAACTTGTGCCCGCCGGGAGCGCCAGGAACGTGCCGAGCGACAGGGCGTTGGACAGTACGGCGTCGATGTCGGCGGGGAAGAACTCGACGGCGGCAAAGTGCCAGCGGTAGAGGCGCTCGGCGTCGCGGGGCTCGAGGCACACGATGGAGGCGCGGCGCGAGGGCTTGAGGGCGTGGCGGAACACCGGGTGGACGAGCAACGACGGCGTGCGGAACTTGGAGTAGCCGCAGCGGGAGGTGAAGAGGCGCACGGACGCCTCGTTGTCCTGCTCCGTGGCCATGTACGAGTACTCGGCGCCCTTCTGCCGGAACCATTGCTCCATCCTCTCCACGAGCTTCCTCCCCACCCCTTTCCTCCTGCGCACCATCGCATTCCAAGTTACAAACTGGTTCGGAAATCGGAAGTTGCATGTTTCTTTCTTGACGATGATGGTGTATATTATACACGTACCGATGATTGGGTGAGACGCGGAGGCCGAGGATGTAGGCGACCTTGGTGTAGATGGGGTCCTTGTCCTTGGCGTGGGAGCCGCCGGAGACGACGGACTTGACGCAGCCGCGGACGAGGCCGATTATCTCCGCGCCGCCGCCGCCGGCGCTGCCGGTTGCTGTCTCCGCGACCTTTCCATATCAGGGCGGTTCAAACATGCGTTTCGAGTTAATTAGTTTTGGAGGCGGGAGTGGGCCAACGCCGAAGCGACAGGGAATTAAACGGGAGGAGGAAAAGGCAAAACGGATATACACTACGAACGGAGAAGGCAGCCATTGTTCTGTAGGCACGTACGAATACGTACCAGCATGAGGAAGTCCGGCGAGTTGCGAATGCGGCAGAGCGGGTCGCCGAGGAGGTCCGTGAAGAGGCACATCTCGCCGCCGCCGCCGCCGCTGGACCCCACCTCGCACTCCCGCTCCACCTCCTCGACGCCGGCGCGGTCGCGGACGTCGTCGTACTCCCGCACCACTGGCTCCTCCTCCGCCACTGCCTCAACCATGACCGACCGATCGAGCTCGCTCGCTCACTCACTCTCCCGACTGTAAGCAGTGCAAAGATGGGTAGCAGGCACACAGACGAGCTCGCGAGAAAGGGAGATGGAGGGGGTGGAGGCTCGGCGATTTGGATATATAGCTAGACGGCGGGGCAGGCGGGGAGGGGGGCCCGGCCCGGACGAGGGGAGGGCGCGGGTATGAATCACGTGAGAGCCGGGGAAGGAGGAGGCGCTCTTTCGCGTGCCTGCCGCCGTCTCAGTTACTACGACCCACCCAGTGCGCCCACGCAGTACTGGAATGAAATGCTTAGGATTCGGTACGGCCGATTCGGGGAGGAGTAGCCACTAGCGCATCTTAAAAGTTTTGGAAGCCAAGGGTTTAATTGGGCAGTAAAGGCTGCGGAGCTCGGAGCGAGTCGCTCCGGGGCCGTAGGCTTTTCAATTGGCGACGCGAGGTGGAAGGCAGAGAAGAGAAGAGAGGACTGAGTGTGGCTGCCCGCAGTGCTTCGGTGCGGTGATACTCGTTGGTTGCTGCTGTGACGGGGCTGCGCGGCTGCTACTTAGAGCATTACTAGTAAAACTTCTAAACTCTCAAACCTTTGTAACAGTTTTAAGGGTTGAGAAATGTCATTTTTTGACACTTTTAAGGATTGAAAAACAGAGGCAAAGACTAGAACCCTCAAACCCAATCCTTAAACTGCTTTAAGGGTTGGATTTGAGGGTTTTAGTCTTTGCCTCAACCCTAATCTTTAAAACTGTCATTTCATATATCACACATTTCATCATATGACATATCACAAATTACATCACATTTGACATAAAACAATAATCATCCTAGTTATTATTACAGCTGAATTAGCAAACATCGAGAAACAAGACATCGAGGGGGCTATGCAATCCTGGGTTCACTTTTCTGAGTGTAGCGCGGTGCAAAAACAAGCTGTCTACTGCTCCTATCTATCTTGAAGACTTGACGCTGAACTGGACTTGCTTCGGCCTTCTAGACTGTCACATTATGCCGGTTGTCAGCATCATGGTCGCTGCGATTCACAAACCGTTTTGCAGTCACAGCGGAACGCATGATCACAGGTTCGGCCGATTCGAACTCTGAAGAACACCATTGAGCAAATTTTACACCATGAGCATCAATCCAATTCGCACCATGTCAAACAAATTTTACATCAGCTCTGTTGCTAGCTGTACTAGTACTGCACTAATAACCAAAGAGAAGAAAGAAAAAAGAACAGCCACGAGCTTGAAAATATACTCTGAATCCTGAACCTGAAACCAACTAATAAGCCCCCGGACGAAGCAATCAGTAGTAGTATCCGCCGTGGCGGGGCCGGCGTGGTTGCGGAGAGCACAGCAGCCGAGGGAGTAGGCGAGGAGGACGAGCAGGAGGGCGGCGACGTTGGCGCCGGCCACGGCCCGCCAGTTGCTCTTGGCGGTGGCCAGCACGCCCAGCTTGCACGCGTTGCACCGGAAGCACATCAGGCTCAGCTCGTTGCTCCACGCCTGGCAATTCGCGTCCGTTGTGCTCAGCCCGCTCGCCGGGGCGGCCGGGGGCCGGGGCGCGGGGCGGGAGGCGGGGGGCGTCGAGGGGAGGCGGGGAAGGGCGGATCCGGCGGCGGGGAGCGTGGCGCAGGGGTGGGACGGCGGCGGCGTCGAGGGGAGGCGGGGGGGGGGGGGGGGGGGGGGGGATTGGCGGCGGGCGACGGCCGGCGGCGCAGGAGGTCGGTAGGCGGGAGGTTGGGAAGGGAAACTTCCCTCCTGCGCGACGGGGGAAGGGAGTACGGGCTGGGGTCGAGCGCCCCCCTCCAACCCTCACTTCTACGGTTCGAAATTGGGTTTGAGGGTTGGACCCTTACTTTTTTTGAGGGTTTGAGAGTTTAGGGGTTCTAGTCTTTGCGTTTTTTTTTTGTTGCAACCCGCAAAAAAATGGTTATTTATGAGGGTTTGAGGGTTTAGGGGTACTACTAGTAATGCTCTTAGAGAGCAGACGCGCGGTAGGGTGGCGCGCTAAAAAGAATTGCGGCGTCGAAATAGCGTTTTTGCGGGCGAGAGGGTGGTTGCTTTTTATAGGCGCTGTAAAATTTAGCCATTGGAGCTGGCGCACAAAATACCTAGCATGTGATGCAGTCTTGCCCAGCGCGCTTGAGCTGGCGCACAGAATATAGGACGCCCGATGAAGTTTTCTCCAGCGCGATGAATCTTGTTTACCGCACACGAGATTATAGCACGGCTGCTGGAGCGCTACTTTCAGTCGCGCGCGCTATGTACCCATTTTATCCCGTGCATGGCTTATTTTACGCATCTGCTGGAGATGCTCTTACTGGTTCATTAGTCCTGATTGTATTTTGGGTTAAAATTTGACAACATCTTTGACTAGCAAGATATTAAGGCATGTCACCAAAAATTATATTGTTAGGTTCATATTTGAATGTAGTTTTTAATGATATTATTTTTGCTACATATAACATACTATATTTTATTAGTTAAAATCATGATCAAAATACAATTCAGAATACGAGGATGACTAGTAAACCAGGACGGAGTTGTACTCCATCTTCTCAACCCACTAGCTAGTCCCCTAAAAAACCCAGTAGCTAGTCACTTGGGCCATTTAAATATGATTTAGTTTATTTACTCCATCTTATGCTCTGAAGGTTTTTTAATTTGAATGTCAATACGTTTTTTGGATCCAACTTTACTCGCTATTTTTTGTAGTGTAATATTTTCACTCCTATAAACAGTCAAGCTAGTGGTGATTGTTCGTTTCCCATAATTCATACATATGGAGCATCTAATTTATTGTTCCAATGGCTGAGACTGATACGAGATTGTTGCCACCCACTTACATATATCGCCGATACTTTCAACGACCTTTAAATTCAATAAAGTAATTTGAAGAGCACATGGATATATAACACGCCTCACATTTTAGCAAGACGCACAAATTCGTTGAAAAGAATTACTAAGCCGAACCAATAAACACATGTGCTTGTGATGGCTTAAGGTAATATTGCTATGCTTTTAACGTATACTTCATTATTTCACCACCATGCTAGAAGTGCAACATTAAAATGGGGATAAACCATTAGAAGCCCCTTCAAATCTATTTTCCAACTTAAGCACCTTGCATTTTTTGGGGTTGTGTAGAAAAAGTAATGACTAGTTTAGCGAGATCCAAAATGTTAAAGATTTTGCCAAAATTCAAGAATATCTTCAATAACTTTCTAGTTTGACTACTTATTCCCCAATGAAGCCATGCAAATAATCACTCAAATAGGACTAAGTTCATCCAAATTCATGAGAAGGAACCTCCAGACCCCATAATTTGGTTTACGACTCCAGTCATTTGTGTGGGTTAGTCCCAATTTGAATAGCGTGTCAAAGTTCGTTTAGCTTGGGATTGCCTTCCCAATGTACGGGTCGGATCCAATGTTAGCAGATTAAAGGTAGTTACATCAGTTGGTTGCGGCTAGTTAGCCTCCCATATTGATCCACAATGTCAGGACTGAGCCACCCTTGGGTGCGAACACCTCCACTGTGTTTGTGCCTATCACATCGTCTTATAAGCAGGTGCATAAAGTGTGTATAGCAACATGTGTCTCCTTTCTCACGTATAGAATCAAATAAAAAATATATATATTTCATAAGCATTTATTAGGATAATCATGTGTATGACTTTCCAAGTATATTATGCAAATAATTTTAAACACACTTTTGCTCATAGTTTCTACTAGCATATGTTAAAAGTTACCAAAGATGTGCTTGACTTTAATAGCGTTTGTATGTAAGGGTTAAGGTTCATGGAAGCTCTAGGCTTAGGGCATTAAAATTATGCAACAAACCTTCTCTTAAGGTGTTAAGTAGAAAAAATGTTCAGATGGACAGGAGAAAGAGAAAGAAAAATTACTTAATGGGAAGAAGTGACCTGTAATTTGCTCTTGTCAATACCGCGTTGTCAAGCAAATTTTAATTATCTTTTATCAATACATATTAATATTGATGTGAGAATTAATTACATAAAACACGTCTTTCAGAAAATATCGATTAAAACTAGATGTATACATAACACATACATCACCACAAGCATGCACCGATACAAACGAGAAGATATAAAAAGGTCCTGAATGCAACCTTGGAGAGAACATTTCACTCAAGCATTGCCATCCTATTTGGTGCTAAAATGTTTTTTTCTTGTATATTAATTTTTATTCTAAAATCAAAAGACCACGAATTTGTTTTACTTTGAATTTACATTTTTCCTTGCATGTAGGGAAAACAACATTTTGTTTTCATTGTTATCATTATCTAATCTATCTAGACATAGTTTACTCAAAAATAACATAAACAAGACATTTTGACAATCAAACAAGGGTGTTCAAACAAAGAAAATATTAGCTGCTCCCATCGATCCTCTTTTTAGGCCCAACTCGGAAAAAACAATCTTTCATATACGTAGGGTTTTTAAAAAATCCAGACCAATGGAGGATCTTTAACCTCTCAAAAGGATAATATTTCCTCCATGATTACACATTCCTTAGTGAGAAACCATACATGCACCTATGCATGTTCACTTGGCATTAGTTTACCGAAACCGAAACCTGGACGACTAGTGGGAGAGACAACTAATGATTATGGACTTGGAAAAGTGAAATTTAATAAAAAAAAAGTAGTTAACCCTTTTAAAAGGGATCAATAGGAGTAACTGACATGCAACATTGCACCATTTTCAGCAAGTATGCTATCCATTAACACTTTACACGGCTAGGAGTTACACTATGCAAGTCAAACAAGGGTGTTTAAAAATATTACGGTCCATGTCCTATTATGTTCTTGAGCACTCTCGTGTCTAGTTACAGTGAGTGCCATGTTGGAAAGATGAGCAATTTACCAAATGATTTTATTAACAGAAATACTAGATAAAGCATGACTAATATAGTAGAGATAAAACAAGTCATGTGTTCTGACAGAGAGAAGGTAAATAGCTTCTGCATATATGAACCGTAGCCTATCATATCTAAAGCAGACAGTATAGCAAGTAGCATATATGAAGTAGAACCTATCATGTGTAGGACAAGGACTAGAACAAGGAACTGCGGCAGAACCTTTAACAGGAAAGACAAGAACACGTACGGGACAGCAGCAGCAGAAGCGCTGGACTTGGGGTCGGTGTCCTCGCCTGCCATGTCGTCGAGGAGGTCGTGGACGTCGGGGAAGAAGTCGTCGTCGGGAAAGTAGTCGTCGGCGACTGGATCGTCCGTGATGAAGCAGCCAGTAGTCGCGCTGAGCGCTTCCCAAAAACCTTATCACCCTTCTCCCGTACATGACTCAAAAGGTGCGGTTTCGGAGGCCTACTGTCCCGATCTGCGATGCACGCCGCAAGACGGGATGGGGAAGAACGTAGCAGCAGCGCAGTGGTCGGAACTTTGTGGCGAGAGGAAGAGGAGCTTATGTTGTGTCTCTTTAGAGAGGAGCGACCTCTCTTATATAGGCACGGGAGAAGGACGCGAAGAGGCTGCGGCAGGAGGTGAAGCAACGGAGGGAGACGAAGCGAACAGGCAGCGGCCGAAGAGGCACGCCATTTGAATTCAGTGTCCACTACAGAAAACGTTTCAACTCCCACGTGACCTTTCGTATACCCGTCGTGCGTGGCAAAAATTTAGATATCAGCTCAGCTCATTCCCGCGGCGTGGTGAGGCGGGCGGCGGAGGAGGAGCGCACGTGGATATCCCTCTTGTTCTCATGGTCGTACAAGTGGGGAAAGAACCTCCCTTATAAGGAGGCCAAACTCCAACTAAACTAGTAATGTGGGACTAAACTTTAGTAGTATCCCTTGCCTTGCACAAATGGAATAAGTGGGCTCTAGGATTTATTAGGAATTTCTGAATAGTTATTGGGCTGCCCAAAATAGACTAAATTCCAGCATGCCATACACCGTGCGTGGCCAAAGAAAGGCGCGTGGATATCCCTCTACAGATTTGATAGTATTTTTTTACTCTATGTATTGCCATGAGATTGAGCCGTCAATTATACACTGGAACAGAAATAGCATTTCTTTTGAATATTTAAAAATGATTTTTTTAATGTGTGAGACACGTGGGCCAACACGAGCAGCCGGTTGAGGAGGAGGAGCGCGTGTGGATATCCCTCTTGTTCTCATGGTTGTACAAGTGGGGAAAGAACCTCCCTTATAAGGAGGTCCAACTCCAACTAAACTAGCAATGTGGGACTAAACTTTAGTAGTATCCCTTGCCTTGCACAAATGGGCTAAGTGGGCCTCTAGGATTTATTAGGAATTTCTGAAATAGTTATTGGGCTGCCCAAAATAGACTAAATTCCAGCAATCCCCCACCAGATCCCAGAGGCACACCGAAATTTGCCTTTGGTTCCAAAACACCGTTTTATATACCGGTACTGCAGTGGAGACTGTTAAGTTGAACTTCCACCTAGAACTCTATGCTACACTAGTAAGCAACTTGAACAGTGGATTGGGCCTTGAACTGCAAGTTTTCTGCGAATCTAGCTTCACATAAAGCCTTGACCGATACGTGGCTACTGTGGATCTTCCCCGTGGGTGGAGCTTATGCGTCATACTCCGTGACCTTTCATGAGTTTATTAGAGAGAACCCTACTCTCATAGATTGCGACGTTTGACAATCAGACTCATATAGGTGTGTTCTTCAAAAGATGTTCTGCAGGATAACATCTTTGCTTAAATAAGCCACTTAGAACACATTAAGATATACATCAACCTGCCATGCAGATTAGGAGAGTATTGCATCTTCATGGAGTGGTATTGTGAATAGTAAGGATACTCTCCTCTCAGTTGACCAACAACTTGTCTTCCACATCTAATTCACGGGATCTCCGATCACAAAGAATAGGTTACCACTGTGAACAACTCATATTGTGGGTCTCATACCCATCTCCCTCGATACATTATCTATCACATTACGTGATAGACCCTTGGTAAAAGGATTTGCCAGATTTTTAGACGTTTGAATATAATCCAACGCAATAACTCCGGAGTTTTTCATTTTCCTGACAGACTTTAACCTTCTCTGAACGTGTCTTGATGACTTCATGTTATCCTTTGAGCTGCTCACTTTCGTGATCACAGTTTGATTGTCCCAGTTCATAAGGACACCCGGTACAGGTTTCTCAACAACCGGCAAGTCATTCAAGAGCCGGCGAAGCCAATCTGCTTCAACCGTAGTTGTATCTAGTGCTGTGAGTTCTGCTTCCATTGTTGACCTCGTTAAGATGGTCTGCTTGCAAGACTTCCAAGAAACAGTGCCACCTCCATGAGTGAATACATAACCGCTCGTGGCCTTTATCTCATCAGCATCTAAGATCCAATTTGAGTCACTATACCCTTCAAGCACCTTTGGATGCCCGGTGTAGTGAATTCCATAATTTGCAGTGCCTTTCAAATAACGCAAAACTCTTTCTAGAGCTTTCCAATGCACATCTTCTGATTTTGAAACAAACCGATTCAGTTTGCTAACAGCAAAAGAGATGTCTGGTCTTGTAGCACTGGCTAAGTACATAAGCGAGGCAATAATCTGAGAATACTTCAATTGGTCTCTAGCAATTCTTCGATTCTTTCGAAGCAACACACTAGCATCATATGGTGTTGGAGAGGGCTTGCAGTCACTATAGCCAAAGCGACTCAAGATCTTTTCCACATAGTGAGATTGAAGCAATGTAATCCCACCATCATCGTCTCTCAACAACTTGATGTTCAGAATGACATCGGCCACTCCTAAATCCTTCATCTCAAAACAACGAGATAGGAAATCCTTGACCTCCTTAATAACATTCAGATTGGTTCCGAAAATCAGTATGTCATCAACATACAAGCACAGGATAACTCCCTCGCCCCCACCATGGCGATAGTACACACATTTGTGAGCTTCGTTCACAACAAAGCCCGCAGCTGTTAAAGTTCTTTCAAACTTCTCATGCCACTATTTGGGTGCTTGCTTAAGTCTGTACAAAGACTTCAGCAACTTGCACACTTTCCCTTCCTGACCATCTAGTACAAACCCATCTGGTTGTTCCATATAAATTTCCTCGTCCAACTCTCCATTTAGGAAAGCAGTCTTAACATCCATTTGATGAACGAGAAGACCATGCGAGGCAGCTAGTGAAAGTAGAACTCAAATAGTGGTCAGTCGAGCCACATGTGAGTAAGTATCAAAGAAGTCTTCACCTTCCTTTTGGGTATAACCCTTAGCCACGAGCCGAGCCTTGTACTTTTCAATAGTACCATCAGGCCTAAGCTTCTTCTTGAATACCCATTTGCATCCTATAGGTTTGCACCCATAAGGACGATCAGTTATCTCCCAAGTTTCATTCGCCAAGATGGAATCCATCTCGCTACGAACCGCTTCCTTCCAGTAGTCAGCATCTTCAGATGCATAGGCCTCTGAAATAGAACTGGGAGTGTCATCTATGAGGTACACAAGAAAATCATCACCAAAGGACTTTGCAGTCCTCTGTCTCTTGCTCCTAATAGGAACTTCATTGTTCTCCTCCACATGACTTTCAAAGTGTTCCATCGAAATTGTAGGTTCGGTAATTGTAACTGGTTCCTGATTCGATGAACTAGGCATCTCCTGATTAGATGAGGTAGCCATATCCTTCATGGGAAAGATATCTTTAAAGAAAGTCGCATCATTCGACTCCATGATCGTACCGACATGCATGTCAGGTACCTCAGATTTTACAACCAAGAATCTATAGCCAATGCTATGAAAAGCATATCCCAGGAAAACATAATCCACAGTCTTTGGTCCAAGCTTTCGCTTCTTTGAAATTGGAGCATTGACTTTAGCCAAACAACCCCATGTTCGCAAATAAGAGAGTTTTAATCTTTTCTTCTCCCATTCCTCGAATGGAGTTATCTCTTTGTTCTTTGTGGGGACTCTGTCCAGGACATGACATGCTGTCAATATCGCCTCCTCCACCATGCCTTGGAGAGACCCGATGTGTCTAACATGGCGTTAACCAAATCAGTTAGAGTACGGTTCTTTCTTTCAGCCACCCCATTTGACTGAGGTGAGTAGGGAGGCGTCCTCTCATGGATTATACCATGTTCCGCACAAAAAGCATCAAACTCATTGGAAAAATACTCTCCACCACGGTCGGACCTAAGCCTCTTGATTTTCCGATCAAGTTGGTTTTCCACTTCAGCTTTATAGATCTTGAAAAAGTTCAAAGCCTCATCCTTAGATTTCAGAAGTTACACACGACAGTATCTAGTGGAGTCATCAATTAACGTCATGAAATATTTCTTTCCACCTTTTGTCAACACACCATTCATTTCACATAGATCTGAATGTATGAGCTCTAGTGGTGCAAGATTTCTTATTTCCATAGTCGTGTGAGACTTACGAGGTTGCTTAGCTTGCACACACACACACTTGACACTTAGATCCCTTGACGGTGATGAAACTAGGGATTAAGTTCAACTTCGCTAGTCGCGACATGCAACCAAAGTTAACATGATAAAGACGTGAATGCCACACATTGGATTCACTATTGTTGCAAATATGATTAACAACTTTATTGCAAACGTCTGATAAGGATAAACGAAACAAGCCTCCTGACTCATAGCCTCTACCAACAAAGGTTCCATACTTGGATATTACAAATTTATTCGACTCAAAGACAAGCTTGTAGCCATCTCTACACAGAAGAGATCCGCTAACAAGATTTTTATTGACGGAGGGGACATAATGCACGTTCTTCAGCCGCACGATCTTCCCCAAAGTAAACTTCAGACCGACCGTGCCAACACCACGAACAGAAGCACTTGAACCGTTGCCCATCAGCACGGTTGAAGTCCCTGCGGTCTGATAAGATGAAAACATGGAAATATCACCGCATACATGCACATTAGCACCCGTGTCAATCAATCAGTCAGGAGAATGACATACTGAAAGAATAGTGGGAAATATACCATACCCAGCATCCTTCATGTCAGTGTCTCCAATGACAACATTAGCGGTCTTGCCGCCTTTCCCAGGATGACGCTTGTCATAGCGATTAGGGCAACTAGGAGCCCAATGATCAGGATCCCCACACACATGACAAGCACCTTTCTTCTTGCCATTCTTCTTCTTGAAGTTCGTGTGTTGCACAGCCTTGTTCTTCCCATCAAACTTTGCTTTTCCATCAAACTTTCCCTTGTTCTTGAACTTGTGGGGCTCGAAGTTCTGCTTCTATACCACATTGGCACTAGATCCTCCCTCAATACCTCGAGCATGTGTGTCTTTTGCTCTCGCCTTTTCTTCCACATCAAGAGTGCCAATGAGATCCGGGACGGAAAACTCCTTTCTCTTATGCTTCAGCAAGGTAGCAAAGTTCCTCCATGAAGGGGGAAGCTTAGTGATGATACCTCCGGCAACAAACTTGTCCGGTAGCATACAACTGAAGTGCTCAAGTTCTCTAGCAAATGACTGTATCTCATGAGCTTGCTCAACCACGGAGCGCTCTTCAGTCATCCTGTAATCATAGAATTGCTCCATGATGTACAGCTCAGTGCCAGCATCCGAGACCCCAAACTTGGCCTCGAGTGCATCCCACATATCTTTTCCATCATCAATTGACGCATAAGCATCAACTATGTTCTCACCAAGAACACTCAAGAGAGCATCCTTAAACAGAGTATCCATTTTCTGAAAAGCTTGTGCCTGTTGAGCATCAAGCTCTCCTTCAGGTTTGCCGAGAGTGGTGTCATAGCAACTCATGGTTTGAAACCATAAGACTGCTCTCACGCGCCACCTCTTATAGTGGATACCCTCAAACATAGGAGGTCTCATGGAAGCAGCAAACCACTTGGGGTAAATTGCCTATAATAAGGTTTTTGGATTGTTGGAAATATGAGCAATTTACCAAATGATTTTATTAACAGAAATACTAGATAAAGCATGACTAATATAGTAGAGATAAAACAAGTCATGCGTTCTAACAGAGAGAATGTAAATAGCTTCTGCATATATGAACCGTAGCCTATCATATCTAAAGCAGACAGTATAGCAAGTAGCATATATGAAGTAGAACCTATTATGTGTAGGACAAGGACTAGAACAAGGAACTGCGGCAGAACTTTTAACAGGAAAGACAAGAACACGTATGGGACAGCAGCAGCAGGAGCGCTGGACTTGGGTTGGTGTCCTCGCCTGCCATGTCATCGAGGAGGTCGTGGACGTCGGGGAAGAAGTCGTCGTCGGGAAAGTAGTCGTCGGCGACCGGATCGTCCGTGATGAAGCAGCCAGTAGTCGCGCTGAGCGCTTCACAAAAACCTTATCACCCTTCTCCCGTAGAGGACTCAAAAGGTGCGGTTTCGGAGGCCTACTGTCCCGACTTGCGGTGCTCGCCGCAAGACGGGATGGAGAAGAACGTAGCAGCAGCGCAGTGGTTGGAACTTTGTGGCGAGAGGAAGAGGAGCTTCTGTTGTGTCTATCTGGAGAGGAGCGACCTCTCTTATATAGGCACAGGAGAAGGACGCGAAGAGGCTGCGGCAGGAGGTGAAGCAACGAAGGGAGACGAAGCGAACAGGCAGCGGCCGAAGAGGCGCGCCGTTCGAATTCAGTGTCCACTACAGAAAACGTTTCAACTCCCACGTGACCTTTCGTATACCCGTCGTGCGTGGCAAAAATTTAAATATCGGCTCAGCTCATTCCCGCGGCGTGGTGAGGCGGGCGGCGGAGGAGGAGCGCGCGTGGATATCCCTCTTGTTCTCATGGTCGTACAAGTGGGGAAAGAACCTCCCTTATAAGGAGGTCAAACTCCAACTAAACTAGTAATGTGGGACTAAACTTTAGTAGTATCCCTTGCCTTGCACAAATGGGCTAAGTGGGCTCTAGGATTTATTAGGAATTTCTGAAATAGTTATTGGGCTGTCCAAAATAGACTAAATTCCAGCATGCCATACACCGTGCGTGGCGAAAGAAAGGCGCGTGGATATCCCTCTACAGATTTGATAGTATTTTTCTTACTCTATATATTGCCATGAGATTGAGCCGTCAATTATACACTGGAACAGAAATAGCATTTCTTTTGAATATTTAAAAATAATTTTTTTAATGTGTGAGACACGTGGGCCAACACGAGCAGCCGGTTGAGGATGAGATGCCATTGGAGTAGATATGCGCAGTAAAACAAGAGTACAGCGCCGTCATTCTCATCCACCATTCCTCTCCGACCCGTTGCCGTTACGATTTAATGTAGGAGTATGATATGATGAAATTCATCACCCCACCTTCTAATCACAGCATCATTTCATCAGACCTTCGATATTCCTTTCCACTCATTCTCTCATCAAAGGTGCCTTCAGTACTACTCCTACTACCAGTAACTGAAATACAAATGACTGTAGACGAAAGTGGCCAATAGTAACGTGCAGCAGCCACACTATGGTGACGAAAGCAAAGTTGTTGCCTCACAGTATGCTACGCCCCAAGTCTTCTTTTTCCTATGTTGCTCTTAATGAACTCAATAATCTTGGATTTTGATAACCAGCCAACGTTTTTCGCCGGGAGGACATGGCAAATTACGTTGTCGCAATGACGGCAAATTTCTTTGCATGACAAATCGATCCGATTTGCCATGCTTTTTAAAGGATTTTACCATAAAAAGGGTTTAATTTGCCGTGCTTCCTAGCGAACGTCAGTACAATAAGGTTTCAAAAACTTTTATTAAACTAACTCGATAATGTGGTTTGCAGGAGACTGGTGGGTTTCGCCAAGTTTGCTTTCTTGAGCGGGACTTGACAATGATCGATACTGAATAGCAGTATAGTGTCTTAAATTTCCATCCCTATTCATATGATGGAACTCTCGTAAATTTCTGAGACTGACTAATAGCGATATACATCGGCGCTATGGATTTGCTTCCGGTGCAATTGGACTTCATCCAATCCTGTAGCAACTAGCCAGTGCTACACTACTACTACTATTCGAGATTATCTTCTGACCGACATAGAAGCCTGGCTTACGATCTATACACTATTGGCATTATCTCCTCATGGTTATGAAGTACTAGTAGATATCATCTCTGACTGTCTTGTCGTATAGTATGTGGATAGGGCGCATGCGCTACGGTTTTTGTTCGTATTTTCTTGTTATGTTTTGTACAGTGCATAACGAGGCGGTGAGAGGTGCTTCCTTTTGCTTTCTAGTGGTTGTGTACGAGGCGCTGTGGCTGATCGATCGATCCATCGGTCGATGGCAATCACTGCCGTCTTTTTCGTTCACCCTTGCACGTAAGCTTTTCTGATCTCTCAAAAAAGGGAGGCCCAGTTTCGGTCGGGATTTGTGAGGAGGAAGAGAGAAAAGGGTCACTGGTAGCAAGATATGAGCATTTCTCTCATTGTCGTATCTCAAACCTTTTCCCTGAACGACCTTAGTTTGATGTTTGCGGTACAGAAGAAGGATAACATGCGTTGCTTCAGTATATCCAATGGTGCTTCATCGCTAGAAAAAATATCTCTGATGTCTGGTGCGATGCTGAACAGATTATGTATTTTAGGACATCTTCAACGGCGACCTGCAAATTTTCTTCCGTATCCGTCCACGGACAAAGGGACTAGTCCGCGGACACGGATGTGGGAGGCTGCCTTTCAACGCTGCCCGCATACATTTTAAATATATTTTCAATACATCGAATGAAATTCATGCAAACACAACGGACTTCATATAAACCGGCCGCAATTCAATACGTTTTGAACATATTTTAACTAAAATAGCTAAAACTATGTGCACGTTCGGCCATGCGGAGCTCCATTCCCACGACACGAATACACTACACTAGTCTACGGCCGGCAGCGACAGATCCCTTTGTCTTCCTCATGTCCGGCAATCCACTCGTCGGACTGTCATGAGCCCCGAAGGTATATGCTTCAGTGCAAAGGGCAGCTCACTCCCCATGTTCGGCAACGCCGATCATCGGAATGGAACCGTCGCGATGTGCTTCAGCCGGAGGTGAATGGGAAGATGGTGGCCTGCGATCGGGCAAGACACCGGTTGTGTACGTCGGGGCGGTGGCCTTCATGGGACCCAAGCGGCAGCGGCGTTCTACTTCTCCTCGATGACCTCGGCGGGCGCGGTTGTGTTGGACGCCGCGTCGCCAACCTCCGCCGGTAGGACGCGGTTACGGACACGTTGACAATGGATGGCGCAGTCGTAGTCACGGGAGGAGCGGTGCGACACAACGTCATCCACGTCAGCCACACTACCTGTGCCGTCGTGGTCCACCGCTTGCCAGCCTGGAGTAACACGCCACTCCTCCGTGAGCTGGCTTGGAGCGGTGAGTTGTTGTACGACGCGCCGACTTGGAGCTTCTGCCTTCGCGAGCTAGCCTGCAACCACCTAGACCGTCGACGGAAGCGGATCAGAGAGTTGCCTGGCTCATATCTGGCGGGCTCTACGGGCCACCCAGCTAGCTTGTATGCTGGAGAACTCGGCTTCCTGCTCGTCAGATGCCTTGGAGTTTGTGGAGAAAATTGTGTGCAAGGAAGAGATGGGAGCGGAGTATGGTGCGGTTTTTGCCCGGCATCTGGCATCGTCTAAATAGCGGGTGTGGCATCGTTTATATAGCGGGTGGACGGCTGGAACCAACCAGCGTTGTGTTTAATGACGGGCGGCTCATGAATAGGCATGTGGCCGGAGTAGATTTCTCGACACACGCGCTGGTTTTAATGCAGGAAGGTGGGCAATCTGTGGCCATTTGAATGTGGTGAGGAGACGTGTTCAGCCGGATGAGCAGCAGGCGGCGCTCTCTCGGCTGGTGCACCGCTTCAATGCCGACAGTGACATGTCGCGTTCGTCTGCGCCGTCCTCCCGTCCGGTCAAATCGCGGGCATCAATTCCGGCCGCTGCATGCTCTGTGTGAAGAAAATATACCCTAGGGGCAATAATAAAGTTGTTATTTATATTCCTTATATCATGATAAATGTTTATTATTCATACTAGAATTGTATTAACCGAAAACTTAGTACATGTGTGAATACATAGACAAATAGAGTGTCTCTAGTATGCCTCTATTTTGACTAGCTCGTTAATCAAAGATGGTTAAGTTTCCTATCCATAGACATGTGTTGTCATTTGATGAACGGGATCACATCATTAAAGAATGATGTGATGGGCAAGACCCATCTGTTAGCTTAGCACTATGATTGTTTAGTTTATTGCTATTGGTTTCTTCATAACTTATACATGTTCCTATGACTATGAGATTATGCAACTCCCGAATACCCGAGGAACACTTAGTGTGCTATCAAACGTCACAACGTAAATGGGTGATTATTAAGATGCTCTACAGGTGTCTCCGATGGTGTTTGTTGAGTTGGCATAGATCGACAATAGGATTTGTCACTCTGTGTTTCGGAGAGGTATCTCTAGGCCCTCTCGGTAATGCTCATCACTATAAAGCCTTGCAAGCAAAGTGACTAATGAGTTAGTTGCAGGATGATGCATTACGGAACGAGTAAAGAGACTTGCCGGTAACGATATTGAACTAGGTATGATGATACCGACGATCGAATCTCGGGCAAGTAACATACCGATGACAAAGGGAACAACGTATGTTGTTATGCGGTTTGACCGATAAAGATCTTCGTAGAATATGTGGGAACCAATATGAGCATCCAGATTCCGCTATTGGTTATTGACTGGAGATGTTTCTCGGTCATGTCTACATAGTTCTCGAACTCGTAGGGTCCGCACGCTTAACGTTCGATGACGATTTGTATTATGAGTTATGTGATTTGATGTACCGAGGGTTGTTCAGAGTCCCGGATGAGATCACGGACATGACGAGGAGTCTCAAAATGGTCTAGACATAGAGATTGATATATTGGACCATGTTATTTGGACACCGGATGTGTTCCGGATAGTTTCGGATAAAACCGGAGTGCCGGAAGGGTTACCGGAACCCCCCGGGAAGTAATGGGCCTTAGTGAGCCTTAGGGGAGAGAGAGGGCAGCAGCCAGGAGGTGCCCCTCCAAGGGGAGTCCGAATAGGACTAAGGGAGGGGGCACGACCCCTCTTTCCCTCTCCCTCTCCCTCTCCTTCCTTCTTCTCCTACTTGGACTAGGAAAGGGGGGAGCCGATTCCTATTTGGAGTAGGATTCCCCCCCTTGGGAGCGCCCCCTAGGGCCGGCCGGCCTCCTTCTCCCCTCCTTTATATATGGGGGAGGGGGGCACCCCATGACACCAAGTTGATCTTTAGCCGTGTGCGGTGCCCCCTCCACAGTTTTACACCTCTGTCATATTGTCGTAGTGCTTAGGCGAAGCCCTGCATCGGTAACTTCATCATCACCGTCACCACACCGTCGTGCTGACGAAACCCTCCCTCGACCTCAACTGGATCAAGAGTTCGAGAGACGTCACCGAGCCGAACGTGTGCAGATCGCGGAGGTGCCGTGCATTCGGTACTTGATCGGTTGGCTCGCGAAGACGTTCGACTACATCAACTGCGTTACTAAACGCTTCCGCTTTCAGTCTACGAGGGTACGTAGACACACTCTCCCCTCTCGTTGCTATGCATCTCCTAGATATATCTTGCATGATCGTAGGTAAATTTTTTGAAATATTGCGTTCCCCAACAATGGCATCCGAGCTAGGTCTATGCGTAGATGTTATATGCACGAGTAGAACACAAAGAGTTGTGGGCGATAATAGTCATACTGCTTACCAGCATGTCATACTTTGATTCGGCGGTATTGTTGGATGAAGCGGCCTAGACCGACATTACATGACCGCGTTCATGAGACTGGTTCTACCGACGTGCTTTGCACACAGGTGGCTAGTGGGTGTCTGTTTCTCCAACTTTAGTTGAATCGAGTGTGACTATGCCTGGTCCTTGTTGAAGGTTAAAACATCACACTTGACGAGAAATCATTGTGGTTTTGATGCGTAGGTAAGAACGGTTCTTGCTAGAAGCCCGTAGCAGCCACGTAAAACTTGCAACAACAAAGTAGAGGACGTCTAACTTGTTTTTGTAGGGCTTGCTGTGATGTGATATGGTGAAGACGTGATGATATATAAGTTGTTGTATGAGATGATCACGTTTTGTAAAAGTTATCGGCAACTGGCAGGAGCCATATGGTTGTCGCTATATTGTATGAAATGCAATCGCCATGTAATTGCTTTACTTTATCACTAAGCGGTACCGATAGTCATAGAAGTAATAGTTGGCGAGACGACAACGATACTTCTATGGAGATCAAGGTGTAAAGCCGGTGACGATGGTGATCATAATGGTGCTTTGAAGATGGAGATCAAAGGCACACGATGATGATGGCTATGTCATATCACTTATTTGATTGCATGTGATGTTTATCTTTTTATGCATCTTATTTTGCTTAGTTCGGCGATAGCATTATAAGATGATCTCTCACTAAATTTCAAGGTATAAGTGTTCTCCCTAAGTATGCACCGTTGCTACAGTTCGTCATGCCGAGACACCACGTGATGATCAGGTGTGATAAGCTCTACGTTCACATACAACGGGTGCAAGCCAGTTTTGCACAAGAAGAATACTCAGGTTAAACTTGACGAGCCTAGCATATGCAGATATGGCCTTGGAACACTGAGACCGTAAGGTTGAGCGCGAATCATATAGTAGATATCATCAACATAGTGATGTTCACCATTGAAAACTTCTCCATCTCACATGATGATCGGACATGGTTTAGTTTGTATGGATCACGTGATCATTTAGATGACTAGAGGGATGTCTATCTAAGTGGAAGTTCTTAAGTAATTTATCATGAACTTAGTACCTGATAGAATTTTGCATGTCTATGTTGTTGCAGATAAATGGCCTGGAATTTTAATGCGTTCCTAGAGAAAGCTAAGTTGAAATATGATGGTAGAAACTACACGGACTGGGTCCGTAACTTGAGGATTATCCTCATTGTTGCACAGAAGAATTACGTCCTTGAAGCACTGCTAGGTTCAAAGCCCGCTGCATGAGCTACTCCAGATGTTATGAACGTCTGGCAGAGCAAAGCTGATGACTACTTGATAGTTCTGTGTGCCATGCTTTACGGCTTAGAATCGGGACTTCAACGACTTTTTGAACGTCATGGAGCATATGAGATGTTCCCTGAGTTGAAGTTAATATTTCAAGCAAATGCCCGGATTGAGAGATATGAAGTCTCCAACAAGTTCTACAGCTGCAAGATGGAGGAGAATAGTCCTGTCAGTGAACATATACTCAGAATGTCTGGGTACCACAACCAGTTGACTCAACTGGGAGTTAATCTTCCTGATGATAGTGTCATTGACAGAGTTCTTCAATTACTGCCACCAAGCTACAAGAGCTTCGTGATGAACTATAATATGCAAGGGACGGATAAGACAATTCCCGAGCTCTTCGCAATGCTAAAGGCTGCGGAGGTAGAAATCAAGAAGGAGCATCAAGTGTTGATGGTCAACAAGACCACTAGTTCCAAGAAAAAGGGAAAAAGGAAGAAGGGGAACTTCAAGAAGAACGGCGAGCAAGTTGCTGCTCAAGTGAAGAAGCCCAAGTCTGGACCTAAGCCTGAGACTGAGTGCTTCTACTGCAATGGGACTGGTCACTGGAAGCGGAACTGCCCCAAGTATTTGGCGGATAAGAAGGATGGCAAAGTGAAAGGTATATTTGATATACATGTTATTGGTGTGTACTAATGCTCGCAGTAGCGCCTGGGTATTTGATACTGGTTCTCTTGCTAATATTTGGAACTCAAAACAAGGGCTACAGATTAAGCGAAGATTGGCTAAGGACGAGGTGACGATGCACGTGGGAAATGGTTCCAAAGTCGATGTAATCGTGGTCGGCACGTTGCCTCTACATCTACCTTCAAGATTAGTTTTAGACCTGAATAATTGTTATTTGGTGCTAGCGTTAAGCATGAACATTATATCTGGATCTTGTTTGATGCGAGACGGTTATTGAGGGAGTCCTAGATTAGGGGGTGTTCGGATAGCCGAACTATACCTTCAAGCCGGACTCCTAGACTATGAAGATACAAGATTGGAGACTCCGTCCTGTGTCCGAAAGGGACTTTCCTTGGCGTGGAAGGCAAGCTTGGCGATACGGATGTTCAGATCTCCTACCATTGTAACCGACTCTATGTAACCCTAACCCTATCCGGTGTCTATATAAACCGGAGGGTTTTAGTCCGTAGGACAACATACACATCAACAATCATACCATAGGCTAGCTTCTAGGGTTTAGCCTCTCTGATCTCGTGGTAGATCAACTCTTGTAATACCCATACCATCAATATTAATCAAGCAGGACGTAGGGTTTTACCTCCATCGAGAGGGCCCAAACCTAGGTAAAACTTCGTGTCCCCTGCCTCCTGTTACCATCCGGCCTAGACGCACAGTTCGGGACCCCCTACCCGAGATCCGCCAGTTTTGACACCGACATTGGTGCTTTCATTGAGAGTTCCTCTGTGCCGTCGCCGTCAGGCCCGATGGCTCCTACGATCATCAATGGCGATGCGGTCCAGGGTGAGACCTTCCTCCCCGGACAGATCTTCGTCTTTGGCGGCTTTGCACTGCGGGCCGATTCACTTGGCCATCTAGAGCAGATCGAAAGCTACGCCCCTGGCCATCAAGTGAGATTCGGAAGTTTAAACTACACGACCGACATCCGCGGGGACTTGATCTTCGACGTATTCGAACCACTGCCGAGCGCGCCGCTCTGTCACGACGAGCATGATCTAGCTCTGCCGCCGAACAGAGCCCTGGAGGCCGCACCTGCATCGGCTCCGGCCCCTGGTTTGGAGCCGACTGCACCGATCGAGGATGGGCAGTTGGACGCCGCCTCGGGGGCTGCGATCCCAACGACGGTTGAGCCGAACACCAATCCGGTACTCTGCAAGACTCGTGACTCCATGGAGCCGGATTCTTCTCCGGACTCCGAACCCTCCGCGCCCCTGCCGAGCGAATCCGATTGGGCGCCGATCATGGAGTTCACGGCTGCGGACGTCTTTCAGCACTCGCCTTTCGGCGATATCCTGAAATCACTGAAGTCTCTCTCTTTGTCGGGAGAGCCCTGGCCGGACTATGGTCAGCAAGGTTGGGGTACGGATGATGAATAAATTCAAAACCCACCCACCACCCACTTTGTAGCCACTGTCGACAACTTAACCGACATGCTCGACTTTGACTCCGAAGACATCGACGGTATGGACACCGATGAGGGAGATGATGAAGAACCAGCGCCTACTAGGCCCTGGAAAGCAACCTCGTCATATGACATATACATGGTGGACACTCCAAAAGAGGAAGAGGGCGATGGAACAGCGGAGGATGACCCCTCCAAGAAACAGCAAAAGCGCCGGCGTGAGCGGCGCCGCTTAAAATCCCGCCAACACAAAAACGGCGATTCCAGCACAGGAGATAATAATACCCCGGAAAGCGCCAAAGAACATCCCCTCGAGCAAGATTTAGCACAGGAGAATGGAGAAACCAGCTCTCATGAGAGAGCGGCCAACAGAGAGGTCGAGGACGATAATTGTATGCCTCCCTCTGAAGACGAGGCAAGCCTCGACGACGACGAATTCGCCGTGCCAGAGGATCCTGTCGAACAAGAGCGTTTTCAACGCAGGCTTATGGCCACGGCAAGAAGCCTCAAGAAAAAATAGCAGCAGCTTAAAGCTGATCAAGATCGGCTAGTCGATAGATGGACTGAAGTCCTTGCGGCCGAAGAGCATAAACCCGAACGCCCCTCCAAGTGCTACCCGAAGCGCAGGTTGCTACCCCGATTAGAGGAGGAAGCACTCGACGCGGCCGACATGCCACCTCGTGGCCGCGATAGAGAGGCCTCATGGCCCTCCACCCAAGCCGCACCCCGTACCAAGGCACGGGAATATGCGCCGGACTTACGAGACATGTTGGAGGACAAGGCAAGGCAAACAAGATCGATCTACGGATCGCGTAGGCGCCCCACGGCTCGAGACGATAACCGTCATGCCGACCACAAAATCGGCAGGGCCGAACACAGTAGACAAAGCTCATTGGAGCTACGTCATGATATCGCCCAGTACAGAGGCGCCGCACACCCATTGTGCTTCACAGACGAAATAATGGATCATCAAATCCCGAGGGTTTCAAACCCGTAAACATCGAATCATATGATGGCTCAACAGATCCCGCGGTATGGATCGAGGATTATCTCCTTCATATCCACATGGCCCGCGGCGATGATTTCCACGCCATCAAATACCTCCCACTCAAGCTTAAAGGACCAGCCCGACAGTGGCTTAACAGGCTGCCAATAGGGTCAATCAGCTGCTGGGAGGACCTGGAAGCCGCATTCCTCGACAATTTCCAGGGCACCTATGTGCGACCCCCAGACGCTAACGACCTAAGCCACGTAATTCAGCAGCCAGACGAATCGGCCAGGCAATTCTGGACACGGTTCCTAACAAAGAAAAATCAAATACTTGACTATCCGGACGCAGAGGCCTTAGCAGCCTTCAAGCATAATATCCATGACGAGTGGCTTGCCCGGCACCTAGGACAGGAGAAGCCGAAATCTATGGCAGCACTCACGACACTCATGACCCTTTTGCGCGGGAGAGGATAGCTGGCTTGCTCGTAGCAACAATATGACCAAGAACCCTGGTAGTTCGGACATCAGGGACATTAGTGGCAGGTCATGTCGCAACCAACAGAAGCACCGCATCAACGGCGACAATGCTAAGGATACGGCAGTTAATGCCGGATTTAGAGGCTCTAAATCCGGTCAGCGGAAAAAATCATTCAAAAGGAATCCTAGGGGCCCGTCCAGCTTGGACTGAATACTCGACCGCTTGTGCCAAATACACGGCACCCCCGAAAAGCCAGCCAATCACACCAACATGGATTGCTGGGTGTTCAAGCAGGCAGGCAGATTAAGCGCTGACAATGAAGACAAGGGGTTGCATAGCGATGACGACGAGGAGCCCCGGGCGCCGAACAACAATGGACAGAAGGGTTTTCCCCCACAAGTGCAGACGGTGAACATGATATACACCACCCACGTCCCCAAAAGGGAGCGGAAGCACGCGTTAAGGGACGTATACGCGGTAGAGCCAGTCGCCCCAAAGTTCAACCCATGGTCCTCCTGCCCGATCACCTTTGATCGAAGAGACCATCCCACTAGCATCCGTCATGGTGGATTCGCCGCATTGGTTATCGACCCAATTATTGACGGATTTCATCTCACTAGAGTCCTTATGGACGGCGGTAGTAGCCTGAACCTGCTTTACCAGGATACAGTGCAGAAAATGGGCATAGATCCCTCGAGGATTAAGCCCACCAAAACGACCTTTAAAGGCGTAATACCAGGTGTAGAGGCCAGGTGCACAGGCTCAGTCACACTTGAAGTGGTGTTTGGATCTCCAGATAATTTCCGAAGCGAGGAGTTAATCTTCGACATAGTCCCGTTCCGCAGTGGTTATCATGCATTGCTCGGGTGAACCGCATTTGCCAAGTTCAATGCGGTCCCTCACTACGCATACCTTAAGCTCAAGATGCCAGGCCCTCGAGGAGTAATTACGGTCAATGGAAACACCGAACGCTCCCTCCGAACGGAGGAGCACATGGCATCCCTTGCAGCGGAAGTACAAAGCAGCCTCTCCAGGCAGTTCTCCAGTCCGACCACTCAACGACCGGACACCGTCAAGCGCGTCCGGAGTAACCTACAACAAGACCGCCTGGCACGTTCCGAGCAGGCGTAGCAATGCGGCCCCAACCCCAACCCAGGCAAAAAGGCGACGCCAGTACTTCGCGTCCATAACTACGCTCTGGAAATACCATGGGCATAGGGGGAGGGGCACCATCACGACACGCCCAAAACACGGCTTAAACCGCACTAGGGGCTGCCGACTTTTTTTACATTTTTCTCTTACTTCCAGGACTCTACTCTTTGGAAGGCTTGTTCGGCAGTTCGATTGCCGCACAAACGATGCAAGGACCAGGAAAGCAGACAAGCCATGCCGCATTACGGAAATCTCAGGTGGTCTCTATCACGACCAGTATACCCGTTTCGCATACTATCCCGCAGCTTGCCCCTGAAGCAGACATGTTAAATAGTCCAACGTTTCGTTTATTACATCACTTGTACCGTTCTGCTTTGATCGCAGCTATTTTAATGAACAATGCATAACTTTTGTCTATTTTCTGCATTACCTTATATATATATGTTCCTTAATGACATGTTGCACCCGTACACTTTGGTACGGCCAAAATACGCCAGGGGCTTCAGTACACCTCAACATGGTGTGAGAAGTCCAAACACTTTAACAAGTGCGGCACCCCGAACTTATAGCATTATATGCATCGGCTCTGAATCATGTCTTGGGTCAATAGTTGGGTTTGCCCGGCTCCTATGTTTTGGTGCCTTACGTTCCGCTATATCGGCTAAGGTAGCACTAGGAGAACCACTGCGATTGTGGCCCAGTTGAGCTGGGCCGAGCACCTCAGTGGAGAAAGCTAAAACTGACTGTCATGATGAAGCGAGAGCTGGTCGCTGTTCGAGAGGTTTTTTCGAGTCCCTAAAGACTTATGCCACTTCGGAGAAGGAGTCGGCTCTGTCCGGCCAAGGCGTGGATAGTGCCCCGAAATCGGTTTTCCGAATACTAGGGGCTTCGCCGAAATTTAAAATTATAGAATTCTATGGCTAAGTGAGAGTGTTCACGCATTATAGTCTGATTGCCTCGTTCGTTGGGCTGAGCGCCTCCCTCGAAGGACCCACATATGGGAAAAAGAGCGCCCAGGTTTATCCCCGAACACCCCAGCACTAGCGGCATGGGGGCAGAAGCCGACGACTCGCCATCTCTCAGTATTGATAAACAGCTGCAGAGAAGGTAATATTTTAAATTCAAGCAGCATTGCTTAGCGCATATGAACAAGTTTTCAGCGCACAGGATAACATGAGCGGGTTTTACTCAAAAAATACATCCTTGGTACATTCATCTGCAACAAGGCGGGCACCCTTCAGAACATCCTTATAATAATTCTCAGGCTTGCGATGCTCTTTCCCCGGCGGTGGCCCGTCCTTCACAAGCTTCTCCGCATCCAGCTTGCCCCAGTGCACCTTAGCACAGGCAAGGGCCCTACGGGCACCTTCAATGCAGACAGAGCGCTTGATGTCTTCAAGCCTCGGACAATCCTCCACCAGCCGCCGCACCAGCCCGAAATAGCTCCCAGGCAGAGCCTCTCCAGGCCACAGCTGAACTAGGAGGCCCTTCATGGCCTGTTCGGCCGCCTTGTGGAGCTCGACCAGTTGCTTCAGCTGGTCGCTCAGGGGCACGGGGTGTCCGGCCTCAACGTACTGAGACCAAAACACCTTCTCCGTCAAGCTGCCCTCCTCGGCTCGATAGAATGCGGCGGCATCAGATACACTCCGGGGAAGATCTACAAACGCTCCTGGAGAGCTCCGGATTCGGGTAAGTAACAGGTAACTCACGTTTATGTGTTTGCTTTGCATAAAGAATGTCTTACCCGCCGCAATCTTCTTCACCTCATCCAACTCCTGGAGGGTCTTCTGGGACTCGGCCTTGACAGACTTGGCATTTTCTATAGCTGCCGCAAGCTCGGACGCTCGCGTCTTCGAGTGAAGCTCCAAACTCTCATGTTTCTTCATGAGAACCTGGAGCTCTTGCCGCACCTTGCCAACCTCAGCCTCATACCTCTCCCTCTCGTCTCGCTCCACGGCCGCATTCTTCTCGGCCTCGAGCAGCGCTTGCTTAAGGGTCGCCACCTCAGACGTGGCCCCTGCAATAGCCATGTCAATCCTGTCATTTTTTGCAATTGCACCTTTTTTATATAAATATTCAAACAGGGTATTTCTTACCTTCCTTCTCCTCGAGATGCTTCTTGGCACGCCCGAGCTCTTGCTCGGACTTCTCGAGACTCTGCTTCAGCACGTCCACTTCCGCAGTCAGTGCGGCGGACGCTAGCAGAGAAGCCCGCATATGCATATTGACTCCTTTTGTTAGACTCCTGCGAATTCTTTGATCCTCTATTCGGCTTTTCTTCCCGAACGTCCAACAGAGCATCAGGGGCTACTGTCTATGCGGTAACATTATTTGAACATTCTTTACTTACCTCAAAGCCTATTAAAAGGCTTGAACAAGCTTCAGTCAGTCCGCTTTTGGCGGACTGAACCTTCTAGATCACCGCACTCATAATAGTGCGGTGCCCCTCGTCGATGGAGGCACCTTGGAGCACCTCCAACATATTGTCCGGCGCCTCCGGTTGGACGGAGGAAACCGGCACGGTAGGCTTGTTCCTCTTGGAAGGAGATCTCCCGCCGGACTCTGGAACCCTTGAAGATTCCGGAGCTGCGTCCGACCTTAAGCCGGACTTGGAGCCCTGGGGGGTTTCATCCCCTTTACTCCCGGAGTCTGGGAGGCCGCCTTGCGGCGCCTCCAGGACCACCTCCTCTCGGCTTGGAACCTGTTGGGACAACACTTCGGTGTTGTCGCAGGGCGGGGGGATGAAGCCGTCGGAAGCAAGTTCACCTCCGATGGGTCCAGTGAGCCGCTCGACGATGCGTCGAGCCGGTCTTTAGGTGGGTTGCATAAACATATTCAACATAAGGGAAAGCTGTGCGAAAAACAAATACTATAAACTACCCCGGTATCCGGACACTTACGATTTCGCCAGGGGCTTGGCCCTGGGCTGCCACTCTTCTTCGTCGTCATCGGTGTCGATGGAGCAGTCCGGGGGAAGGGTTTTCCCCTTCTTGGACCCTCCGGCCTCCTCGGAGAGGGTGGCCTTCCTTTTCTTCTCTCCTCCTGCTGGAGGGGGAGAGGTCTCTTCTTCTTCCTCCTTGTCTTCATGAGAGGAGGGCGCTTCGGGACCGTCGGATGACGAATCCGACACCTCCTGGCGTCGGGCACTCTTTCGAGTCCCTGTGGCCCTTTTTGTGGCCTTCTTCTCCGGCACCACATAGGGCGCCGGAACTAGCAGCTTCGCCAAGCGAACGTCCGCTGGGCCTTCAGGCAGAGGAGCCGGACAGTTGATCTGTCTGGACATCACCACCCAATCCTATCCAAGATAAGGGAACTCAAATCCCGCATAGATTCAAACTATGAAAAACTGATACCCTGTAAAAGGAGAAAAACAGCTTACCGCATGAGCGTGATGCTGAGTACTGAATCCGCGATCCTCGGCAGCGGATGCGGGAGCCTCGGCGCCCTTGAAAAGCACCCTCCAGGCATCTTCGTATGTCGTGTCGAAGAGCCTGTTAAGAGTTTGATGCTACGCCGGGTCGAATTCCCAAAGGTTGAAGGCCCGTCGTTGACACGGGAGGATCAGGCGGACAAGCATAACCTGGAATACGTTGACAAGCTTGAGCTTCTTGTCCACCAGGGTTTGGATGCATGTTTGGAGTCCGGTCAGCTCTCCTTTTTTAGCCCAAGACAGGCCTATCTCCTTCCAGGAGGTGAGCCGCGTGGGGGGGGGGGGATCGGAACTCAGGGGGGGCGACCCATTCGGCGTCGCGCGGCTCGGTGATGTAAAACCACCCTTATTGCCACCCCTTCAGGGTCTCCACAAAGGAGCCCTCGACCCATAGGACATTGGCCATCTTGCCAACCATGGCGCCGCCGCACTCCGCTTGGCTGCCGCGCACCACCTTTGGCTTGACGTTGAAAGTCTTTAGCCATAAGCCGAAATGGGGGTGGATGCGAAGGAAAGCCTCGCACACGACGATAAACGCCGAGATGTCGAGGATGAAGTTCGGGGCCAGATCATGGAAATCCAGGCCATAGTAGAACATGAGCCCCCGGACAAATGGATGCAGAGGGAAGCCCAGTCCACGGAGGAAATGGGGGTGAAATACCACCCTCTTGTGGGGCCTAGGAGTGGGGATGAGCTGCCCCTTTTTGGGGAGCCGGTGCGCAATGTTGCTGGCCAGATATCTGGCCTTCCTCAGCTTTTTGATGTGTCCCTCCGTGACGGAGGAGACCATCCACTTGCCTCCTGCTCCGGACAGGACTGGAGAGGGTTGAGGTGGTAGTGCGGACTTGGGCGTTGGAGCTCGAGTGCGCAAGAATGGATAGGCAGAGGAGGAAGAAGGTGTGGGTAAAAAGGTGGATCCTTATCCCCTTATATGGGTGGACGCGATTATGTGTCCCCACCAGCCTGGTAAAACTTGCTTATCTCCAAGCGCCGTAATCAAAGGCGCGGTTGGGTTACCCACACTCGTATTGATGAGAATCCCGAAATGAGGGCACACGATCTCTGCTTTGACAAGACGTGCCAAGGAAACAGCCTCGCATAACGCGCTGAGGTGGGATAATGAAACGATTTGGATAAAGGCTTGGCCGTGGCGTGTCGCACCACGGAATACGTCAGCAGATTATATTTGTGTTAATATTATTATTCTCTCTATGGCAATATGTGGAAACTTATTTTGCAGATCCGGACACTATCTTTGTGTTCAAGATCTTCTATGAAGTATTTGGAGGAGGAACCCACCTTGCAATGCCGAAGACAATTTGCGCGCCGGACTCGTCGTCATTGAAGCCTGGTTCAGGGGCTACTGAGGGAGTCCTGGATTAGGGGGTGTTCGGATAGCCGAACTATACCTTCAAGCCGGACTCCTGGACTATGAAGATACAAGATTGAAGACTCCGTCCCGTGTCCGGAAGGGACTTTCCTTGGCGTGGAAGGCAAGCTTGGCGATACGGATGTTCAGATCTCCTACCATTGTAACCGACTCTATGTAACCCTAACCCTATCCGGTGTCTATATAAACCGGAGGGTTTTAGTCCGTAGGACAACATACACATCAACAATCATACCATAGGCTAGCTTCTAGGGTTTAGCCTCTCTGATCTCGTGGTAGATCAACTCTTGTAATACCCATACCATCAATATTAATCAAGCAGGACGTAGGGTTTTACCTCCATCAAGAGGGCCCGAACTTGGGTAAAACTTCGTGTCCCCTGCCTCCTATTACCATCCGGCCTAGACGCACAGTTCGGGACCCCCTACCCGAGATCCGCCGGTTTTGACACCGACAGTTATTCATTTAAATCAGATAATAATGGTTGTTCTATTTATATGAGTAATATATTTTATGGTCATGCACCCTTGATGAGTGGTCTATTTTTATTGAATCTCGATAGTAGTGATACACATATTCATAGTATTGAAGCCAAAAGATATAAGTTTAATAATGATAGTGCAACTTATTTGTCGCACTACCGTTTAGGTCATATTGGTGTAAAACGCATGAAGAAACTCCATGCTGATGGGCTTTTGGAATGACTTGATGCTTGCGAACCATGCCTCATGGGCAAGATGACTAAGACTCCGTTCTCCGGAACAATGGAGCAAGCAACAGACTTATTGGAAATAATACATACCGATGTACGCGATCCGATGAGTGTTGATGCTCGCGACGGGTATCGTTATTTTCTGACCTTCACAGATGATTTGAGTAGATATGGGTATATCTACTTGATGAAACATAAGTCTGAAACATTTGAAAAGTTCAAAGAATTTCAGAGTGAAGTCGAAAATCATCGTAACAAGAAAAATTAAGTTTCTACGATCTGATCGTGAGGTGAATATTTGAGTTATGAGTTTGGTCTTCATTTGAAACAATGCGGAATAGTTTCGCAACTCACGCCACCTGGAACACCACAACGTAATGGTGTGTCAGAATGTCTTAACCGCACTTTATTAGATATGATGCGATATATGATGTCTCTTACCGATTTACCGCTATCATTTTGGGGTTATGCTTTAGAGACGGCTGCATTCACGTTAAATAGGGCACCATCAAAATCCTTTGAGACGACACCATATAAACTGTGGTTTGGCAAGAAACCCAAGTTATCGTTTCTTAAAGTTTGGGGCTGCGATGCTTATGTGAAAAAGCTTCAACCTGATAAGCTCGAACCCAAATCGGAGAAATTTGTCTTCATAGGATACCCAAAGGAGACTGTTGGGTACACCTTATATCACAGATCTGAAGGCAAGATATTCGTTGCTAAGAATGGATCCTTTCTAGAGAAGGAGTTTCTCTCAAAAGAAGTGAGTGGGAGGAAAGTAGAACTTGATGAGGTAACTGTACCTTCTCCCTTATTGGAAAGTAGTTCATAACAGAAATCAGTTCCAGTGATTCCTACACCAACTAGTGAGGAAGCTAATGATGATGATCATGAAACTTCTGATCAAATTACTACCGAACCTCGTAGGTCAACCAGAGCAAGATCCGCACCAGAGTGGTATGGTAATCGTGTTCTGGAGGTCATGTTACTTGACCATGCCGAACCTACAAACTATGAGGAAGCGATGAGGAGCCCAGATTCCACGAAATGGCTTGAGGCCATTAAATCTGAGATGGGATCCATGTATGAGAACAAAGTGTGGACTTTGGTTGACTTTCCCGATGATCGGCAAGCCATAGAGAATAAATGGATCTTCAAGAAGAAAACTGACGCTGACGGTAATATTACTGTCTACAAAACTCGACTTGTTGCAAAAGGTTTTTGACAAGATCAAGGAGTTGACTACGATGAGACCTTCTCACTTGTAGTGATGCTTAAGTCTGTCCAAATCATGTTAGCAATTTCCGCATTTTATGATTATGAAATTTGGCAAATGGATGTCAAAACTGCATACCTTAATGGA
This sequence comes from Triticum monococcum, assembly GCA_034509565.1. NCBI lineage: Eukaryota > Viridiplantae > Streptophyta > Magnoliopsida > Poales > Poaceae > Triticum > Triticum monococcum. The sequence continues at coordinate 613,606,471 of CM067845.1, read as the reverse complement.
TATCTCAAAGAAGAGTTGTATATGATGCAACCAGAAGGTTTTGTCGATCCTAAAGGTGCTAAGAAAGTGTGCAAGCTCCAGCGATCCATTTATGGACTGGTGCAAACCTCTAGGAGTTGGAATATATGCTTTGATAGTGTGATCAAAGCATATGGTTTTATACAGACTTTTGGAGAAGCCTGTATTTACAAGAAAGTGAGTGGGAGCTCCAGAGCATTTCTGATATTATATGTGGATGACATATTGTGGATCGGAAATGATACTGAATTTCTAAATAGCATAAAATGACACTTGAATAAGAATTTTTCAATGAAAGACCTCGGTGAAGCTGCTTATATATTGGGCATCAAGATCTATAGAGATAGATCAATATGCTTAATTGGACTTTCACAAAGCACATACCTTGATAAAGTTTTGAAGAAGTTCAAAATGGACCAGTCAAAGAAAGGGTTCTTTCCTGTGTTACAATGTGTGAAGTTGAGTCAGACTCAATGCTCGACCACTGCAGAAGATAGAGAGAAAATGAAAGTCATTCCCTATGCCTCAGCCATAGGTTATATCATGTATGCAATGTTGTGTACCACACCTGATGTGTGCCTTGCTATTAGTTTAGCAGGGAGGTACCAAAGTAATCCAGGAGTGGATCACTGGACAGCGGTCAAGAACATCTTGAAATACCTGAAAAGGACTAAGGATATGTTTCTCGTTTATGGCAGTGACAAAGAGCTCGTCGTAAATTGTTACGTCGATGCAAGCTTTGACACAGATCCGGATGACTCTAAGTCACAAACCGGATACATATTTTTTATTGAATGGTGGAGCTGTCAGTTGGTGCAGTTCTAAGCAGAGCGCCGTGGCGGGATCTACATGTGAAGCGGAATACATAGCTGCTTCAGAAGCAGCAAATGAAGGAGTCTGGATGAAGGAGTTCATATCCGATCTAGGTGTAATACCTAGTGCATCGGGTCCAATGAAAATCTTTTGTGACAGTACTGGTGCAATTGCCTTGGCAAAGGAATCCAGATTTCACAAGAGAACCAAGCACATCAAGAGACGCTTCAATTCCATCTGCGATCAAGTCAAGGAGGAAGACATAGAGATTTGCAAGATACATACGGATCTGAATGTTGCAGACCCGTTGACTAAACCTCTCTCACGAGCAAAACATGATCAACACCAAGACTCCATGGGTGTTAGAATCATTACTATGCAATCTAGATTATTGTCTCTAGTGCAAGTGGGAAACTGAAGGAAATATGCCCTAGAGGCAATAATAAAGTTGTTATTTATATTTCTTATATCATGATAAATGTTTATTATTCATGCTAGAAATGTATTAACCGGAAACTTATAACATGTGTGAATACATAGACAAACAGAGTGTCCCTAGTATGCCTCTATTTTGACTAGCTCGTTAATCGAAGATGGTTAAGTTTCCTAGCCATAGACATGTGTTGTCATTTGATGAACGAGATCACATCATTAGAGAATGATGTGATGGACAAGACACATCCGTTAGCTTAGCACTATGATCGTTTTGTTTATTGCTATTGCTTTCTTCATAACTTATACATGTTCCTATGACTATGAGATTATGCAACTCCTGAATACCCGAGGAACACTTAGTGTGCTATCAAACGTCACAACGTAACTGGGTGATTATTAAGATGCTCTACAGGTGTCTCCGATGGTGTTTGTTGAGTTGTCATAGATCGAGAATAGGATTTGCCACTCCGTGTTTCGGAGAGGTATCTCTGGGCCCTCTTGGTAATGCTCATCACTATAAAGCCTTGTAAGCAAAGTGACTAATGAGTTAGTTGCGGGATGATGCATTACGAAACAAGTAAAGAGACTTGCCGGTAATGATATTGAACTAGGTATGATGATATCAATGATCGAATCTCGGGCAAGTAACATACCGATGACAAAGGGAACAATGTATGTTGTTATGCGGTTTGACCGATAAAGATCTTCGTAGAATATGTAGGAACCAATATGAGCATCCAGGTTCCGCTATTGGTTATTGACTGGAGATGTGACTCGGTCATGTCTACATAGTTTTCAAACCCATAGGGTCCGCACGCATAACGTTTGATGATGATTTGTACTATGAGTTATGTGATTTGATGCACCGAAGGTTGTTCGGAGTCCCGGATGAGATCACGGACATGACGAGGAGTCTCGAAATGGTCGAGACATAAGGATTGATATATTGGATCATGTTATTCGGACACCGGAAGTGTTCCGGATAGTTTCGGATAAAACCGGAGTGCTGGAAGGGTTACCGAAACCCCTCGGGGAAGTAATGGGCCTTAGTGGGCCTTAGGAGAGAGAGAGAGGGCAGCAGCCAGGAGGTGGCGCGCCCCCAAGGGGAGTCCGAATAGGACTAGGGGAGGGGGTGCGGGCCCTCTCTCCCTCTCCCTCTCCTTCCTTCTTCTCCTACTTGGACTAGGAAAGGGGGGAGCCGATTCCTACTTGGAGTAGGACTCCCGGCCTTGGGTGCGCCCCCTAGGGCTGGCCGGCCACCTCCAGAGTTTTGCACCTCAGTCATATTGTCGTAGTGCTTAGGCGAAGCCTTGCGTCGGTAACTTCATCATCACCGTCACCACGCCGTCGTGCTGACGAAACCCTCGCTCGGCCTCAACTGGATCAAGAGTTCAAGGGACGTCACTGAGATGAACGTGTGCAGATCGCGGAGGTGCCGTGCGTTCGGTACTTGATCGGTTGGATCGCGAAGACGTTCGACTACATCAACCGCGTTACTAAACGCTTCCACTTTCGGTCTACGAGGGTACGTAGACACACTCTCCCCTCTCGTTGCTATGCATCTCATAGATAGATCTTGCGTGATCGTAGGTAAATTTTTTGAAATACTACGTGATCTTGTGTGGCCCTTCTCTCTCCCCACTAAGGCCCATGAAGGCCCATTAGTTCCCCCGGGGGGTTCCGATAACCCTCCGGCACTCCGATAATTATCCGGTACCTCTCGGAACTCATCCGGTGTCCGAATAACATCGTCCAATATATCAATCTTTATGTCTTGACCATTTCGAGACTCCTCGCCATGTCCGTGATCTCATCCGGAACTCCGAACAAACTTCGGTCATCAAATCACATAACTCATAATACAAATCGTCATCGAACGATAAGCGTGCGGACCCTACGGTTCAAGAACTATGTGGACATGGCCGAGAAACATCTCCGGTCAATAACCAATAGCGGAACCTGGATGCTCATATTGGCTCCTACATATTCTATGAAGATCTTTATCGGTCAAATAGCATAACAAGATACGTTGTTCCCTTTGTCATCGGTATGTTACTTACCCGAGATTCGATCGTCGGTATCATCATACCTAGTTCAATCTCGTTACCGGCAAGTCTCTTTACTCGTTCTGTAATGCATCATCCCGTGGCTAACTCATTAGACACATTGCTTGCAAGGCTCATAGTGATGTGCATTACCGAGAGGGCCCAGACATACCTCTCCGATACACGGAGTGACAAATCCTAATCTCGATCTATGCCAACTCAACAAACACCATCGGAGACAGCTATAGAGCATCTTTATAATCACCCAGTTACGTTGTGACGTTTGATAGCACACAAGGTGTTCCTCTGGTATTCGGCAGTTGCATAATCTCATAGTCAGCGGAACATGTATAAGTCATGAAGAAAGCAATAGAAATAAAACTAAACGACCATTATGCTAAGCTAACGGATGAGTCTTGTCCATCACATCATTCACTAATGATGTGATCCCGTTCATCAAATGACAACACATGTCTATGGCTAGGAAGCTTAACCATCTTTGATTAACGAGCTAGTCAAAATAGAGGTACTAGGGACAGTCTGTTTGTCTATGTATTCACACATGTACTAAGTTTCGGGCTAATACAATTCTAGCATGAATAATAAACATTTATCATGATATAAGGAAATATAAATAACAACTTTATTATTGCCTCTAGGGCATATTTCCTTCAGTAATAGCATATAAAACCTTTGACGAGTGAAAAACTTCAAATTCGGCGCTAGTTCGAATATAATATTACAATCCAACTAAGTTTAAAATAAAACACTTCAAACTTGAATTCAACATGCAGATATGTTCTAGTTGTCCCCTTTAAGTGTCAATCAATGTCAAATCAACTCTTTATGAAACTGCTCATGAGTTGTTCGGTTTCGAATTTTTTGATGCATTTTCACAAACTCATCAAACGTGGTCAGGTTTTGATTTGGGAGTCAGATAGGATCACCTATGTTCTCAAATTCCAGACCTCCAGCAGCGTCTTCACTCTCATCCTCTATGATCATGTTATGCATGATCACACAACATGTTGTCACCTCCCACAAGATCTCTCGATCACATATTTGTGCAGGTACTCAAACAACTACAAAACTGGTTTGGAGCACTCCAAATGCCCTCTCCACTTCCTTTCTAACTCATTGTCTTTGGGCAAAGTTTCCCTAGATATTAAAGGATATCTCCAAGGCTGGCCCTCAAATCGCTTGCAAACATCCAGACCAAGATGTGTGATGTCCACTGGCTCAAAATTTATGACCAAGATTTTGCCGATCCAAAATTCATATTATTATAACTCTGTTCAAATTAATGCATGTCTTTCTAAACTTGCACTTGATTCATGTTTGCTTATATTGCTCATATGTATCACCTCATTATGAATTTAGCCTATGCCTACATATTTACCTAGAAGGAAAAGAACGAAAGTTGTACATATAATAAAGTGGATCGTTGATATTTCACCTACGCTCTTAAATGCATCTTTGGATTCAAGGTGTCTTCAACTTATTTGTGTTAATTTACAGGTCATATACTCAAGAAATGTTTATTATTAAATCTTGATACTCTTGTGCTTTAGAAATCAGTGTCGAGTTAGTTGCTTGATTCTTACACTCTAAAGACTCTACCAAGTTCTATATATTTTGAGCTATATTGTGGGTAATGATACATATAAATAATAAAGAACATTAAGGGGTAACAAATAATTTGTGTACCAATGTGATACTTCTTATTTACTTGTCTAGGGTAAAACCTAATGCCTATAAAACAATCTTTTGCTGCCATCCACAAACAAATAAAAAAGAGAATTTTTTTGACATAAGAAGTAAGCTCTCGTGCATTTAGTTAGGGGAGTGGATGTATGATCCAGTCACTTAAATTCTAGTCCTCACACATGTGAGTTTGAGTTATTATTATTTAAAAAGACACTCTAGGGGTTTCACTTACCTTTTTTCTTAAAAAAATGGTTTTGCCAAAAGTATAACTAAGTTATCACATAAAATATATTAATAATGATGAAAATATGTATTTAATATACATAAACTTTGTTGTGCTGTTAAATTTTCTTGTTACACCTAGAAAAATATTACTTGAATATATATAAAGATGTATGGATATAAATATGAAATAAATTTAGCAACAAGATTGGGTATGAGGAAGTAAAAAAATAGTACAAATATCCATTTTTGGAAATGAAGGTTATTGAGGAAGTCTTTAGGTTTTGTTTCGCATCAGGAGTTTTCAAACCCGCAAGGGGTTGGGATATGGAGGGGATTTTGTGATTCCTTCTCCTTCACATAATCCTCTCAAATCCCCACCAATCCCCTCACACACCATCCGCCGACCATGAAAATAGGATCTTCACAACACACCGGAAGAGCCATAACACATTACAGATGCAAACTTGTAATTACCCTCGACTATGTGGCCTGCACAAAGTACCCAAGTTACCAACTAAGTAATGTAATATCTAGAAAAAAATGTAAATTCATTAAACTTACCATCATAAAGGCCACCTAGCAAATCAAATGGAGGAGACTGTTTGATCTGGAATTGCTTATTTCTGTCCACGGCTATTGATAACTCAAGTAAATGCTCAAACATGGATTAGACAAGAACAACATTGAGTACAAAAGAAACATGGTGTAAGTTACAAGTTACAAAGATGAAATGGAGCAAATTAGAACTTACAGTGATCATACTATGCCAAAGATGTGAGTCGGCCTCTATCATGTGTGGGTGAAAGTTCCAACTAGCACCACTTTGTTTTTGGGCATCCTTGAGAAGCCAATGTGACTCTTCATCTCTATTCTTTCTTGAATTTAAAGCTTTGTGAAATTTGTATGGCCATATCTTTAATGGAATACTGCTGCCATTCTAGTTCAAGATTCACTCGACCGTCCATTTTGACCTCTATGGCAAGAATTGTTGTGTTCATGGAGTAACTTTACCAAACCTTTTTAAAGAGTTGGGTTCCACTTGGTTCTTGGCTTTTTAGCTACACAAGCACAAATTTACGTTGCTCAAAAGAAAGTTTACACTATATAGTGATAAACTACCATGAGCTAGCTACTATTTAAAATGAGCAATATTAATGCACCAAGTTTTATCATGGATGAAGTTACATGTTGATATGAAGCATTAAAATACTTATTGGAGGAGTCTTCTTCTATCTTCGGTGATGGCTTCTTTGTACCAATTCAAGATTTTCTAGCACTAGCTTTCATCAAATTGTATTTACCCTTTTGTATACACAACTGAATTGTAACAAAGATTAAATTATTACATGACAAAGACATTAAAAGTTAATTATTACATGATAAAGATACACATCACAATGGTGGCTATTCATATTGATATGCATTCGACATTTGCATTGCAATTTCATCCCTCAAAGTGTTCCCTAAGCCGGCGTTCCCATAGTTATTTTCATCACCATTTGGGAGATCAACAAAATCATTCTCTACTATGTTATTGGGTTGGTCGTTAATACATCCTAAATGTATTTATAATTTACATTGTTTCATGCTGTTATTATACCACTTCTGTATAGCTTTGGCATCAATATTTATTATATTTCTGGACTAACCTATTAATCCAATGCCCAATGTTAGTTGTTGTTTTCTGCTTGTTTTTTTACTTCCAGAAAAATAACAATAATTATTTTTGTACCAGAAGAGACCTAGGACCAGGAGGCCACCAGTTGGCCATGCCGGCAAACCACAAGGGCCACCCCCATGGCCGGGTGAGGTGGTCGCATGGTATCCTTGGATCTCTTTTCCACCGCCTCTTGGTCTCCGCGGCTCTATATATACTAAAAACAAAAGTTATTTAACCATAATTTTTCCAATACCTTAGTTCCCGATTCGAGGCAATCTTTGTTTTGGCCCTTTTCCGTCACCCTAGCGAAAGTGGGATTAATCTTCATCGACCTCTTCATCATCCATTGCTACTTCGATGATGATCTAGGAGTAGTTCACCCTTTGTGATGAGGGTTTGTACCAGTAACTATGATCTCTCTCTCTCCTGATTATGTTTGTTCCGATGATGATTGTTATTATGGACTTTGTTAATGGAGTTGAATTATGTGATATATCCCTTGATATTATCTTTTTGGTGAATTGGATTTTTCTCTTGGTATAATTTTATTTATGCTATATTGAATCTTTTGGGAATCGATGAGACTACATGATGCATGTCTAGTATAAATTTCGGAGAACCGTAGAGACATTGGGGTAACTTTACGACTAATGGTTAGAATGATAAAGATCATATCTGTCGGATTTCGGGTTCCGGCAGACCCTTAAGGTTCGAACACTAGGGTGCGCGCGGAAATCACAGCTTCTACCTTCCCGTCTCACAAAGATCTAAACTACTAAAGGAACTGCACAAGGGACACAAGATTTATACTGGTTCGGGCCACCATTGTGGTGTAATACCCTACTCCAGTGTGTGGTGGATGGATTGCCTCCTGGGCTGGTGATGATGGACAGTACAAGGAAGAACAACCTCACGAGGGTCTGTTCTTGGCTGGGGTGATGAACTGCTGGGAGGAGTTCAGTCACCTTCTCTCTCTACTTGCTAGTCAGATCCACATGCCGAACCCTTTGCTACGTGGGTGGCCGTCCCTATTTATAGGCGAAGGCCCTGGGCCTCTTCCCAAATATTGAGCGGGAAGGGCGCCAACAATTGGCCAATTCGAAGGGGAACATCTAGTACACTTATCCTGACTAAAGGTGGTCTTCGCCTGCGAAAGACTCTGCGGTGACGCCGTGCTGGGCTCCATGGTGACCTCCATCTCGTAGTCCGCTTGGTCCTGGTCTTGTTGCACCGAAATGGCAACCTTTGCCTGATGCCTCGGTACTCCGCGGCTGCGCTTGCCCCCTTTGCACCAAAGAGGAAAGAAGAACGCTGCGCGCGCTGGCGCCCGCCTGGCACCCTCAATCGTCATGGCTTGCGTCATGGGCACCTCGCGAGGTACCCCACCTTGATTCCTCCGCCTCCCCGCGAGCCAGCCTGAGGAGGCTGCGCTTGGGGATGCGCCGTGTCGTCCGCCCCGCGAGGCTTGGCCCCTCACGTGGGTCTTGAGTCTTGTGCTGATGAAGATGGGCCATGTTGGGCCTCCTTTGAGCCACGCCGCAGGCCGCAGGCAGGCAAGTCTGGGGACCCCCGTTCCCAGAACGCCGACAGTAGCCCCCGGGCTCAAGGCGCGCATGGGCTTGGCCGTGGGCCCTAACAGCCTGTGGCCTTGGGCGCCGTGTGGCGGTTGATGGGACGTGGGCGTCTCCACTTCTCCACGACGCGTCGGTGACCGCGCGAGGTGGACAAGTCCCTGCATACAAATCGTGTCATGATTACCTGCGATCGTGGAGGCCGGCGGTTGGCCTTCGCCGGCTATAAGTACGAAGCTGTGCGTGCCCTTCTAGTCCATTCCTCCTAGCTTCTCCTTCTTCCCCATCCTTGCTCCGTCTTGCTGAGATGGATCTGATCCGCTGGTTCTCTGCAGCGGAGAAGGGAAAGGCTCCTCGAGAGGGGCCAGACCCACTCCCGCCGAAGAAACGGCTCGCCCTTTGCAGCCGGGGCGAGGAAGACCGTCAGGTGGAGCCGAGGCCCCGGTGCGAGCGGGCTCCGCCGGGGTTCCCACTTCCTTTGTACGCCCACGCCGTCGGCCCCGAAGGTGTCGATGCTGATCTCCGCGGTTGGCACCGTCGTAGGCGCCGTCGGGTCACGAAGGCGTGGGTTGTTCCTCCTGGAGTCCACGCCGAGGGCTCCTCCCTAGAGTTCGTGCTCCACGTCGTCGTTCCTCTCCAGTCCTGGATTCGTCTGCCTCCCTTCTTCGCCTCCATCGTCCCTCCAGGAGGGCCTCTGGAGCTCTGGCTGCAGCACGCCGGCTGCAGCGCCCTCGCGACCGAGGCAGAGGTCATGGTCGCCGCCCCAGGCGAGGTCTACTTGTCCCGCGGCTGGAGAGAAGTCGCCCGGGTTTGCAAGGAGAGGGGCATCTTCACGGTCCACTTGGAGTATGATGGCGCTGCGGTGATGTTCTTCAAGGTCTTCGACGTGATCGGGCGCCGGCTGGAGTGCTGCCCCGGGAGAGGTGGCCAGGACATTGCCCTGGTGAGGGCTAGGCCCGTCGACCGCTCCCTTGGCGGAGGCGCCGGGGGGCCAAGCTCAAGAAGCGCCGCGACCACCAAGGCACGTTGAAGAAGGAGCTGGAGGTGATGAAGGTCGAGCTGGATGCTAAGGCCCGGGTTCTTGTCGAGGATCGCGTGGCCTTCGCGGACATGGAGAAAGATGCCCGTGCTTCGCTGAAGATGCTTTACGAGAGCGGCCTGGACAGCCCGCTAGCCGGTGACGGGGACGGCCCCGCCAAGCTGCTTCCCTTCCTGGTTAAGGCCCTTGGGGACGTCGCCCTTGGCATCGGCCCCGTGGCCGAGGCCGAGGCGCGCGTCTTGTCTTCTGCTGCGCTGACGCGGGTCTTCGCCCACATCTACCTTCGTGATCCCAACGTCGACCTCGACGGCCTGCTGGAACCGGTGAGCAGCGAGGGTGCTGCCACTGCTGTCGAAGCCGTGAAGGGGCGTGCGGAGGCGCTGCTTGGGAAGTTCTGGGCCTTCAGCACCAAGCCAAAGCAAGGCGCTGCCGGCCCTGCTGCTCCATGAGGCGAAGCCGCTCCGCACAACTTCACCGCCGACAAGTGACTCTGTTCCATCCCTGTTCTTCCTTCAATTCCTGCACATGCATCACGCCTCGGGGAGGCATTCAAACTTGCGTTTGGTACTGAGACGACAGTATGGACTGTAATATTTGCTTTTAAGTTCCTTGAATTTTATGCTTTTCTTCCCTACTTGCTTGTGTTCTGCGCCGGCAGAGCCCGGCCCCGCGCGTGCCTCACCCAGCATTAGCCCCGACCGGAAACCAGGATGGGACCAAAGGAGTGAGGGGCTATGTGACAAGTTAGGCTCCTGAGTCGCGATGCTCAGGAGTCCCCCTTGGCGTGCGAACAACAAGTAGGGAGGCGCGATGTAGGTGTATCTTCTGTTCTACGTCTGCAGAGCCCGACTCCGCACGTACCTCACCCAGCATAGCCTTTCGGAACTAAGGAGTGAGGGGCTACGGAGCCAGTTAGGCTCGTGAGTCGCGATGCTCAGGAGTCCCCCTTGACGCGCAAACAGCGGGTGATGAGGTGCGATGTAAGAGGGGCTACCATTCTACGTCTGCAGAGCCCGGCCCCGCCCGTGCCTCACCCAGCATAGCCTTTCGGAACTAAGGAGTGAGGGGCTACGAGACCAGTTAGGCCCCTGAGTCGCGATGCTCAGGGGTCCCCCTTGATGCGCAAACGGCCTTCATACCTTGGCTCTGCTCGGGGAGAGACGCGCGGTGAACTAGGCCCGAGGGGCCTGGCTGAGCGGCGTACATCTGGGTGTGACCCAGTCGTAGCCCCCGTGCCTAGCCCCCTCGCGCGGCACTCCTGAGGGGAGGAATTGCGACGAGGCCAGCCACTGAGCTCTGGGCTCCTGGAGGTTAATGCGGCCCGGAGGCCACCCCCAGTTGTTTATCACCAGCGCGGAGCATAGCGCTTCCGTATGTGTAGGGGCATAGCCGCTCCTCGGCAGTGTCATCAGCCAGCGCGGAGCATGGTGCTTCCACTGGTACGTGGGAGGGGGCTCCCCTCCGGGAGGAGCCCCCGGGGTGTGTACAGCCCCGCCCTGACACGTGGCAGGCACGGTAGGGCTAGGTGAGGTGTATCTGGGCACCCGTGAGCCAGCGCAGGACTCACGAGGCCCTACCTCTAGGCGGGTTGCGCCTGGCACTGGGCCGTATCTTGAGATGTGTCCCTGCAAAATTTGGTTAGATGCCGGTACTCTACGTCCTCGGGTCCCGGCCCTCGAGCTTGTCTCAGCCGTCGCAGGTATGCCAGGTCGCGATGCCGTGGACAAGGCTAGAGGGTGAGGGCTGGAGAGCCAGTAAGAGCCCTGAGTCGTGATGCTCAGGCACCCCCCCTTTAACGTGCAAGGGGCCGACATGGGGAAGAAAGGATGCCGCGGGCAGGCACCATGCAGTTAAGCGTGATAGGCAAAGCATAGTTGGAAATAAACGCGAGGGAGATACACGCCGCTGGGCCTAGCCCGAGCGGCTTGGGGATGATGCATCCCGAGGGGCGCCCCCAACAAGGCAAACTAATGACCGAAAGATAAAAGGGGATACATGCCGCAGGGATGGACCCACGCGGCCTGGGAGTGATGCAACCCTGGGAGGGCGCTCCCAGCTCGGAATGGAACTTGAAAGATGTCACCTAAGGATGTCGTCGGCGTAGTGGCGTTGGTGCAGCAGACTTGATGGGCTGCAGAAGCCTATCCTCACGAGCCCCCAGGCCCTGGGGCCTCGGGAGCCTCCGGAGGCACCGGTGGCTCCTCGCGAGCTGTCTTCATCTCCGCCAAGGCTGTGGAACGCCTGTCTCCCTGAGCCTCCATGATGCCTGTGATGAGGCGCTGGTACGCCACAGCCATGCTCGGCAGGCCGTAAGGCATGCGAACATAGCTGTGGGGTGGTCCCTCGCAGCGCCCCACTTGCGAGGGCTAGAGATGCTCCGTCATGGCGATCTGATTGAGCCCTGGTACATTGACACAGACGCGCAGCCCACCATCCTCGCCTGGATGTAGGGCCACAGCTGGTAGGTGGCGGCAACCTCTCATGATCCTTGTCTCCTGTAGTTCTTGAATGGCCTTGTTAACGAACTCCTGCTGGTCTGACCTTCCTTGCCTGGCTCCTTCTCGGGGGAAACGTGCTGTGAAGCACGCTTCCACATGGTGCCCAAGCGCCTCCCTCATGACCCTGGCTAGGTCGGTGGCCCTCCAGGTGAGAGCCCCTGAGCCCTGCCCGAGGAGGGCGCCAGGAGCGCTTTCCTATGCGATGGATGGGGGGTCCCCCTGGGCAGACACGGGTCCTGAGGGGCCTGCCTCCTGAGGGGCCGAGCCTGATGATGTCTTCTTCTTGGGGGTGGTCTCAGGAAGCCTCCTGCTTCCGCGATCTGGGTCTTCTAGCGACGCGGCCTGATAGGCCCGCTCCAGGGAACACACTACATCCTTCTCTTCACAGGGCACCGTGATGACGCCGCCACTTCCTGGCATCTTGAGGACGTTGTAGCCGTGGTGAGTCACGGCCATGAACTTGGCCAGCGCCGGGTACCCGAGGATGGCGTTGTACGGCAGGCAGATGTGGGCGACGTCGAAGTCGATGAGCTCGGTGCAGTAGTTGCTGCGGGCCCCGAAGGTGACAAGGAGGCGGACCTGCCCGATCGGGACTGTGGAACCGTCGGTGATTCCGGAGAAAGGCTTGGTCGGCTGAAGCTGGTCATAGGGTACTTGGAGATTGTTGAATGTTTCCACGGACAGGGCGTTGAGCCCCGCCCCACCATTGATGAGGGTCTTGGTGACCAGCACGTTGCTGATGACTGGGGAGCAAAGCATCGGGAGGACTCCTGCCGTGGCCGCGCACTTGAGCTGGTCTGCTGAGCTGAATGTGATGGAGCACGCCGACCACCTGAGGGGGCACGTCGCTTCGAGCTTGGGTAGAACGGCATTCACTTTGCGGGCAAACTGCTTGAAGACACGTTGAGAGGCTGGGGCTTGAGCCCCGCCCAGGATGCAGGCGATTGCGCGCGGCTCTTGGAAGCCCCCGGCCCCCTCGTCTTGATGGCGGTCTTCGTTCCTCCTTGGCTGAGGCGGCAGCGGAGGTAGGCCTGCGTTGCCATGAGGGTGATCCTCACGAGGCTGATCCCTCCAGTCTCCCTCGCGAGGCAGGTCCCGCCAGCGGTCCTCGCGAGGTTGGTCGCGCCACCCCTGGCGCGGGCCGCGATCTTCCCAGCGTCCTGGGTTTCTTGCTCCTCCTCGGCCGTAGCCCCGGTCAGCATGGTCAGGGCGACGGCCGATCCTTCCCTCTCGCACGGCGCGGAGTTCTTGACATTCATTGGTGTTGCGGGTGTGGAGGTCATGGTACACATAGTACCGGCTGCCCCTGGAGGATTCGGGCAGATCCTTGCCCCGCCTGGTGTCTGGTTCTGCGGCGAGTACGGCAGCCCCCTTGCGCTTCACGTCCTTGGCCTTGGGCTTCTTCTCTTCTGGGTCCGCGGCAGGCAGCTCGAGGAGGGAGAGACGTCCCTCCTCAGCCCTGGCGCACTTGTTCGCGAAGTTGAACAACTCCAGGGAGGTGCAGAGGTGTTCGTGCATCGCCAGCTCCTCCTTCATCTTGACGTCGCGGACGCTGTCGGAGAAGGCCGAGATAATTGCTTCCTCGGACACCTTGGGGATCATGAGGCGCGCACTGTTAAATCATTGGATGTACTTTTGCAGGGTTTCTCCGGGTTGTTGCTTGATGCGGCGCATGTCGCTCACGGCGGGTGGCCGGTCGTGAGTACCTTGGAAGTTGGCGATGAAGCGGGTGCGCATCTGGTCCCAGGAGGAGATCGTGCCTGGAGCCAGATTCAGGAGCCAGGTTCGAGCTCCTTCCTTGAGCGCCATGGGGAACCAGTTCGCCATGACCTTTTCATCCCCGCTGGCAGCCTCGATGCCCAGCTCATAGAGCTGGAGGAACTCTGCGGGATCAGTTGTGCCGTCATAGCGAGGAGGCAGGTCTGACTTGAACTTGCCGGGCCACGCGACGCTGCGCTGTTCAGCGGTGTAGGCACGGGAAGCCTGCGGTGGCCATGAAAGGCTTTGGCTGATGGAGAGCTTGGTCTTGAGGGTCCCCACGCGCTGCAGCTAGGAGCAGGGCGGGGTCTTGGCGCGCCGGAGCTGGAGCAGGGTCGCGGCGTGCCGGAGCAGGGAGCGCCCTGGCAGCCCCTTGCGGGCGAGGGACTTCTTGGCAGCTCCATTTTTGTTGCGCTGGCGCCTGACGGAGCGGGTTTCGCCCAGGGGCCAAGTGCCTTGGAGCCATGGCATCTTCTTGGAGGGGAGGCGGCTGGAGCGCCTCTGGAGCTTCGTTGCCCGCGCGGGGCGGAGTGCGGTGCAGAGGAACGGACGGCGCGGACAAGCTCGGCGACGCGGTTGAGCCACTCTTCTTAGACGTCGTCAACGGGGCGGTAGCGCAGGAGCTCATTTGCCACGAGGAGCGCAGCTCGAGCCTCCAAGGGTGCGCGGAGCGTGCGGGATGAAGAACCGGCTGGTGCGATTGATGGAGTAGCGATGCGGCCGTCTTGGCGCACGGACGGATGCTGAGACGATGCTTGCTGCTCGCCCCCCGCCGGGCTGGTGGCGGCGTTGACGGCGGGCGACGAGGAACGACGAGGACGCCCACCGACGGGGGCCGTCTGGGCGACGCGAGAAGCGATGGCGGCCCGGCGCTCGGCGCGGGCCCGACGAGCGTCGGACATGGATGCGACGGTCGGAGGAGAACGGAGCGGCGGAAGACAGATTCCGGCGCACCCCTACCTGGCGCGCCAAATGTCGGATTTCGGGTTCCGGCAGACCCTTAAGGTTCGAACACTGGGGTGCGTGCGGAAATCGCACCTTCTACCTCCCTGTCTCACAAAGATCTAAACTACTAAAGGAACTGCACAAGGGATAGAAGATTTATACTGGTTCGGGCCACCATTGTGGTGTAATACCCTACTCCAGTGTGTGGTGGATGGATTGCCTCCTGGGGCTGGTGATGATGGACAGTACAAGGAAGAATAGCCTCGCGAGGGTCTGTTCTTTGCTGGGGTGATGAACTGCTGGGAGGAGTTCAGTCACCTTCTCTCTCTACTTGCTAGTCAGATCCACATGCCGAACCCTTTGCTACGTGGGTGGCCGTCCCTATTTATAGGTGAAGGCCCTGGGCCTCTTCCCAAATATTGAGCGGGAAGGGTGCCAACAATTGGCCAATTCGAAGGGGAACATCTAGTACACTTATCCTGACTAAAGGTGGTCTTCGCCTGCGAAAGACTCTGCGGTGACGCCGTGCTGGGCTCCATGGTGACCTCCGTCTCGTAGTCCGCTTGGTCCTGGTCTCGTTGCACCGAAATGGCAACCTTTGCCTGATGCCTCGGTACTCCGCGGCTGCGCTTGCCCCCTTTGCACCAAAGAGGAAAGAAGGACGCTGCGCGCGCTGGCGCCCGCCTGGCACCCTCGATCGTCATGGCTTGCGTCGCCCGCCTGGCACCCTCGATCGTCATGGCTTGCGTCTTGGGCACCTCGCGAGGTACCCCACCTTGATTCCTCCGCCTCCTCGCGAGCCAGCCTGAGGAGGCTGCGCCTGGGGATGCGCCGTGTCGTCCGCCCCGCGAGGCTTGGCCCCTCACGAGGGTCTTGACTCTTGTGCTGATGAAGATGGGCCATGTTGGGCCTCCTTTGAGCCACGCCGCAGGCCGCAGGCAGGCAAGTCTGGGGACCCCTGTTCCCAGAACGCCGACAGTAGCCCCCGGGCCCAAGGCGAGCATGGGCTTGGCCGTGCCGAGAGGCGAAAGGGCAAGGGCGAAGCGCCGCGGGCCCTAACAGCCTGCGGCCTTGGGCGCCGCGTGGCAGTTGATGGGACGTGGGCGTCTCCACTTCCCCATGACGCCTCGGTGACCGCGCGAGGTGGACAAGTCCCTGCATGCAAATCGTGTCATGATTACCTGCGATCATGGAGGCCGGCGGTTGGCCTTCGCCGGCTATAAGTACGAAGCTGTGCGTGCCCTTCTAGTCCATTCCTCCCGGCTTCTCCTTCTTCCCGATCCTTGCTCCGTCTTGCTGAGATGGCCCCGATCCGCTGGTTCTCTGCAGCGGAGAAGGGAAAGGCTCCTCGAGAGGGGCCAGACCCGCTCCCGCCGAAGAAACGGCTCGCCCTTTGCAGCCGGGGCGAGGAAGACCGTCAGGTGGAGCCGAGGCCCCGGTGCGAGCGGGCTCCGCCGGGGTTCCCACTTCCTTTGTACGCCCACGCCGTCGGCCCTGAAGGTGTCGATGCTGATCTCCGCGGTTGGCGCCGTCGTAGGCGCCGTCGGGTCACGAAGGTGTGGGTTGTTCCTCCTAGAGTCCAAGCCGAGGGCTCCTCCCTAGAGTTCGTGCTCCACGTCGTCGTTCCTCTCCAATCCTGGATCCGTCTGCCTCCCTTCTTCGCCTCCATCGTCCTTCCAGGAGGGCCTCTGGAGCTCTGGCTGCAGCACGCCGGCTGCAGCGCCCTCGCGACCTTGGCAGAGGTCGTGGTCGCCGCCCCGGGCGAGGTCTACTTGTCCCGCGGCTGGAGAGAAGTCGCTCGGGTTTGCAAGGAGAGGGGCATCTTCGCGGTCCACTTGGAGTATGATGGCGCTGCGGTGATGTTCTTCAAGGTCTTCGACGTGATCGGGCGCTGGCTGGAGTGCTGCCCCGGGAGAGGTGGCCAGGACATTGCCCTAGTGAGGGCTAGGCCCGTCGACCGCTCCCTTGGCGGAGGCGCCGGGGATGCAAGCTCAAGAAGCACCGCGACCACCTAGGCGCGTTGAAGAAGGAGCTGGAGGTGACGAAGGTCGAGCTGAACGCTAAGGCCCGGGTTCTTGCCGAGGATCGCGTGGCCTTCGCGGACATGGAGAAAGATGCCCGTGCTTCGCTGAAGATGCTTTATGAGAGCGGCCTGGACAGCCCGCTAGCCGGTGACGGGGACGGCCCCGCCAAGCTGCTTCCCTTCCTGGTTAAGGCCCTTGGGGACGTCGCCCTTGGCATCGGCCCCATGGCCGAGGCCGAGGCGCGCGTCTTGTCTTCTGCTGCGCTGACGCGGGTCTTCGCCCACATCTACCTTCGTGATCCCAACATCGACCTCGACGGCCTGCTGGAACCGGTGAGCGGCGAGGGTGCTGCCACCGCTGTCGAAGCCGTGAAGGGGCGTGCGGAGGCGCTGCTAGGGAAGTTCTGGGCCTTCAGCACCAAGCCAAAGCAAGGCGCTGCCGGCCCTGCTGCTCCATGAGGCGAAGCCGCTCCGCACAACTTCACCGCCGACAAGTGACTCTGTTCCATCCCTGTTCTTCCTTCAATTCCTGCACATGCATCACGCCTCGGGGAGGCATTCAAACTTGCGTTTGGTACTGAGACGACAGTATGGACTGTAATATTTGCTTTTAAGTTCCTTGAATTTTATGCTTTTCTTCCCTACTTGCTTGTGTTCTGCGCCGGCAGAGCCCGGCCCCGCGCGTGCCTCACCCAGCATTATCCCCGACCGGAAACCAGGATGGGACCAAAGGAGTGAGGGGCTATGTGACAAGTTAGGCTCCTGAGTCGCGATGCTCAGGAGTCCCCCTTGGCGTGCGAACAACAAGTAGGGAGGCGCGATGTAGGTGTATCTTCTGTTCTACGTCTGCAGAGCCCGACTCCGCACGTACCTCACCCAGCATAGCCTTTCGGAACTAAGGAGTGAGGGGCTACGGAGCCAGTTAGGCTCGTGAGTCGCGATGCTCAGGAGTCCCCCTTGACGCGCAAACAGCGGGTGATGAGGTGCGATGTAAGAGGGGCTACCATTCTACGTCTGCAGAGCCCGGCCCCGCCCATACCTCACCCAGCATAGCCTTTCGGAACTAAGAAGTGAGGGGCTACGGGACTAGTTAGGCCCCTGAGTCACGATGCTCAGGGGTCCCCCTTGACGCACAAACGGCCTTCTTACCTTGGCTCCGCTCGGGGAGAGACGCGCGGCGAACCAGGCCCGAGGGGCCTGGCTGGGCGGCGTACGTCTGGGTGTGACCCAGTCGTAGCCCCCGTGCCTAGCCCCCTCGCGCGGCACTCCCGAGGGGAGGCGTTGCGACGAGGCCAGCCACTGAGCTCTGGGCTCCCGGAGGTTAATGCGGCCCGGAGGCCACCCCCAGTTGTTTATCACCAGCGCGGAGTATAGCGCTTCCGTATGTGTACGGGCATAGCCGCTCGTCGGTAGTGTCGTCAGCCAGCGCGGAGCATGGTGCTTCCACTGGTACGTGGGAGGGGGCTCCCCTCCGGGAGGAGCCCCGGGGTGTGTACAGCCCCGCCCTGACACGTGGCCGGCACGGTAGGGCTAGGTGAGGTGTATTTGGGCACCCATGAGCCAGCGCAGGACTCACAAGTGCCTACCTCTAGGAGGGTTGCGCCTGGCACTGGGCCGTATCTTGAGATGTGTCCCTGCAAAATTTGGTTAGATGCCGGTACTCTACGTCCTCGGGTCCCGGCCCTCGAGCTTGTCTCAGCCGTCGCTGGTATGCCAGGTCGCGATGCCGTGGACAAGGCTAGAGGGTGAGGGCTGGAGAGCCAGTAAGAGCCCTGAGTCGTGATGCTCAGGCACCCCCCCTTTAACGTGCAAGTGGCCGACATGGAGAAGAAAGGATGCCGCGGGTAGGCACCATGCAGTTAAGCGTGATAGGCAAAGCATAGTTGGAAATAAACGCGAGGGAGATACACGCCGCTGGGCCTAGCCCGAGCGGCTTGGGGATGATGCAGCCCGAGGGGCGCCCCCAACAAGGCAAACTAACGACCAAAAGATAAAAGGGGATACATGCCGCAGGGAAGGACCCACGCGGCCTGGGTGTGATGCAACCCTGGGAGGGCGCTCCCAGCTGGGAATGGAACTTGAAAGATGTCACCTGAGGATGTCGTCGGCGTAGTGGCGTTGGTGCAGCAGACTTGATGAGCTGCAGAAGACTATCCTCACGAGCCCCCAGGCCCTGGGGCCTCGGGAGGCTCCGGAGGCTCCTCGCGAGCTGTCTTCATGTCCACCAAGGCCGCGGAACGCCTGTCTCCCTGAGCCTCCATGATGCCCGTCATGAGGCGCTGGTACGCCACAGCCATGCTCGACAGGCCGTAAGGCATGCGAACATAGCTGTGGGGTGGTCCCCCGCAGCGCCCCACTTGCGAGGGCCAGAGACGCTCTGTCGTGGCGATCTGATTGAGCCCTGGTACATCGACGCAGACGCGCAGCCCACCATCCTCGCCTAGATGTAGGGCCACAGCTGGTAGGCGGCGGCAACCTCTCATGATCCTTGTCTCCTGTAGTTCTTGAATGGCCTTGTTAACGAACTCCTGCTGGTCTGACCTTCCTTGCCTGGCTCCTTCTCGGGGGAAACGTGCTGTGAAGCACGCTTCCACATGGTGCCCAAGCGCCTCCCTCATGACCCTGGCTAGGTCGGTGGCCCTCCAGGTGAGAGCCCCCGAGCCCTGCCTGAGGAGGGCGCCGGGCGCGCTTTCCTATGCGATGGATGGGGGGTCCCCCTGGGCAGACACGGGCCCTGAGGGGCCTGCCTCCTGAGGGGCCTAGCCTGATGATGTCTTCTTCTTCTTGGGGGTGGTCTCAGGAAGCCTCCTGCTTCCGCGATCTGGGTCTTCTAGCGACGCGGCCTGATAGGCCCGCTCCAGGGAACACACTGCATCCTTCTCTTCACAGGGCACCGTGATGACGCCGCCACTTCCTGGCATCTTGAGGACGTTGTAGCCGTGGTGAGTCACGGCCATGAACATGGCCAGTGCCGGGTACCCGAGGATGGCGTTGTACGGCAGGTAGATGTGGGCGATGTCGAAGTCGATGAGCTCGGTGCAGTAGTTGCTGCGGGCCCCGAAGGTGACAAGGAGGCGGACCTGCCCGATCGGGACTGTGGAACCATCGGTGATTCCGGAGAAAGGCTTGGTCGGCTGAAGCTGGTCATAGGGTACTTGGAGATTGTTGAATGTTTCCACGGACAGGGCGTTGAGCCCTGCCCCACCATTGATGAGGGTCTTGGTGACCAGCACGTTGCTGATGACTGGGGAGCAAAGCATCGGGAGGACTCCTGCCGTGGCCGCGCACTTGAGCTGGTCTGCTGAGCTGAACGTGATGGAGCATGCTGACCACTTGAGGGGGCGCGTCGCTTCAAGCTTGGGGAGAACGGCATTCACTTCGCGGGCAAACTGCTTGATGACACGTTGAGAGGCTGGGGCTTGAGCCCCGCCCAGGATGCAGGCAATTGCGCGCGGCTCTTGGAAGCCCCTGGCCCCCTCGTCTTGATGGCGGTCTTCGTTCCTCCTTGGCTGAGGCGGCAGCGGAGGTAGGCCTGCGTTGCCATGAGGGCGATCCTCACGAGGCTGATCCCTCCAGTCTCCCTCACGAGGCAGGTCCCGCCAGCGGTCCTCGCGAGGTTGGTCGCGCCACCCCTGGCGCGGGCCGCGATCTTCCCAGCGTCCTGGGTTTCTTGCTCCTCCTCGGCCGTAGCCCCGGTCAGCATGGTCAGGGCGACGGACGATCCTTCCCTCTCGCACGGCGCGGAGTTCTTGACACTCATTGGTGTTGTGGGTGTGGAGGTCATGGTACACACAGTACCGGCTGCCCCTGGAGGATTCAGGCAGATCCTTGCCCCGCTTGGTGTCTGGTTCTGCGGCGAGTACGGCAGCCCCCTTGCGCTTCACATCCTTGGCCTTGGGCTTCTTCTCTTCTGGGTCCGCGGCAGGTAGCTCAAGGAGGGAGAGACGTCCCTCCTCAGCCCTGGCGCACTTGTTCGCCAAGTTGAACAGCTCTAGGGAGGTGCAGAGGTGTTCGTGCATCGCCAGCTCCTCCTTCATCTTGACGTCGCGGATGCTGTCGGAGAAGGCCGAGATAATGGCTTCCTCGGACACCTTCGGGATCTTGAGGCGCGCGCTGTTAAAGCGTTGGATGTACTTTTGCAGGGTTTCTCCGGGTTGTTGCTTGATGCGACGCATGTCGCTCACGGCGGGTGGCCGGTCGCGAGTACCTTGGAAGTTGGCGATGAAGCGGGTGCGCATCTGGTCCCAGGAGGAGATCGTGCCTGGAGCCAGATTCAGGAGCCAGGTTCGAGCTCCTTCCTTGAGCGACATGGGGAACCAGTTCGCCATGACCTTTTCATCCCCGCTGGCAGCCTCGATGCCCAGCTCATAGAGCTGGAGGAACTCTGCGGGATCAGTTGTGCCGTCGTAGCGAGGAGGCAGGTCTGACTTGAACTTGCCGGGCCACGCGACGCTGCGTAGCTCAGCGGTGTAGGCACGGCAGCCTGCGGTGGCCACGAAAGGCTTCGGCTGATGGAGAGCTTGGTCTTGAGGGTCCCCACGCGCTGCAGCTAGGAGCAGGGCGGGGTCTTGGCGCGCCGGAGCTGGAGCAGGGTCGCGGCGTGCCGGAGCAGGGAGCGCCCTGGCAGCCCCTTGCGGGCGAGGGACTTCTTGGCAGCTCCGTTCTTGTTGCGCTGGCGCCTGACGGAGTGAGTTTCTCCCAGGGGCCAAGCGCCTTGGAGCCATGGCATCTTCTTGGAGGGGAGGCGGCTGGAGCGCCTCTGGAGCTTCGTTGCCCGCACAGGGCGGAGTGCCGCGCAGAGGAACGGACGGCGCGGAAGAGCCCCCTACGGCGCGGACAAGCTCGGTGACGCGGTCGAGCCACTCTTCGTAGACGTTGTCGACGGGGCGGTAGCGCAGGAGCTCGTTTGCCACGAGGAGCGCAGCTCGAGCCTCCAAGGGTGCGCGTAGAGCGTGGGACGAAGAACCGGCTGGTGCGAGTGATAGAGTAGCGGTGCGGCCGTCTTGGCGCACGGGCGGATGCTGAGACGATGCTTGCTGCTCGCCCCCCGCCGGGCCGGTGGCGGCGTTGACGGCAGGCGACGGGGAACGACGAGGACGCCCACCGACGGGGGCCGTCTGGGCGACGCGATAAGCGATGGCGGCCCGGCGCTCTGCGCGGGCCCGACGAGCGCCGGACATGGATGCGACGGTCGGAGGAGAACGGAGCGGCGGAAGACAGATTCCGGCGCACCCCTACCTGGCGCGCCAAATGTTGGATTTCGGGTTCCGGCGACCCTTAAGGTTCGAACACTGGGGTGCGCACGGAAATCACTCCTTCTACCTCCCTGTCTCACAAAGATCTAAACTACTAAAGGAACTGCACAAGGGACAGAAGATTTATACTGGTTCGGGCCACCATTGTGGTGTAATACCCTACTCCAGTGTGTGGTGGATGGATTGCCTCCTGGGGCTGGTGATGATGGACAGTACAAGGAAGAATAGCCTCGCGATGGTCTGTTCTTGGCTGGGGTGATGAACTACTGGGAGGAGTTCAGTCACCTTCTCTCTCTACTTGCTAGTCAGATCCACATGCCGAACCCTTTGCTACGTGGGTGGCCGTCCCTATTTATAGGCGAAGGCCCTGGGCCTCTTCCCAAATATTGAGCGGGAAGGGCGCCAACAATTGGCCAATTCAAAGGGGAACATCTAGTACACTTATCCTGACTAAAGGTGGTCTTCGCCTGCGAAAGACTCTGCGGTGACGCCGTGCTGGGCTCCATGGTGACCTCCGTCTCGTAGTCCGCTTGGTCCTGGTCTCGTTGCACCAAAATGGCAACCTTTGCCTGATGCCTCGGTACTCCGCGGCTGCGCTTGCCCCCTTTGCACCAAAGAGGAAAGAAGGACGCTGCGCGCGCTGGCGCCCGCCTGGCACCCTCGATCGTCATGGCTTGCCTCATGGGCACCTCGCGAGGTACCCCGCCTTCTTTCCTCCGCCTCCTCGCGAGCCAGCCTGACGAGGCTGCGCCTGGGGATGCGCCGTGTCGTCTGCCCCGTGAGGCTTGGCCCCTCACGAGGGTCTTCAGTCTTGTGCTGATGAAGATGTGCCATGTTGGGCCTCCTTTGGGCCACGCGGCAGGCCGCAGGCAGGCAAGTCTGGGGACCCCCGTTCCCAGAACGCCGACAATATGGTGTTGTTATAGTATAATTTCTGAGGTATCCTGAGGTGATATTGGCGTAGATCAAAAGATTAAGGGAAAGATGATTATGAGGTGGTTGGCTATTTGTGCACCTACTCGATCCCATCCTACTTTGATATCATAAAAGAGAGGAACTTTGGATTAATTCATTACTACGCCTTTTGAGGTTTTATCATGTTGTTTAATGATACGTCCATTTTGCATCATGTTTTCTTACTGTTATTTACAATGTTTTTATCCATAATAATGCTTTTTGGAGTAATTCTAATGCCTTTTCTCTCATAATTTGCAAGGAACACACCAAGAGGGAGAATTCCAGTAGCTGGAAATCTGGACCTGGAAAAGCTACGCCAGGCCACCTATTTTGCACAACTCCAAATGGGCTGAAACTTTACGGAGATTTTTTATGGAATATATAAGAAATATTGGAGCCAATGAGTACCAGAGGGGGGCCACCAGGTGGGCACAACCCACCAGGGCGCGCCAGGCCCCCCTAGCGTGCCCTGGTGGGTTGTGGCCTCCTCGGCCCACCTCCAGTGCCCATCTTCTAGTATATATGTTGTTTTGACCTAGAAAAAATCACAACAATACTTTCGGGACGGAGCGCCGCCGTCTCAAGGCGGAACTTGGGCAGGAGCACTTTTGCCCTCCGGCGGAGCGATTCTGCTGGGGGAACTTCCCTGCCGGAAGGGGTAATCATCGTCATCATCATCACCAACAACTCTCCCATCTTGGGGAGGGCAATCTGCATCAACATATTCACCAGCACCATCTCATCTCAAACCGTAGTTCATCTCTTGTATTCAATCTTGTTACCGGAACTACAGATTGTTGCTAGGCGGTGACTAGTAGTGTTGATTACATCTTGTAGTTGATTATTATATGGTTTATTTGGTGGAATATTATATGTTCAGAACCATTATGCATATTAATACCCCTCTGATCTTGAGCATGATTATTATTTGTGAGTAGTTACTTTTGTTCTTGAGGTCACGGGATAAATCATGTTACAAGTAATCATGTGAATTTGATATGTGTTCGATATTTTAATAGTATGTATGTTGTGATTCCCTTAGTGGTGTCATGTGAACGTCGTCTACATGACACTTCACCATATTTTGGCCTAAGGGAATGCATTGTGGAGTAGTAAACAGATGGTGGGTTGCGAGAGTGACAGAAACTTAAACCCCAGTTTATGCACTATTCCGTAAGGGGTCGGTTGGATCCTAGAATTTAATGCTATGGTTAGGATTTATCCTTAATAATTTTCTCGCAGTTGCGGATGCTTGCGGGAGGGTTAATCATAAGTAGGATGTTTGTTCAAGTAAGAGCATCACCTAAGCACCGGTCCACCCACATATCAAATTATCAAAGTAGCAAACACAAATCAAACCAACATGATGAAAGTGACTAGATGAAATTCGCGTGTACCCTCAAGAACGCTTTGCTAATCATAAGAGACCATTTTTTCCTGTCCTTTGCCTCAAAATGATTGGGCTACCTTGCTGCATACTTTTTACAATTATCGTTATTTGCTCGTTACAGATTATCTTGCTACCAAACTACTCGCTACTTACAATTTCAGCACTTGCAGACAATACCTTACTAAAAACTACTTGTCATTTGCTTCTGCCCCTCGTTGGGTTTGACACTCTTACTTATCGAAAAGAGATACAATTGACCCCTATACTTGTGGGTCATCAAGGCTATTTTCTGGCGCCGTTGCCGAGGAGTGAAGCGCTTCTGGTAAGTGGAATTCGGTAAGGAAACATTTATATAGTGTGCTGAAATTTGTTGTTACTTGTTACTATGGAAAACAATCCTTTGAGGGGTATGTTCGGGGTATCTTCACCTCGTCCGGAACCACAATTAATTGCCCCTCAACCTACAACACCTACTGAAAATATTGAATATGAAATTCCTTCGGGTATGATAGAACAACTGCTAGCTAATCCTTATGCAGGAGATGGAACCGAACATCCTGATATGCACTTGATACATGTGGAACAAATTTGTGCATTTTTTAAGCTTGCAGGTTTACCCAGGAATGAAGTTATGAAAAAGGTTTTCCCTTTATCTTTGAAGGGAAAAGCATTGGCATGGTATAGGCTATGCGATGATATTGGATCGTGGAATTGGAATTGTTTGAAATTGGAGTTTCACCAAAAAAATTATCCTATGCATCTAGTTCACCGTGATCGAAATTATATATATAATTTTTGGCCTCGTGAAGGAGAAAGTGTCACTCTAGCTTGGGGGAGGCTTAAGTCAATGTTATATTCATGCCCCAATCATGAGCTCTCAAGAGAAATTATTATCCAGAATTTCCATGCTCGGCTTTCTCCTAATGATCAAACCATGCTTGATACTTCTTGTGCTGGTTCTTTTATGAAGAAGAATATTGAATTCCCGTGGGATATTTTGGAAAGAATTAAATGCAACTCTGAAGATTTGGAACTCGATGAAGGTAAAGAGTCAGGGATAAAGCTTAAGTATGATTGTGTTAAATCTTTTATGGATGTCGATGCTTTTCGAAAGTTTAGCACTAAATATGGACTTGACTCTGAGATAGTAGCCTCCTTTTGTGAATCCTTTGCTACTCATGCTGAACTCCATAAAGAGAAGTGGATTAGATATCAACCACCTATTAAATAAGAAATTAAAGAACCGGTATCAGTTACAGAAGAAACTATACTTTATAATGTTGATCCAGTTGTTCCTCCTGCTTATTTTGAGAAACATCCTTCTCCTGTTAGGATAAAGGAACATCCTAAAGTTTCGACTATGGTTAACAAAAGCTCTGGTAGAACACCTAAACCAGATGAACAAATTAGAGTTGAACCTAATATTGCTATAGTTAAAGATCTATTGGAAGAAGATGTGGATGGGCATGTTATCTACTTCTATGAAGAAGCTGCTAGAATTGCTAAACCTGATGTAAAAGATAAACATAGACCTGTTGTTAGCATGCCTGTCATTTCAGTTAAAATAGGAGATCACTGATATTATGGTTTATGTGATATGGGTGCTAGTGTGAGGGCTATTCCTCACAAGTTATATCAAGAAATTAGGGAGGACATAACACCTGTTGAGATAGAGGACATAGATGTTACTATTAAACTTGCAAATAGAGACACTATATCACCAGTTGGGATTGCCAGAGATGTTGAGGTCTTGTGTGGGAAAACAAAATATCCTACCGACTTTCTTGTTCTTGGTACCCCACCTAATGACTTATTTCCCATTATCTTTGGTAGACCATTCTTGAACACCATTAATGCTAAGATAGATTGCCAGAAACAAACAGTGGGTGTTAGCTTTGGTGATGAGTCTCATGAATTTAATTTTTCCAAGTTTAGTAGAATTTATAATGAAAAAGAATTGCCTAGTAAGGATGAATTCATTGGTCTTGCTTCTATTGTTGTGCCCCCTACTGATCCTTTAGAGCAATACTTGCTAGACCATGATAATGATTTGCATATGCATGAAAGAAATGAAATAGATAATATTTTCTTTGAACAATGTCCTCTACTTAAACACAATTTGCCTATTGAAACTCTTGGAGGTCCTCCTCCACCTAAAGGTGATCCTGTGTTTGAATTAAAACAATTGCCAGACACTTTGAAATATGCTTATCTTGATGAAAAGAAGATATATCATGTTATTATCATTGCTAGCCTTTCAGAACACGAAGAAGAAAGATTATTGAAAGTTCTAAGGAAGCACCAAGATGCTATTGGATATACTCTTGATGATTTAAAGGGCATTAGTCCCACTCTATGTCAGCACAAAATTAATATGGAACCTGATGCTAAACCAGTTGTTGATCACCAACGTCGGTTAAATCCAAAGATGAAAGAGGTGGTAAGTAAGGAAATATTAAAACTTCTGGAAGCAGGTATAATCTATCCTATAGTTGATAGTAGATGGGTAAGTCATGTTCATTGTGTCTGAGGGAGTCCTGGATTAGGGGGTGTTCGGGTAGCCGGACTATACCTTCAGCCGGACTCCAGGACTATGAAGATACAAGATTGAAGACTTCGTCCCTTGTCCGGATGGGACTTTCCTTGGTGTGGAAGGCAAGCTTGGCGATGCGGATATTCAAGATCTCCTACCATTGTAACTGACTCTGTGTAACCCTAACCCTATCCGGTGTTTATATAAACCGGAGGGTTGTAGTCCGTAGGACATCAACTCCATATACAACAATCATACCATAGGCTAGCTTCTAGGGTTTAGCCTCCTTGATCTCGTGGTAGATCTACTCTTGTACTATCCATATCATCAATATTAATCAAGCAGGAGTAGGGTATTACCTCCATCGAGAGGGCCTGAACCTGGGTAAAAACATCGTGTCCCTTGTCTCCTGTTACCATCCGGCCTTGACGCACAGTTCGGGACCCCCTACCCGAGATCTGCCGGTTTTGACACCGACATTGGTGCTTTCATTGAGAGTTCCTCTGTGTCATCGCCTTTAGGCCCGATAGCTCCTTTGATCATCAACAACGATGCGGTCCAGGGTGAGACTTTTCTCCCTGGACAGATCTTCGTCTTCGGCGGCTTTGCACTGCGGGCCAATTCGCTTGGCCACCCGGAGCAGATCGAAAGCTACGCCCCTGGCCATCAAGTTAGGTTTGGAAGCCTAAACTACATGGCAGACATCCGCGGAGATTTGATCTTCGACGGATTCGAGCCACAACCAAGCGCCCCGCACTGTCTCGTGGGGCATGATCTAGCTCTGTCACCGAACAATATCCCGGAGGCCGCAAACGCACCAGCTCTGACCCTTAATTCGGAGCCAGTTGTGTCAATCGAGGATGAGCAGTTGCGCGTCACCTCGGGGGCTGCGATCTCAAAGGCGATCGAGCCAAACGACGGCCCCACACTCCGCGTGACTCATGACTCTGAGGATCCAGACTCCTCTCCGGACTCCGAACCCTCCGCGCCCCTGCTGATCGAATCCGATTGGGCGCCAATAATGGAGTTCATCGTCGCGGACATCTTTCAGCACTCACCTTTTGGTGATATCCTGAATTCTCTCAAGTCTCTCTCTTTATCAGGAGAGCCCTGGCCAAACTGCGGTCGGCGAGGATGGGATATGGACGATGAAGAAATTCAAAGCCCACCCACCACCCACTTGGTAGCCACTGTCGACAATTTAAACGACGTGCTCAACTTCAACTCCGGAGACATCGACAGCATGGTTGACGATGCAGGAGATACCGATGAACCAACGCCCATAGGGCATTGGACAGCCACCTCATCTCATGATGTGTACATGGTGGATACCCCTAAAGGAAGCGACAACGAGGAAAAAGGGGATGGAACAGGAAATCGACCCCCTGAAAAGCAATCAAAGCGTCGGCGTAAACGCCGACCCAAGCCCCGCCTCGATAAAAACCCAGCCATAGAGCAGGACGAGCCAGCAGACGATGAGCAGGCCTTAGAGCAACCGTCCGAATAGGGCAACACGGATAGAGAAACCGAACATCCCTCCTCCGGCGAAAATGGCATTCCGGACGACCTCACGCCGGATAAACCCATGGAGCAGAAGAATCTCCACAAGGGGCTCATTGCAACTGCACGCAGCCTGAAAAAGCAGAAGCGGAAGCTAAAAATAGCGGAAGATGCACTCCGGATTAGATGGAGCAAAGTAATCAATACCACAGATAAATACGGCGACGGTCGCCGCACTAAAAGCTATCCGAAAAGAAAGCTACTGCCTGAATTCGACGAAGAGGCCCTAGAGCCCTCGCATTCAAAAAATAAGAAAGCCACATGGTCGGATAGACAACCCCATAAAGCGGCAAGCGGCGCCGCACTTAAATCGGCATGCGACCCATCTAAGGATTCGCATCATGGCCCAGTTAGGTCCATTTATGGGCCAAGAAAGAAAGCTCTCGTAAGCAATGCAATAAAGCCATCATCAGAATCCGGCACACCCAAATACAGGGGCATCGCACACCCCCTATGTTTCACCGATGAGGTCCTGGACTATGAATTTCCAGAGGGATTCAAACCCGTAAACATAGAGGCATATGATGGAACAACAGACCCTGGAGTCTGGATCGAGGATTATATCCTCCACATACACATGGCTAGAGGAGATGATCTCCACGCCATAAAATATTTACCCCTTAAGCTTAAAGGGCCAGCCCGGCATTGGCTCAAAAGTCTTCCTGAAAACACAATTGGAAGTTGGGAAGAGCTCGAGGATGCTTTCCGAGCAAATTTTCAAGGGACCTATGTCCACCCTCCGGATGCAGACGATCTTAGTCACATAACTCAACAGCCCGGAGAATCAGCTCGGCAGTTCTGGAATAGATTCCTCACTAAAAAGAATCAAATACTCGACTGTTCGGACGCTGAAGCCTTAGCAGCTTTCAGGCATAACGTCCGAGACGAATGGCTCGCCAGACACCTCGGCCAAGAAAAGCCAAGAACAATGGCCGCACTAACAAGCCTCATGACCCGCTTTTGTGCAGGAGAGGACAGCTGGTTGGCAAGGTGCAGCCCCAGCGACCCAAGTACATCCGAAACTAGGGATGGAAACGGAAAACCGCGACGCAACAAGGACCGTCGCCGGACTGAAAAAAGTCCGAAGAGCACGGCAGTCAATGCTGGATTCAAAGGCTCATGACAAAATCAGACAAAACCGCCCCTCCAGGATAACAGGGACGATCCATTCAACTTAAATAAAATCCTGGATAGGATATGTCAGATACACAATACTCCCGGGAAGCCTGCTAACCATACCCACAGAGATTGTTGGGTTTTCAAACAATCCGGCAGACTCAATGCCGAACACAAGGGGCTCGACACACCAAGCAAAGACGAGGACAAACCCCAAAAGCAGAGCACCAGGAAACAAAAGAACTTCCCACAAGAAGTAAAAACAGTGAACTTACTTCACATAACAAAACGTGCGGCGCCCATAAAGGTATGCACCACACGACCTATCCCCAAAGGGTCCCGCCACTGGTTGTCAAAACCAATCATCTTCGATCAGCTAGATTATTCTAGAAATATCAAGAATGCAGGCCGGACTGCCTTGATACTCGATCCAATAATTGGCGGACTCCAGTTTTCAAATGTCCTTATGGACGGCGGCAGTGGACTAAACCTGATATATCAGGATACAATCCTTCACATGGGGATAAACCCAGCAAGAATCCGCCGCAGCAAAACCTCCTTTCAAGGGGTAACACCTGGTCTGGACACCCATTGTATGGGTTTTCTCCGGCTCGAAGTTATATTCGGCTCTATCGATAACTTCCGCCGTGAAAAGCTGACCATCCATATCGTCCCGTTCTCAAGTCGCTATCAAGCACTACTGGGACGCGAAGCTTTCGCTCGCTTTAACGCAATATTGCATTATGCATCTCTCACGCTTAAGATGCTCGGTCCACGAGGCATCATCTCTTTGAAGGGGAAGCACTAAAGTGCGCCTCCCCAAGCGGAGGACTGTGCGGCCGCTTTGACAGCCCAACAGTAAAATGGCCTCACCGGCCAAAAAACTTCGAAATAGGTCATTAAAGACCACGAACGCGGATAGACGAGTTCGGTACAAAATCGTCATTGATGCAGGCTTAGTGGCCATATACCCCCGCACTAGGGGCTCCATGCATATACAATAAGAGAAAATAAAGCTCAATTTTATATATTTTACTTTATACTTTGTTTATTTTAAACTTTTTCGGCACGACCCGTTTTCAACTCAGTTCCTCTCTTTTACAGATGAACGTCGTGCGGCACCCGTCCAGGATACGGCACAACGGAGACACAGGCGCAGACGTGCAGTAGGGACCCGTCCTAAAGGATTCTTTTTAGATTAAGACCCTGCGTAAACCTTTTTTACTGTCTCTTGTTGCTACACATCCCCTGGTTTTTTCTGATATAACCAAGGAGGAGGCTGGCATCTTGGCATGTGGCCACGTCAGAATTTTTGCACGTACCTGGACACTAGGGGCTTTTTTAATAAAGAGTGTTGTTTCGCCCGCACTCATAAAGACTGAACACCTTAGGGAGTGTTCGGTGTCACGAGTTTTGGCATTATATGCATCAGCTCTGAATCATGTCTTTGGTCAAATGTTGGCTTGCCCGGCTCCTGAGTTCGGCTACCTTACGTTCCGCTCTATCGGCTAAGGTAGCACCAGGAGAAATACTGCGATTGTGCCCCGGTTCGGCCGGGCGAGCACCTTAGTAGAGAAAGCCAAAAACTGACTATCATGATGTAGCGTGAGACTGGTCAGCCACTCGATGACCTATTGGAATCTATCGGATTCCTCTGCTTTAATGAAGGGCCGCTTCCCGGTCAGGCACATACGTGCCCCGAACTCGGGCGAGCGCAGTCGCCACCAAGAGGCTACCTAAATAGTCTCACTGTCAAGCTCCTATGGCTAAGTGAAAGTGTTAAAGCATTATAGTCTGGTTGCCTGGCCCGCTGCGCTATCACCTCCTTTGTAGGACCAAGACATTGGGTTAAGTGTGAAAATGCGTCTTCTGCGAGCACCCCCGCACTATGTGCATGGGGGCTGAAGCCAACGACTGCCATCTTTCAGATTTTGTATATATATATATATCTTAAACCGGCCGCACAGGAGGTGTTCCCAATACTTGAAGGCACAAGTATAAAAAGGCCACTATAGTTTATCAAAATATTACTTTATAATTACATATGCTATCATAACATAGCATCTTTCGAGCACCTCGTCTCTATTACACGAGCGCCTTCAAGGACTTCCTGAAAATAGTGCTCGGAGCGTACTCGGCTTTTGTCTGAATCTCGGGACGCAACAATGGTGGTCTCCATCTCTGCCCAGTATGTCTTGACACGGGCAAGAGCCATCCTTGCGCCCTCTATGCATGTTGACCTCTTCATTGCATTAATATGCAGCACCGTGTCAAGGAATTGCTGCACCAAGCTGAAATAACTCTTTGGCTCCGATTTCCCCAGCCACAGATGACCCATGACGTACTTCATGGCGAGTCCGGACAACCTATTCAGTTCGGCCCATTGAGCCAAACGATCGTCCACTGCCAGTGGACGCTCTGGATTGTGAAACTACGACCAGAAAAGCTTTTCCACTTCGCGATCTTTCTGATCTCGAAAGTGTTCGGTCGCATCAGCAACACTCGCTGCCAAATCCAGATAGGTATCCTCCAAACTCCACATCCGGTCCAACGGAGCAAACTTTGGATCGCAAAATTTCTTTCGCAGCATAAAGGGATTTCCAGCCGCAATCTGTTCGGCCTGATGCAGCTCCTCCTTCGCAGCTCTCATCGCAGAGCGCGTGTCCTTGGCATTGGCAACGGCCTTCTCTAAGTCCGTCTGTTTCGCCTGGTCTTCTTTCTCAAAAAGTCTGCAATGGTCTGCAGCGCTCTTTAACTTTTTAGCCATCTCGGCCATCTCTTCCTTGCTTCGGCAATGAGCAGCCTGTTCGGCTCTCATCTCTTCAAGGGCTTTCTTGGCAGCCGCATCACTTTCTCTGGCATGTTCTTTAGCTCGGGCAAGTTCTGCCCTAAGACTCTCCACGGCGGCCGCACCATCTGCGTCAAGCACACATATCATAAGACACTGGCATAAAACTCTTCTTACCTGATGCCGCCCGAGGAATTACATACCTTGAGCCTCATCAAGCCGCTTGTTGACAAGTTCGATGTCGACATGTGCCACGTCTAGTTGCCGCTTTAGTTCGGTAAAATCATCAGTTTGGCTCGATTCCGGACACCCTGCCACCTACATTGAAAGGCGACATCTTAGACCTAGGATTATGATCCTCCGCGTGCCGTCTTTTTCTTGATGACGCGCAGAGTCTCAGGGGCTACTATCTACACAGGGCGCATCTTATTCATGCGCAACTGACAAAAGTGTACATTATCTAATGTACCTCAAAACCCATCAGTAAACTTTTGACGGCCTCATGCAATCCGCTCTCTGCGGATGAGATCCTTTCAATCACCGTGCCCATCAATGCACGGTGCTCCTCCGAGGTAGAAGCTCGCCCCAGCAGAATCTTTAGCTCCTCCGGCCGAGCACCAGACGGTGCCGGACTTGTCCCATGACCTCTTTCGAAGGCCGGACGCGGAGAACCTCGGGGGGCCACATAACTATCTTCCGCCCCTGCTGGATTCGGAGAAACCCTCCGCGACGACACCTCAGGGTGGCCCGCCTCGCTAGGCAGCACGGCAGGGGGAGGCGTCCCGCTCTCCATCATCTCCAGAAGGAGATCCCCCGAAGACGAGCTCTGCTGAGAAGGGCTGAGGTCCGAGCTACAAGGTAAAAATTCAGTTAATCTTCTCAGATATAAATCAAGGATTTCCCTCATACCTCAAAAGGAAAATCTTTCCCTACTTACGGCTCGCTGGAGGGCTGATCCCCTTGAGGGCGTAGCCCGGCTAAGGAACTCCCCGGCGTCGGACCCTCTGACGAGGATTTTCCCCCTGCTTCGAGGCCATGGTTTCCGGGTCGTCAGAGGCGGCTCCCTTCTTCCCCTTAGGAGAAGAATTGTCGGTTCCTCTCTTCGGAGCAGCCTCCTTCGAGGAGCCCATAGTTTCCTTGTCCTCCCCCTTGCTTCCCTATAAAGGCATTATCTCCAGCATCCTGACCAGCACGGGATCCGGCCTGGTTTCGGGAAGGGGAGCCGGACACCTGATCAGCTTTGCCTTTGCTATCCACTCCTGTTTAAAAGGACGGCTCGTTTAGGGGCAAGTTTATGACAATTATACGGATAGAAGGTCTGGGCACAAGGCTGCTTACTTGAGTATCCGGGCGATTGCAGCTTAGGCCTGCATCCTCGGTTAAATCTGGACACATCTCTTGTGATCCAAAGAACAATTTATACATCTCCGCGGCCGTTGCGCCCATGAAATTCTGGAGAGCTCGCGGTCCCTCTGGATTAAACTCCCACAGGCGAAGGGAGCGACGTTTGCCGGGCAATATTCGGCGAATCAGCATGACCTGCGTCACCTTGACCAGGCTGAGGTCTCCTTCCAATAGATCCTTAATGCGGCCCTGTAACAAGGGCACGTCTTTGGGCAAACCCCA
The DNA here is from genome assembly GCA_034509565.1 of Triticum monococcum. Taxonomy (NCBI): domain Eukaryota; kingdom Viridiplantae; phylum Streptophyta; class Magnoliopsida; order Poales; family Poaceae; genus Triticum; species Triticum monococcum. The sequence continues at coordinate 613,572,509 of CM067845.1, read as the reverse complement.
ATCTAACCCTCTGTTGACCCATGACGCTAGCCGTGGTGAGGGACCCGAGCGAAAGGCAGGAGGCGCCACCCACTTGGTGCTCCGGGGAGCGGTGATACAAAACCACTCTCGTTGCCACAAGCCTAGCTCCTCTTGAAAAGAGCCCTCGGGCCATGGAGCATCAGCATTTTTGCTTATAACAGCGCCTCCGCACTCTGCGTGCCGTCCCTTGATCATCTTCAGCTCCACTTTGAAGGTCTTGAGCCATAATCCGAAGTGAGGGGTAACACGGAGGAACGCTTCACACATGACGATAAACGAGGAGATATGGAGGATGGACTCCGAAGCTAAGTCATGGAATTACAGCCTGTAATAAAACAGCAGTCCCCTCACAAAGGGATCCATTGGGAAGCCCAACCCTCGAAGGAAGTGAGACCTGAACACTACGCTCTCACCGGGCTGGGGACTAGGAATGACCTGCCCTTGAGCAGGCAACCTATGCGAAATTTCGCCGGTCAGGAACTTAGCCTCCCTCAACTTTAGTACGTCCTCCTCCGTGACGAAGGAGGGTGTCCATCGGCCTTGAAGGTCAGAACCAGACATTGTCGAAGGTCCGAAGCGCCTGGAATCTGGAGCCTAGGGTGTTGGAACTCGAGGCGACGGGCGAACTCGCTTGAGATTGAAAAAAGGAGCAAGGCCTTGGTCTCTTTATAAGAGGTTGAATACCAAGAGCCCTCCCCGTAACTGTTTGGGACTCGTCTTTAATCGAGGAAACGTGCTAACAGGTGCGGTCGGGTCACCCACGTCCGTATTGATGAGAATCCCGTAAAAGGGGGTACACGATCTCTGCTTTGACAAGACGTGCCAAGGAAACCGCTTCGCAAAACGTGCTGAGGTGGAAAAGTAAAAACGATTCAAGTAAAGGACTTGGCCATAGTGTGATGACGCACTGCGGAATACGTCAGCAGCTTTGATTTGTGTTAATATTATTCTCTCTATGGCAATATGTGGAAACTTATTTTGCAGAGTCAGACACTACTCTTGGTGTTTACAATCTTCTATGGAGGACTTGGGGGAGGAACCCGCCTTGCAATGCCGAAGACAATCTGCGCGCCGAACTCGTCCTCATTGAAGCCTGGTTCAGGGGCTACTGAGGGAGTCCTGGATTAGGGGGTGTTCGGTTAGCCGTACTATACCTTCAGCCGGACTCCAGGACTATGAAGATACAAGATTGAAGACTTCGTCCCGTGTCTGGATGGGACTTTCCTTGGCGTGGAAGGCAAGCTTGGCGATGCGGATATTCAAGATCTCCTACCATTGTAACCGACTTTGTGTAACCCTAACCCTATCCGGTGTCTATATAAACCGGAGGGTTGTAGTCCGTAGGACATCAACTCCATATACAACAACATACCATAGGCTAGCTTCTAGGGTTTAGCCTCCTTGATCTCGTGGTAGATCTACTCTTGTACTACCCATATCATCAATATTAATCAAGCAGGAGTAGGGTATTACCTCCATCGAGAGGGCCCAAACCTGGGTAAAAACATCGTGTCCCTTGTCTCCTGTTACCATTCGGCCTTGACGCATAGTTCGGGACCCCCTACCCGAGATCCGCCGATTTTGACACCGACAGTGTCCCTAAGAAAGGAGGTATAACTATTGTTCCTAATGATAGGAATGAACTTATTCCACAAAGAATTGTTACAGGCCATAGAATGGTAATTGATTTTAGGAAATTAAATAAAGCTGCTAGAAAAGATCATTACCCTTTACCTTTTATTCACCAAATGCTTGAAAGATTATCTAAGCACACACATTTTTTCCTTGATGGATATTCTGGCTTCTCGCGAATTCCTATTGCTCAACATGATCAAGAAAAGACCACTTTTACTTGTCCTTTTGGAACCTATGCTTATAGATGTATGCCTTTTGGTTTATGTAATGCACCTGCTACCTTTCAAAGATGTATGATGGCTATATTCTCTGACTTCTGTGAAAAGATTGTTGAGGTTTTCATGGATGACTTTTCTATTTATGGGAAGTCTTTTGACGATTGTTTAAGCAATCTTGATCAAGTTTTGTAGAGATGTGAACAAAAAAATCTTGTCTTGAATTGGGAGAAGTGCCACTTTATGGTAAATGAAGGCATTGTCTTGGGTCATAAAATTTCTGAAAAAGTATTGAAGTGGACCAAGCTAAGGTTGATGCTATTGAGAAAATGCCATGTCCCAAGGACATCAAAGGTATTCATAGTTTCCTAGGTCATGCTGGTTTCTATAGGAGATTTATCAAAGACTTTTCTAATATCTCTAGGCCACTCACTAATCTTTTGCAAAAGGATATTCTTTTGTCTTTTATGATGATTGTCTTGAGGCCTCTGAAACACTCAAGAAAGCTTTAATTACTACACCTGTAGTTCAACCACTTGATTGAAATTTGCCTTTTGAAAGTATGTGAGATGCTAGTGATTATGTTGTTGGTGTTGTTCTAGGACAAAGAGTTGATAAGAAATTTAATGTTATTCATTATGCTAGCAAAACTCTATACAGTGCCCAAAGAAATTATGCTACTGCTGAAAAAGAATTCTTAGCAGTTGTGTTTGCTTGTGATAAGTTTAGACCTTATATTGTTGATTCCAAAGTAACTGTTCACACAGACAATGTTGCTATTAAATATCTTATGGAAAAGAAAGATGCTAAACCTAGACTTATTCGTTGGGTTCTCTTGTTACAAGAATTTGATTTGCATATTATTGATGGAAAAGGAGCTGAGAACCCCGTAGCTAATAACTTTTCTAGGCTTGGAAATGTGCTTGATGACCCACTTCCTATTGATGATAGTTTTCCTGATGAGCAGTTAGCTGCAATAAATGTTGCTAATGTTACTCCTTGGTATGCTGACTATGCTAATTACGTTGTTGCTAAATATCTGCCACCTAGCTTTACGTATCAACAAAAGAAAACAATTCTTCTATGATTTAAGACAGTACTTTTGGGATGACCCACATCTTTACAAAGAAGAAGTAGATTGTATTATTAAACATTGTGTACCTGAGCATGAATAGGGACAAATCGTATGAAAGTGTCACTCCGAAGCTTATGGAGGACATCTGAAAGTCAACTATCCCTGGGTGGTTTTGGTAATTCCTAACAACATATAGCTCATTGAGCTAATACTGTTTCAAGATAAATATTTCAGGAAAGCTCAATGATTGGCATGGCATGGATTAGAAATGTGGATCCCTCAAAATGCTAAGGACAAAAGATTGGCTCAAGCTCTAAAGCTCAAGACTCTACATTTTACCTTTTAGTGATCCAAGATCACATTGAGTCCATAGGAAAAGCCAATACTATTAAAAGGGGGTGAGGTGTTGCTTAATGGGTTACTTGCTCAAAATGCTTAGTGATATGCTCCAAAATCCTAAACCACTTTCTCATATCCACATATGTCCTAAACCAAAAGTCAAACTTGGCCCCACCAAAACTTTCCATTCGGCGCCACCGAGTTTAGTTGACATAGCCACTGCCACAAAACCCTAGTCACTTCGGTCCCACCGATGGGATCTCGGTCTCACCGAGATGGGATTGCAAACTCTCTGTTTCCTTTCGTAACGTTTTGGTCTAACTGAGATGAGCGATCGGTCCAACCGAGTTCGCAATGCAAACTCTCTGTTTCCCCTTCGTAACGTTTTGGTCCAACCGAGATGAGCGAATCGGTCCCA